>VWZL01000024.1:47502-205924 GCA_013396915.1 Stercorarius parasiticus | reverse complement strand
AGTCCCGCCCCCTCGCGCTGTTCTCCTCTGCCGGCCCGCGCAGGGAGGCGAGGCGGGGGCGGCCGCCGCACGAGGCGTTGCTATGGGAACGGTCGGGGGGCGGGCCCCGGGGAGGGGGCGGGGCCAGGGTTGCCACCCTGCCCCCGGCTTCCGCCATTTTCTCCATAGAGCGGCTTTTCCACAGAGCGGTTTCCCCATAGCCTTTCCGCGGAAATGATGAGGAGTATTTCTTTATCCGTGCTCCTGCTCACGGGGTGTCTTCTTCTCTCCTTGCGGTGCCCTAGGGACCGTGTTTTTTCCCCGGGGGCTTTGTAGGACAAGGTCACTTGTCCCCTCTGGAGAGGTCCCCTGAGGGCTGAGGCGTTTCAGGCAAGGGTGGTGCTGGGTGCCAGCCCTGAGGTGTGCCAGCTCAAAGCCTCAGGCATGGTGAGGTGCTTCTAAGGTGCTGGTGGGTTTAAACATGCCCTTGTAGTGTGTAGCTTCACCCTCTTCTTTTTAAGCATCTGTGGAGGTGTGCAGATGTGCAAAAGTGAGATGCTGCCTTGCCTTTTGAGGCTGCCCCATGGGGTAGATCAGTGAAGACTCAACTCCCTTCCACAGACAATCGGGGAAAATGGTATTATTTTGTCTAATGAAAAAGGGTTCCTGAAAATTACTGTGAGATGGCATGAATTTTAATACTGTTTTCCAGAGAAGGTTTCTCCCTGCTCCAGCTCCCAAATATCTGTTTGGTATTTTAACCATTAATACAAACAGCGTTCAGCTGCAGCAGTGAATGTGTTCTGGGTGAGGATCTGTATGAAGCTGTGTACAGGACTGTCTTCTTGGCACACCGTTTTGTTACACTGGTTACTTCATTACGGTAGAAGAGTAAAGGTGCTAATAGTTAATTATTGAAAAAAAAGTTACTGTGAGAGGAAAAAATGTTTAAAAGGAAAAAAAGATACATTCCAGTATTCACATTCTTGCTCAATGCTAGCTGCAACCATAAGTAGAATACATAATGGCCAATTACTTCTGCTAATTTAAACTGCTTATTTTGATACAGAACACATTTTCTAGCATTGCTGAATGCACAGTGTCCTCATCACAATTGCAAGCGGAGGGTATGATTCTTAAATGAAATCTGCCTTGACCAAAGACCTTCCTTAACTGCAGTATTCCTATTGTTTTATCTTATTACAGCAGTGGGGAGCATATGATTTAAGGCATCTCATAAAACAAATGTAAAATGTGTTTATTGTTTATTAAATTTCTTTTTTCTTTCAAGGATAAAATTAAGGCTTTTTTTGTTCAGAGTTTAGTTGTGTACTGGCCTCAGGCTAATGGTAATTGTCAAAGTGTTTCAGATGCTGTCATGCATAAAGGATGTAATTTTATTGGATTCCGGGCTGGAGAAGAACGAGGCAGCGTGAAGTTTTCTCTGCAAGTAAATACTGAGCAAAGTGCATTATTACATTTCAGTATGCATTAGTCCATTAAGAGGCTGATGACTTCTTTTCATAACACGGTAATTTTCGTGCATACTTTAAAGTAATTTCTTGCTTTCTCTTAAAGATATTGAAATTCTTATTTTTGTGTTATTCTTTGATAAAATGAAATAATAATTTCATTCATAAGCGCTAATCATAATTTCGTTATCCATAATCACCGGTGGATTATTCATTTAGTAAAGTTAATATTGTGTCTTCAAGGGCAGTCATAATCTTTTGTACATTTGATTTAAAATTGATTTTGTTTATGGACAGAGAACCTATGTTTTTTACATTATTATGCGATTTAAAAATTGCTTCTCCTCTTTTTTTGTGCTTCAAAGAGCTTTTTGTGAATAGTCACTGCTATTAATATTTATAATACGGTGATCCTTCAACTTTTCAGGTCAACAATTCATTATGTGAAGGAGAAAAAAAATACAGTGATCCCTTTGTGTCAAAGAATCATTGTGGTTGGAAAGGATCTCTGGAGATCACCTAATCCAACAAAGATCATATTTACTGAGGTGCGCGGTGCTAACAATATGAGTATTAAAATAGTGATCATTTTCTGTTTCCTGTGTGTATGTTTATGAAGCCTGAACCGAATACAATATTACGCAAAAAATATTGGCGGCAAGATTTACTTTGCTATGGAGGTAATCTTTCAGCCGTTCATCGTGTTTGTGTCGTTTTAGCAACGTGGTAAGATGATCTTGTTTATAATGTTAGTTGTTTGCTTTTGGAAGAGAAGGAACATGGTGTAAATACGAGTCCAGGGATTGTTTTTCAATTTCCATGAAAAACTGATCATCTTTGGCTGAATTGTTAATTTCTGAGAACACTAAAGTAAGCAAGAGCTGTTGAGCCAGAAAGGAAGTGGTGGAAAACTGAACAGGTCTCAGCAGTGAAGCCAGGATGTTGAGATAAGGGGAAAGGTAAGGATGGAAATGGACAGAATGTAAGTGTTTGCTGGGTGAATAATCATTGTAATAAGTAAGAGTTTAAAGATCATATTTCCTTAATAATAGTAGGTTCAAGAATGCTATGGAATTTCCTAGCTTCATCTATGTGCTGCTCCATTCCCTCTTTGTGAGGTTTGACAGTCACATTATTCAAAGAAAATGTTAAAAGGATTTGGAAATATGCTGTAAGAATGATTTGGAGACTGAGAAGTATGAATTACGATGTAGATTTCAGCTGATTTTGTCTACAGAAGAGAAGATGAAAGGAAACGTGGTAGTATTTTTCAAATAATTAAGAAGAAATGTGACATAAACTCATCTTTGTGTCCGTGATGAGTGAAACAAGAAGTAACAGGCTGAGATTGCAGTTCAGGAAATTCAGATGAAGTACAAAAAAACCTTTTTTGTCAGTGAGAACAGTGAAGCACTAAAATAAATTACATATGAAGGTTTTGGAATCACCATCTGTTTTAACAAGAGACTAAACAAGTATCTCCAGGAACTACATCAGCAGAGTTGATGCTGTTTTGGGCTAAAATGTGAACTAGTTGGCTTCAGGATATCACTTCCAACCCCATTTTAAAAAATATAATTATACAACTACAAGTAGGAAATGTTTTTCATAAACAAAGGCCTCTTTAATCTTCCAGGAAAACCTGTGATAAGTTCTATAGTTGGGATAAGAGCTACATAAATTCAAGATAGCAAGACGTGCATTTGAAGACCAGCTAATCACTGAAAAAAAATCCCCAAAGGACATGGTAGATTCTACATAGCTTGAAGCCAAAAGTATTGTAGCCTATATATAATTTATGGGCATGACTCAGATGCAACTGTTTGAAATTACTGTGTTTAGTCTGTATTTTATGGATGTGAAACTTGGTGATCTTAAATCCTGTTTAATTTTATTGCGTGACTAAATTTTCGTGGGATATCATATTCTACATGTATGCAGAAGCATGACATTCAAGTAATGCAGTACACTGTTTTACACTCCTTTATGTCCAAAATCTTCTGTAAAAGCCACAAAAATACATTCACGGAACAATGTACAATGAGCTCAGTCTTTGCTGTGGTTCTCTGGAAGTGGTGGGTCTGTAACTGCCTCTTGCTGCTGAATTAACCCCTGAAAAGTTGCAGGATATAATCTAGAACAAAGTTGTGATTTTAGATGATGGTCAGGCAGATCCCCAGACTTCCTGCGTTATTTTTCTTGCACTGTTTACAATAAGGGAATATTTTTAGGAATCTAATGAAAAATACCACAAATGGGTTTACAATCACTCTGTTTTTGACTGCTGGATGAGGCGTTAGTTTCTTCACTGGCACAGAGGAGGGAGAGAGAGTTCCTTGAGTCACTAAGGCAGTTGACACATCTGGGCATGTATCGCAACTGGGCCATGTATGAGCAAAGGGTGCTGTAGATACAGTAGCAAAACACTGACTACACATATATTTTAATGACTACCATTTTTAATACAAGTAGGACATATGGAACCAGTGTGATGGCAGCTGGAGGCAACGGAAGAAACTTGAGTTTTCTAGCGCCAGCTAGCTAGAGGAGGGATGGACAGAGCTGAAATCCTTTGGAGGCTTTGGAGAAAGGACATAAATTATTATTTCAGCATTAACTTTGTTTTAAATTTGCTTTCTCGCATTAATCCAACTACTGACTATTGCCTTCTAGTTCACTAGCATATATAGTTTGTTTGTTTTCAGTTTATAAAGCTGTTTGGTATTACATAATTTTTACGAGTTGCATTCTTGACTTGTTGAAGTTTACACTTTAATCTTAGAGGGAGCTACAGTACGAAATGGGTTTGAAACCAAGTGTCTCAGTCTTTGCTAGAGGTCTTGCATTTGTCATTTTATGGTTGTGTTTGGAGCCATGCAGTAAAAGGTGAGGTTTCAAGAATAAACTGTGTTAGCAAGATTGCATCAGAAATGCTGGAAATCTTTCGGAGATTGTAGTAGCAATATTCTACATGCCCTTAGCAGCTTACTTTTGTGAAATACAAGATGCTTCAAAAATACTAATACTGTTTTTCAGAATGCTAAGAAGAAACAGATGGAATACGTTGAACTTCAGGCACTGAGCTAATTTTCAGACTGATTCAGTGTACATTAGGTCATTAGGCAGAAAGCTACTTTGTGTAACAATGCGTTTAATGTGTACTTACCATAAAAGCTATTTCCTGTTATTCTGTAAAGCCAATTAGCTATTTACCAAATACCATATTTCATGTCTGTGTGATTTCTTATTTCAATGTGCAGCATGACAAAAGAGAAATGACAATCATATAAATTATTATCTTGATAAATATATCATGTACTTTACACCATTAGATTTTTTTCTAAGAGGGACTGGGGTACACCTTTAGTTTGTCTCAGAGGTACTTATTAGCCAGAGCACCTCATTTTTTTTTTTTTGACAGACTCATGCCTTTAGATATTTTGTATAACATAATAGTTTCTCTGTGTGTGTGTTCATTTTCGTTTTATCGTGTATGTAATATTCAGTTATTCTGCATTTCAAGTATAGCAAAGAAGGTGTATTTCCCCATTACTTTTCTTTTCGCCTGCTATGCCATATTACTTTTGTTTTGGGGATGTGATATTTTGTAAGAGACATTCCTGGAATCTCATCTGGGTCTTGAAATTAAGGAGAATCCTGAAGCTTCTGGCCAGCAGCTGAATTAATTCAGCCCATGAAGGATGCATTTGTGTTTGCGTAGTAATAAATGTCTGTGAATTATTTAGAGGTAGCTCTTAATGTGATACGTCAGAGGTTATAGAATTTGCCAAATTGTGGGCATGCCTCTCTCTGTATGCCAGTTTGTGTTCCAGATAGGAGGGAGAATAACAAATTCTTTGAAGTTGCAGCTGTAATAAACAGAGATCTCTGCAGATAATTTTCATTGCAAGCGTATCCGACGCAAATGCTTGAATTACCAAGGAGTATGAAATGTTATTGCTGAGCAACAAACTGCCTCCATTACGTAAATTCGTGAGCTATATCATTTATGAGCTGTAAGCATCAGGGTTAATAACTGTTATACTGCTCCAAGTACGTGTTATAAAGAAATATTGTCCTATGAAAATTTGCTGTCAGTTCTCAAGCTGTATATAGAGCTAGGTGGGGGTTAGAAAATGAAGGTCTAATGCAATCAAACACTAATGATTTTGAGTATTTGAGAAGGCCACAAGTGTTCACAAGTTGTTTTGGTACTTAGTTGTCCATCATGTTAAATACATGTGCCCTTTTTTTGGGCCACATTTTACTACTTTAAACTTCAGCTTGCGTTTTTTGGATAAGAGCCATCAACTATTAAAGCTTTCATTCACCTCTAAGTCCTTGTGATGTGATCGAGTCAGGTCTCCGCTTCTTATTTGAATGATTGAGTACGATGGAAACCATTGCTGAATTTGCTGACTGTTTTATCCTGGACCACATATTTCAAAGATATTTACCTGGAAGACATAACCAAGATGGTTTTGGTCAGCTTGTCTTCCTTTTAAACACGCAAGCCTGTTTCCCATAAAGACTCTAAAGATCTATAGGCAGAACAGAAAGTGTACTTATTTTTTTGTTCTATTTGGCATCAGTGCCTTGTCAAATGCAGTCACCAGAGGGACAGTATTTGTGCAATTACCTCTCTTCCATGTTGTTGTCGTGTGGCTGCCCCACAAAAAGTCAGCTGGGGAGCTGTTGCACCAAAAGCAGAACAGCTTTCCCCAGCACTGGTCAGTGATAATTCTGTTTCGAGCAGAGGCAAGGAAACTGTGTGGTTCGCACTCTGAAGATCTGTATATACCGCTGTTGATCCAGGGCAGTGTGCAGATTTGAGGGCTTAAGAAAAAATCAGACTCTTAACATAAAAAAACTAGGATTTTCTATTGAGAAATTCTGTCTGTTATGATATCACTTATGCAGGTTTACCAAATTTCAGAATGTTGCGTTAATGAGGAGGAACTCTTTAACTCTAAAGTTACTTGGAAAACTTTTTTTCATTGCATGTGGTAGGGAGGCAAAAATAACAGCTGGTTTCTGTTAATATCAGCTTTTTGCTATCATTATAATTTGTGTTTATTCTTATAATGCCCAAAAGAGACATGCTCTATTCCTGTGGTGTTGCTGTCTTTAAAGAAATTAAAATACAGTATACCTGTGTTCCATCTGGCATGGTTTCCATTTCCTGCTCTCCAGAGATTGAGATTTTGCCTTCAGAAGAGTATTTTGATGTCTGTGTTCATACCTATTTGCTGTTATGTGCACAGCTGAATTTTCTGTGTTTTGTGGGGTTTTCTGTGTGAAACAGTGGTTTGTGTTTGCCGATTCTAATGGAGGATCATCGGCATCATCGTATTGTCTCAGACTCACTTGTGTAAACTAACGGGCAGGGAACCACAACCAGAAGGTGCAATAAGCACCATAATTAGCAGTTGTGATTTGTCTCTGGGAAAAATATAAAACTATATTAAAACAGTCAAAAGATATTTTATACCAAATTCAAGAGTTCTTCATCAGTGGATGCTACGATCCAGTTATGTGTTGGATGGCATTGTTTTGCAGGATCCATTTCTGGAAAATATGGAATGTCTTTCTCAGGCTCGAGTAATTTGCCTTCCAACTGTTATGGTTGAAATTACTTGATGTTTTCAGTGTGTAACTAAAGTGATGTGGATTTTTGCATTGAATTTTTGATAAATGTGTTTGTTTTCTCTCTGTAAAACACTTTTTTTACTCAAACTCTCTGTGCATTGGTGTTGTGTGGATAATCAATAGAGAAGCTGTTGAATACGCCAGTATACAACTTTCAGAATTAGGTATACAGACATATCAGTTGACAATAGTGACTTATTTTTTTTTTTTATTTTAAATTCCATTCCCTCTTGTATCCATCTTGTATCTTGTGTCCATGTTGTCATTTTAGCCAATTATAGACATGGTATCTTAAAAGTAGAGATGGATCTCAAAGGAGAGTGTAGTGAGAAGGATTACGTTTTCAATGATCTGAATTTCAGACTTCTCAGGTATAGTAGGGGGTCCTTGGCCAGTGAGCTATTGAGGGAAGGTCCCATCAGACAGGAAAAGGAGGAAAATCGTGCTGAATTTAAGTTAGAAACTTAAATATCAGTCTCATTCCTATAAATGGGAAAAATAGGAAGAAAAACCTTGTATGAACCCTTCTCCTTCTAAGACAGAAGCACAAAATGCGTTGCGTGTCTATTATCTCACTGAATACAGGAGACACAGATTTCTAGGATTATACCACAGAGTATTTCTCAGTAGACAGAAGCGAGCAGGCGAGGCGGCTGGATAGAATTTGAGGATAAGAGGGTCAGGCAATGTGCATGAACTGTCAAAAGCCTTGATATGTTTAATGACCATATTTATCTGATCAGTAATTTAAAGTAGCATCTAATGTTTAGAGTTATGGCACAGTCACAAGATACATTTAATTATGCAAAAATCTTTTTTCAGCTCTTGACATTTGCACACTCTTAGTCATTAGACTAATGGTGGTGCACTAATGCTACCAAGAAAAAATATTTTTCTTGTGCTCTGGCAATAAAAAGGAAAAAGAGGAGTGTTATCCTTTGCAGTTAATGGAAGAGACAGATCCATGTCAAGAACATGGTGACTAACAGAGTTAGTCATTTCAATAATGAACATTATCTTTTTGTTGCTAAACTTCAGCCTTTTTTTTTTTTCATTATATTGAGGAATAATGAATGAATCTGGGAAGAAAACAATGAAGCTAGTTTCCTGCCCCCTCTCCCCCCTATAAGAAACTGCCTTCCTTATAGGGGAAAGTAAATTTTACATAGTAACCTGAGAAAAGTTACCTGTCTAAATGTTTTGCTCTTAGCTGCAAGTCCGAAGGCTTTCTTTTAACAGCTACAGATAAAAATCTTATTGTTTTCTGTGCCTTCCTCTTTTCTAATTATAGATATTACAGCATGCAATAAGGGCAGGAGGAGTGCAACTCTTTTAGCTCCTTTGAGTTCTGCCTTTATTCCCTCTGCCCCATTTTTCACAGAACAGATTGATGAAGAAGGTTAACAGCAGAAAAAATATGTCCAGGGTGAGGGTCTTTTTTTGTATTTAGTGATATCAGCTGGTGCAGCATTATAAATGTGGCTGCTTTTGACTGTAGCAGATATAGTGCCATTATAGAAAGATGCTTTACTGATCTTTAAAATTCTGCTCTCTTAATTGAACTTGTCTCGAAAACAGACTATTGCTTTCTGGAAAAATAACTTACACTGGAACTTAAAATGGCTTATTGTTGTTTGCAGCACAGAACACTTAGCGTCTTTATTTCTTTAAAACCTTCTTTAGTTGTTTCCTTTGCTGATGATACCTATCAAGCAAAGTGTTTGATCACCGTTGTTTTTCTGTTTACGTGCATTAGGGCTGCCAGGCTTTTAAGGACAGTATAGTTCCTTCAGTACAATTCTTCCAGCAAAACTCATAGTAACTCTCTTATCATCATGAAAGATGATAGGAAAGGTTTAGAATCTACCCAATAAAGAGAAAAAAATTGTAGCTGTAAGAGAAATAACTATACTTAGCAGTAGGGCTTACCGTTAATTTATACCTGTTACTATCCAATACCTGTTGCTAGGAGGCTTTATACACAACTTTAATTTAAATAACTATGAACAATTTCAGATATGAGGGCAAAGGTTGTGGGTTTTATTTTGCTGAAACAAGGTTTGTCTGTTTTAACAGAAGTTATGGCATAATGTGATATTGAATGTATTTTGGGCTCTGATCTTCTATATGTGAGAAAGTATGTTTGAGATTTTGTTTTTATAAGGTACAATGAACATACATCATAGCCCGGGAATAATAAAAATATAAATTAAGGAATGAAAAACAATAATATGTAACACAATTTTCTAACCAAAAGCTTTTAATAAAGGGTAAAATTTGTGCCAATATTTAATGTATGCTGGAAAGTTCATCTTGTTAAAACCTCAGAATGAAATATGAAGCAGGACAGCTTTTGCTTTCATAGGATTTTACATATATATTTCCGATTGAAAAAAAGAACTCTTTGCTTTTAATAAATGTAACTATGATTTCAACAGAAAGAAAATAATTGATTAATATTTAGGTGACTATTCTTCAAAAGTATCACCCACGCACTTTTCCGTTTTTTACAGTGTTTCCAGTGAGATCACAAAATTTCATTTATTGCTGTCAGAAGAGAAACTAAGCTCCTCCCTCCATCCCTCCCTCAGGCATCCCAATACAAAAGAAAACTTTCTGCATGGGAGCTAGCTAGGGAGATAGGATGTTCTTTTGAACGGAATGGTGAAGGTGAGAAAATGAAGACTTTCTGTCTCTTTGAAGATACAAGCTAGCCGAAATTACCTAAAGAAATCAGTGTGAAATTGTGTTTTTTATCTTGAAAGGGATGTTGTAAGTATTTTGGTTTTGCTAAATACTATGAGAAATCTCAATTTCTAATTTTCTTAACTTAAATCTATATGTATGTGATCAAAATATTCAGGGATATATGTATATATGTGTATATATTTACCTAAAAAATATGAACATGCATGCTTTTAAGTCTTAGATGTGGTTTTATTTTAGGTACAGGTAGCATGTACATAAGAAAATGTGCCCTTAATGTACAACTACTATATTGCTGTAAACGTGCAGCTCTTCCTTTTGTTTACGTGTGGCAGTATAACATTTTACTAAACATTAATATATTTCTCATATTAATTGCTGATGGCTTTTTTGTCTTGTTTTGTTATATCGGCTTATGCACAGTATTCCTCAAATTGGCTTTAGTACTATCTAATCTGAGTTATACTTACCTCGAGACAGTGGAGTTTCTTTAGCTACACAAATCTGGAATGTTTTTATCACAAAAATGCTGGTGAGTGATTATTTTCAGGATGTTTAAATCATGCACAGCCTAGCCTGTTGCATACATTTCTGATTTTGGAGATAATGAGCGAATAGATTTTATTATATTATATTGATGTTGTGAATAATTTTTTGTATTACATGTTAAAAAAAAAAAAAGGAAAAAACTAACAACTCCCCAACACACTGGTAGATATTTATCCAAACACAAAGTTTTTGTTGGGGCGCGGGTGGCGGGACGTGGGAAACAGAGAGTGGGGGAAAAAGTGCTAGGTGGAAGAAATATATTTTAGAAACAACAGTAGTCCAATAAATTGTCCAAGTTTGATTGTACAAAGTACAATCTGTTAAATCTGTTGATAATTATTGGTAGTTAAATAGAAGAAAATGGGGATCAGAGCACAGAAGTAATTTCTCTCTATTGAAACTTAGTAGGTGATCGGAGTGGCTTTCTCCAAGGTATTGTACGACACAGAAAAGAGAGAATTCCTAGCTTATTTCATCAGGTGTTGCTGTGAGCTGCTTTCTCATTTTTTCTCAGTCCAGATGAACAATGGTTCGTCTGATAAAAATATATGACCTACATATAAAATAGTGTTTTGATTCCTTTTTAGTCACCTTTTTTTGTGGAATATAAGTTACTATTTTTAATAATGGGCATTCATTACAGTATATGTCTAGGGCATCCATAGTGATGATGAACTTGGAGATGCTTATAATATTCAGATCGGTGTTTCCTGTTGTATGCAGTGAACTGATTGAATGTAAAGTTTGAAATCTGAAATAGCTAATGCAGACCGTTGGTTTTGCTGACATCCAGTTCTGCTCTTGTGGGTCATATAGGAAGGTGACTCCAGAGTGTTAGACGTCTCTGCTTAACAGCAAGAAAAGTTTTGGCAGCTATGGAATGATTCAATGTAAGATTGATACCTATAGTTAGGTGTCCAAAGGCAGCAGCTGTCTGTCTGTGGTCTAGGTGTTTTATCTCCCGTTACAGTCAGTGGAGATTTAGTTAATGTTGTTACTGGAGTTTTAGATGATTTTCAAGTAGCTGACTCCCTTTGATCGATCATTTGAATATCTCTGCAGCCTTGATTGACTGTACATACCACTAGGTATCCACTGACTGTAATGGGAGTTGGGATGTCTTGTTCAGATGCAGGACCTCAATGAAGCTGTGTTTATCTACAGACTGTATCCAACCATAACATCTCTGTGGTTCTGCATATCTGGCCTATGTGTGAATATAATTTTGTATATTTTTAAGGTACTAAACCAGCTACTGATTTTGTTGATATAGCCAAAAAAGCATCTTGTTCCATGAACCAAAATTTTATGTAATGTATGCACTTAAGTGTGGTTAAGTACTCCTTCATGAACTACTTGGAAATACCTGGTTCTGGATGTTTTATTATTATAATTGTCTGAACTATGAATAAGATTTATTAAAATCTGATTTTGCATATGCCCACCTAAAATGAGTTTTGACAAATACACAGAATGGTCAAAACAAGATTTTTCAAAATAGTGCGGATAAACACTGAAAAAGAAACAGTGCTCTGACTAGAGCATAGATTTTAATAATTCCAGTCCTATGGTGGTGAATTGCATGGTAAGTATTGCTACAGTTTATTCTTTTATTTATTTATTTATTTATTTATTTATTTATTCATTTTAAGATACTTCTTGACCTGTGTTAAACGTATAGTTATTTTATTTTGTTCTTTCAGACAAAATCCTTCTGCAGAGACACATTTTTATTCTTTATTCCCATGTGAAAGAATCTACTAAATGCATACTGAACCCAAACTAAACAGATAGTTTACCCTTAATTTTTTTCAGATACAGGCACACATAGGGAATATTCAGTGGGTGGCTGTTGACTAGGGGGTGGATAGAAATAATTTGAGACTCAGAATTGGTTATTATACTTACTAGAACTAGATTAAAACACAAGTAAGGAGATTTTTCTATTTATGTTTCTACTAGCTTTCGTATCTTATACTTGGGAAACTCCTCCTCAAAAAACGCCCCTTCCTGACTTTGATAGTGTTTTGCTGAGCAGTTCTATTAGTTTAAATGATTTCTTATGGACTGTTGAATATCTGATGGTCAGTAGTTTGATTGCTATTACCTTACTGCATATAAAAGGAACTCTGCATGCATTTAGGGAGCTGAAAGGAGTTCTGAAATTCAAAGAAATGGAACAAAATTAAGGAGTTGCATATAGGGCTTAAAATTGTATTTGCTTCTCATTCTAAAAGTCTAAATCTGTTAGTTATCATGTCTAGTGATTAGTCATTACCCCAATGAGTGTTTTGTAATTTGTGTCTGTGAAACACTGTATTAATAGACTCGGGTTTTTGTTAGTACTTTGTTATTCTGGAAAAAATTATCCTAAATGATAGTTTTTCTCTTAAGAAATTTTTATAGATAACTGTACTATAGTAGTGCCCATGAGCCTATTTCATTTTGTGACTTGTTGTTCATCTCTTTCTAATCCTTTGCAGATCATTTGTTCAGTAAATTTCATCAGTATATCTATAATTCCTTGGGTTTTGACATAAAAAGATTCTGTGTGCACTGAATTCAGTTAATCTCAAGGTGAGAAAAATAAATAATTTCCATTTTAATTAAAAAAAAGGTCAATTTGAAGACTATTTTTGTATCCCTGATCCTATAGAGGGTGGTCCTTTAGTAACCAATGGTCCCACTAATGCATTTTTATCTGTTACTGGTGGACTGCTCTCTACTATGGGACCAGAAATATCAAAACCTGTTGTAGGATTTGCAATTCTTAATTTAATTTAAATGGAAAGTTCTTAGATATGCTGTATTAGAAATTAACAGATCAGGACTCTAGCCTTGTATTTGCCTTCAGCAGCATGCTTTAGGTAGCGTATTGTTAGGATTTCCCCAGACTAACTTGTATTTACAAACCCAAGTTTGTTCTCCTAGGTTCTAGAAGAAATCCCATTCAGCAGTATTTTAGCTTACTTCTGAGAACATTTGTTGTGTAGCTTCCCTTCCAGAATTGTTTACTAGGGAGGCTTTTCTACCCAGTGCAAAGACTGAAATTATTTCTAGGGGTAACGCTTTACCTCAGCATCTCAACTTAAAAATTCAGCTGGTTCAGCAGCATATGATGAGGTGGCAGAGTTTAGCTGAGCCTCAGGAATTTCGAGTAGTCACTCTGTCTTTTCAAAATTTTTTAGTCATCTGCATCACAAGGATTTTTCAGTCACATCTTCTTAACTTCCTTTTTCCTAACCTATGTCACGGACTATAAATGGTGGGCAATTGATGAAAGGCCAAAAACTCTACTGTTCCATGTAAGCCCAAGTATGTTGCTGATACAGGTCTTCCGAAGAAATGCTCTCACGTTGTCTGTGAATGTTTGTTCAGTTATGATTTCTAGTCACATCTGCTGAAGGGAATGTGTAGGGTTTTTTGGCTCTTGATCACTGCTTTTGACAGATTCAGCCTCCTTTTTTACAAAAATTCAGCTCCCAAATCCTTAATACTAAAACAATGTTTGTATTTACTAAAACCGTTTTCTCTGCTTCATTTATTGCAGTCAATGTAGCTACGTAAAAGCTCAGTCTCTCTTGTCCTTAAAACTGCTTTGAAGATAAAATTAATCTTCTCAGAATTGTTAAAAATTGGAAAAAAAAAAGAGCATGTTGATTTTCACTTTATCTTTTGAGCTTTTCATAGGAAATGGATCTGTGTGGTTTTGCAAAGTAACAGTTCTTTGACTATATGCTTTCAGTTTCTTACCATGGTAAATTTTGATCTGTGAGTTGTGGTCCCTGATCAGATCTGAACTTGCATGTAAATTCCTGGAGGACGAACATCCCCAAATCCCTTAAACCAAAGCAAAATCACTGCACAATCATTTTGGCTCCAGGCAGTTGCGTATTCTTTTTAAAGAAATATATCTATGCATTTAAAGAAGACAGCTGTAATTACAAAAGAGTATTGATTCTCTATCGTGCTAACATACTTTAACTGTTGGTCAGCCCTGAATTGGTCAGGCAGTTGGACTAGAGGACTATTGTAGGTCCCTTCCAACTGAAATAGTCTAGTCCATTCCATTCCATTTTCATAGAATCATAGAATGGTTTGGGTTGGAAGGGACCTTAAAGATCACCTACTTCCAATCCCCCTGCCATGGGCAGGGACACCTCCCACTAGACCAGGCTGCTCAAAGCCCCACCCATCCTGGCCTCCAGGCAGCCACAGTTTCTTTGGGCAACCTGTTCCAGTGTCTCACCACTCTCATAGTGAAAAATTTCTTCCTAATATCTAATCTAAATCTCTCCTCTTTCAGTTTAAAACCATTACCCCTCGTCCTATTGCTCCACTCCCTCATAAAGAGTCCCTCCCCATCTTTCCTGTAGCCCCTTTAGGTACTGGAAGGCTGCTATAAGGTCTGCCTGGAGCCTTCTGTTTTTCAGGCTGAACAGCCCCAGCTCTCTCAGCCTGTCCTCATAGCAGAGATGCTTTAGCCCTCTGATCATCTTTGTGGCTTCCTCTGCACCCGCTCCCAACAGGTCCAATGTCCTTCCTGTGCTGAGGACTCCATAGCTGGACACAGTACTCCAGGTGGGGTCTCACCAGAGCAGAACAGAGGGGCAGAATCGCCTCCCTCGACCTGCTGGCCACTCTTGGTGCAACCCAGGATGCATACGATTTTCATATGGGGTTTCACAGAAGGAAGAAATAATTTATCTAATGGGTATTAGTTTGAAGTTATGATTATTTCTGGGTTTTATTTCTAATTATCAATATCTTTCTGTTTTAAGTTACTTCTAGCACTGGAAACAAACATATAGAAGGAAAAATGGATCCCTTCTTTTGGCCATTAGAAACTAACAGCTTTCGACGTTTCACCCCTGAGTCCTTGGCAGCAATTGAGGAAAGAATTGCTGAGAAAAAAAAGCAGCAAGCCGAAGTCAACCAGGAGAGTAAGGACCAAGGCGTTGAAGAAGATAAACTTACTCCGCAGCTTGATCTGAAAGCCTGCAAAAAACTGCCATCTCTGTATGGGGATGTTCCGGTGGAGCTCATTGGGGAACCCCTGGAAGATTTTGATCCATACTACAGTGATCACAAGGTTAAAACTTTAAAAAGCATTTTTTTTTTAATTTAATTTTGTCTGCTGAACTTGTAAGAGAGAGTAAAAGCTCTCTTCAGGAGATGCTGGGTTTTGATTGTTTGTAGACAGATCTTTGAACATTACTAGCGTTTTTTGGGGCAGGAGCGCTAAGGTATGTTCCACATTTGTAATGGAAAGGTATTTTAAGTTCCAGTCAGCAATCAGAATTGATTTTGAAAACATGATACACTTGATAGATACACTTTGATAGGAAATACATTCTAGGATAACTGATGCTTTGTTTTCCAGAGCATTTTCTATGATGTGTGTGGGGCTGAACTCACTGTTACATAAACGGTGCCTGTCAAACAGTGGAATTGCTGACTTACTGCAGATGTTTTTGCTGAATTACAAATATTATACAAATTAGGGGAGACATAACTAAGATATTTCCAGTACTCGGTGTAGCAAAAATATATATTTTCGTTAGAGTAAATTAGTTTTCTGTTATTTTATGTCTCATCAGCTTTGTTTATTGTACCGTATTTATATTGCATATGATCTATGCTATTGCAAAGTGTTCTGTGTTGTTCTCTATAGGAGTGTGTAAAGTACATGCTCTAGGAGTCCCTTGTAAATGAAACGTCTATTGTATGATTGCTTACTATTGAGGGAGACTTGACCTGAAAAGCAGAAGGTTCCATCCAGTCCTATTTTGCTGTCTTTTATGTATACCAGCTGGAATATAATAATTTCATCAGAGAACATGCAGAAAACTTTGTTCTTTCAGAGATATTTTTTCTCAAAGCAATCAAAGTGATATTCTTGATGAAGAGAAACTAAGGCTGATTCAGTTGAAGAAATTTAGGTAAAAGTAAACTGTGTTTTTGATTTAAGAGATTTCATTTTTAATTTGTGTGGCAAAATTACTGAGCTTCATAGACCTTCAGGTAAATTCCTTCCCTCAGAGGGAATTTACAGTGTTACTTGATAATTTAGAGATATTTCAAAATTAAAATGTTTCCTTTGTCTGGGCTGGATTCTGGCAGTCCTCCACAATATGTATTTTGTAAATAATCTTCTGTAGCTTATAAAACTATCCAGGAGAAAGGTACTTTTGAATATGATTAACACCATCGTTGCAGTCCCAGAATAGTATCCTTCAATTACTTTGACCAAATGAATATGATCACTTGCTCTTCAAATTCATTCCCCTTACTATTTCTTCCTTACAGGCAATAATGAACTTTCATACAGCTGGTATCTTTCTTTCAAAATGTAGTGTCATCAGATCACAGTTCCAAGTCAGAATACAAGAAAGCTTTATTCATAACTGCAGTTAGACATAGTTCTAGATGGAGATTTGAAAACCTAAACATTTAATTTGGGGGGAAAATTTTGTTTCATTAAAATGTTTCATATATTATGAATCTTTTTTTTTTATAGACTTTCATGGTCATAAATAAAAGGAGGACTATTTTCCGGTTTACTGCCAAGCCTGCCTTATGTATAATTGGTCCTTTTAATCCAGTAAGAAGAGCAGCAATTAAAATTCTGACCCATTCATATCCTCTTATTGGTTTCCCTTATTTCAGTTTTAAAATATACTGCACCTTTTAACCATTTAACCATTAAACGGTTCAACTTGATGATCTTAAATGTCTTTTGCAACCTAAACAATTCTGTGATTCTATTTACTGTCGTTCTATTCCTCTGTTCATATTAGTGTAAGATCATGTGGCTGTGACAGATTTTAAAAAATTTATATCAATTCTTGTTTTACAACAGCTAAGATATTTACATGGTGTTGGTACAAGTAAAAAATGTCAAAAAGCTCGTATTTAAAGTCAGACTTGCAGATATTGTTATGAAACAACATTTAGAGGCTACTGTATGATATTTTAGCTATTTTCCAGAACTTTTCAAAGTGTCTACTGTGGTGACAAGCTTATATTAAAAAAAAAAACAAACCCAAACCAGTGACTCCCTAATTATTAAAACATGAAGGATATGATTTACAGCAGTGCTTTGCTGAAAGGGTCTGATATTAACCTAAGAAATGTATTTCACACTCATGTGTAGAAAGTTCTGAAGAGTGCACATTTTTTATATTTTGCACAAATATAAATGGAGTTTGAAGAATGTAAAAATGTGAAGGATCACAGGTGCAAAACAATAGGCTGAGTAGTTTCTGCTCTTTCTACCACACATCTGTTTTCATTTGGAATTATTAATTGGTAGAAAGGTCCTTTTATGGAAACTTATGTCTGACTTTGAATGTGTATTCACGCTATTAGAAATTACTAAATTTGCTGTCTGTTTTCAAATGAACCCTAAATTTAAGGCCTATGTTTTAAATAAAGCCCCACTGCTATTAGGTGACAAGTGAACTTTCCTGAATGGATGATTTTTCTTATTATCTTTTCGTCACCTGCCACATAAAATGTGAAAGTTTTCTGAACTCATGGCAGAGCATAATTGTAAGAATACGTATATGGACTCCCATTTTCAAAGAACACTGGTTATTGATAATTAAGATTTTTCATCTGGTTTTCCTAGGCTTAAAAACCCTAGTTATTATGGGGTTGTGTCCCATTTCTCTTTATTCCATGCTCCTGCTGGGAAGAAACGGAGGTTTCTAAAGTTTCAATTAAGAGTAGACAGCAGAGGAATCAGGTTCTTTTCATTTATTTATGTTCCTCATCTCTTCTGTCAAGCATATATGTCCACTAATGTCCTAACTTCCAAAACTATCTCCACTTGCAGATAATTCATTGTTATTTTTAAATCATGAAGTTTAGCAGGCTGAGCCAGAGTTTGATGTGACATCAGTTTCTTTAGAAAACATGGAAAGTCCTGAGCGTATTCAAAACCAAAGTAATTATTTGAGTATCTGTATTATTTTGTGTATGTGTAAAGCAGCAACTTCATTGTTTTATAATATAGCACTTTTTCCTTAACTCAATATTCACATTATTTGTTGGCTTTATTACATGCACTGTGGTACTCAATTGTGCTTCCATGGCTGTAAATAAGCTTCCAAGCACACTCGACTGGACTGAGTAAGTATCTCGGTTGCTATTTGTTCACTCTTTTTCTAAGGATACTAATGTGCTGGACTGAAAAATTTAAATAATGTGGTGATCTAATTCTGGGGCTTGAAAATTCTCAGACAGACCTCTGAGGAAGATCTAAGATTGTGCTGGTTTCGGCTGGGATAGAGTTATGGATTATTATTATATCACACAGTCTTCTGTGGAGCTTCAATGCATTTTCTTAGAGGCTTATACCATATGCCCTTTTCTCTATGTTTGCTAATTTTGCCATCTGGTGTAACACAGAAGGTTGTCCCATTTTTCCTTTTAAGGATTAAGCCTTTTAGAGAGATAATGCAGGAGAATTCTATCTTAATATCTCTCATTCTAAGGCAATAACCTGAATGTCTGTTAAGGCCAACTCAGTTTCCTGGAGACACCCCTGGTTCAGTAGTTCACATGAGGAAGCCATCTATTTATAATGTCTTGTTACCTTTTGTAATTGTGCACAGTGCCCAGTGTAACTTGAGTTAGTGTTCTGGAATTAAATCTTGAAAATGTGCCTGGGGCCTCAGCGGTTCTACAATTTTAATTCCTCTTATTTTGGGGTAAGCCTGTTGATAATAATAGTTTAATTTTATGTGAGATTTCTTTCAGTTATAGAGTATTTATCAGAATAAATGTATAAAATGCGCAAACTCTACAGGCTAAAATAAGTCTTTGCTATTGTTGTTCTGCCAAAATGTCGAGGCTTTGAAAATTTCCAGCCTGCTTTGGAACAGCCTTAAAATTTTTTCATAAGGAAATGTGAGCTATCCTTCATCCAGAAATAGTTTCATATGCTTGTGTGAACATTTGTGGTTATAGATTTACATGGAAATCTACTAAAACTACTAAGATTCAGGAAGACATCTTCCTGATGTTCCTGAATGTAATGTAATCTGTCCTGTTTCACTTCACATTTTCTACCTTCATCTCCATGGAGTGACTAAATCATAGAGAAGGTGGAAATGTGTCTGATTGTGTCTCAATCTCATTAATATTTTTGTTTCTGTAACTTTAATATACACTTTCCTTCTCAGATATCTTTTTGCTAGCATATATACTGGTGAAATATTGATAAAAGTAGTTGCAAGAGGATTCTTTTGGGATGAATTTACCTTTCTTCGAGATCCATGGAACTGCTTAGATCTTGTCGTTATTGTCATAACGTAAGTAAAACTCAGTTATTTTACGCTCAAGGGACAAACACGCAGATAAAATGCAATTTGATATTGCTGAAGTTCTTTGGAGTGGTTGGCATCCTACCTGCTTAAGAGATACTGTGGTTGAATCACCCTATCTGCAAAGAGAAAAATAGTCATAGACCTTAAAGCAAGGCCTAAATGCAAAGCTCATCTTAGAATTGTTTGATTGACATATCCCTGACTGGTTTTCCCTTGTTTGTAAATAATAGATTATGTACTCAGAGGTCATCACAAACATACATATGTGTATAAGCAAAGTATTCTTATGGGTAATCTGTAAACCACTAAGGAATTTGCACATTGTTAATCATCAGCAACTATCAAGTACTCCAGCGGCGGTATGAACAATTTCATTTTATGGTCCTACTTCCCTACCCATGCTTCTAATTCATTTGTGTTCAAGTAGATACAAGCACTTTGCAATATGCTATCTCCTTCTGTGTTTTTTTTTGGGTCCGATCGTGCAACAAATAAAGTATTTGGAAATTAACTCAAAAATCATGCTTTGAGTGGGAGGTCACCTAGATCACCTCCAGAGGTCCTTTTCCAACCAATGTTTCTCAGATTCTGTCATTGAGGCTTTTTATTTTGAGGAATTAATGTTACTAGTTGTGACGTTGTCATTAGAGGAGTCACAATTCATGTCCATTCTGTCATGAAAGAAATCTTATAAAATATGGGGTAACCTGTTAAAATGCTGTATAGAACATGCAACTCTTAAAATCCTCATTTTCTGAAATTTTCAAATTGTTGAAATTATCAAATTGAAACTAGTTTCAACATTCAAGTTTTTAGCTGACTGTTAAAAGTTAGAAAGACAGCCATGTGGTACAGGATTAACATATTGTAAACATAGTTTTGCTTCTTCTGCTGAAGTATATATTGTGTAGTTTTGAGATAGCAGCAACATATATTTTCATGTGGTCTAAATCAGACTAGCTTCACTATGAGAGGGTGTGGTTATGACATTGAAGGTTTTATGTTTATTTGACATTTTAATGGATAACCACTTCAAAAGTTAACCATCCCCGTCCACACTTAGTAAAAACTCACTGTGTTTCTTTTCAGAGGCACTATTCGAGAGTCTCATTATTTTATATCAATACCTAGAAATGGACTTAGGTTCCTAACTTTAGACATCTACCTTAAGACATATTTGACCTATTTATTTGCTGTAACTTATTCATTACTGTGTGCCCAATGTGCGTATGCTCTGAAATCTAGATCTTTGTCATTCAGTTATATGGTGCTTTAATTTTACAGGTATGCTTCTTTGTGCAGGGGTATGGGCAAGGTTTCAGCTCTTCGAACTTTCAGAGTCCTGAGGACTTTGAAAGCTATTTCAGTAATACCAGGTAAGGAACAGCATGTCTTACTAATTGTCTCTCTGCTTCAGCAGTGTGCTATTTCTACTTCCTCTCCTGTTCTTGTCGTCATTTTTCTGGTCACTTTTTGTGATGGTTAATGGGATCCCAAGATGTGACTGTTTCGCAGTCTATAGTAACTCTCAGCAGCATCCTAACAGAAAATTTTTTATCATCTTTCCTCAAAATTATTTTGACTCAGGCAAATTTTTGTATTTCCTGCTTCCTGCTTTTTCTATCCCATCACTAATGTTCAATTTGACTTAGCCCAGTGCCTTTGTCTTTTTCCTTTTTTCTTTCCTGGCCAGCACACCCTATTCAATATGTTGTCTTAACATAATACGGGTATACCACCATGTTTCTGGTTTTATGTTCTACTTGATTAGCTTCGTCTTCTATGCTTTATTTCCCAGAATGCTGACTTCACAATATTTCAGTTTCATTTGTTTCTTTATTGACCGCAGCCACTATCTGGATTGAGCAGAATACTTTCAACAATATTTTGCATATGCTGTCCAGATATTCGATATTTTTGTAAGTTGTTCCAGGTGTGGCCCCACCAGTGCTGAGGAGAGGGGAAAGATCACCTCTCTTGACTTGCTGGCCATGCTTTTCGTAATGCAGCCCAGGATACGATTTGCCTTCTTTGTCGCAAGGCAACATTGCTGGCTTATGTTCATCTTGCTGGTTGGACTTGATGATCTTAAAAGTCCCTTCCAACCTAGACGATTCTATGATTCTATCTTGGTGTCCACCAGAACCCCCGGGTCCTTTTCTGCCAAGCTGCTTTCAAGCTGGGTGGTCCTCAACATATATTTCTTCCTTTCCAATGTCATCAATGTTCTTTTGCTTTTAAACTGGTGATATCTGTAAGGCATTATCTTCTAAGACAGAATTCCTTGAGGTCAGCAGAAGCTATCCTTTATTGTAATTTGTATTGGGCACAATGTGAAGTACTTGTTTAATGTTAATCAAGCACAGAAATCTGTCCAAAGTCATTACAGTTGGTAAGAGTTTGCTTAGGTGCCATCTTAATTTAGAATTTTCAAGTTAGCAAAATTAGTGTTAGATGGAAGTAAAAGCCAAATAAGTTATGATTAGGAAATCTAAGTAAAAGTACTTTACTCATTCCTATGCTTTATTTTACCTCATTTAATACTCTGAAATTACAAAACCATTTACACTGATTGTTTTTAACATATTTGCAACAGTTGTATATTGTCATATGGGAACACTACTGCATTCCTCTTCTCATTTTGCGTATTATTGAATCTTATTTTTCTAGGTCTGAAAGTCATCGTAAATTCACTTATTGAATCTGTTAAGAAACTCACTGATGTGTTGATCTTGACTGTTTTTTGCTTGAGTGTATTTGCTCTAATAGGCCTCCAGCTTTTTATGGGCAATTTAACATCCAAATGTGTCCTCAATAATACTGACTACAATGACACATTATGTAAGGATGCCAAGATATACGTACCAAATGATAGAGGTAAATTTTATTCTTTTCTCCCTTTGCATAACCTGTGTATCTTCCTGTGTATGTCTTGTTGTTTCACAGAGATATTAAAATACAGTTACGTGTATTTCTCACAAGAAGTTACATCGTTCCATTTGCAGAAGTAGTAACATGAAGTCTCTGGGACAACTGAATGCAAGATTAGTGAATTTGGGACTTGGAGTAAGATTAGCAGTCTGTGCGATCAAAGCAACTGAGTTTTCTATAAAGATTTGCTTCTTTGCACATTGCATGGGGTTCCTGATTTTAGGGTACTGCACAGGGAATGATTTCTTCCATCGCTTAAGCTATATTGTTCAGGAATTTTGCCTACTTCTTACAGATATTCTTACTTTTACCAGAGATCAAATAAAATTTTACACTTTGAGTTGTGCAGTTAACAATTTTTTTTAAAAAAAAAATTGCCATAGGAACAGATCTTCTGAGAAACAGCTTTATATGCCCTTTGTTGTGAAAGGAGTCTTTCACAGAGGTTTGGTCCATCAGCGTGTTTTTTAAAGTGCAGTAATGTATAGTTTATTGTCAGAGTACTGCAGGAACTGACAACTTCTGATTGTATGATTCCTTGATATTTTTTTTAGAAAATATCTGCTACAGAGTGAATAATTCTTCTGAAATATTGCTCTGTGGGTTCAGTTCCAATCCTGAGTAAGTGAACAAAACAGTTTCAGTATTTTCTTATTTTTTCCTCCAGACGTACTGTGGTTTTATTTTTTGGCCTAAAGGAATGGTGAATATTTTTCAGGAGGGTAGAGTGTGTGTGTGTGTGTGTTATTAAATTAAAACTCATATCTTTCACATCAGAAGAAGAATGAATTGAAATACTACGATGCAGACAGTTATATTTGTGCTTTGTTGCTAACCACTGGTAATGTAATGGTAATGTAGAATGATATAAAGAAGAAGAGGAACAGATCAGTAAAGAGTTGTGAGATATTAATAAACTCTCCTCTCCCCTTCTTGGGGAATTATTTAAAAATAAACATATTTCCATTTTTTCCCCTCTCTATGTATTTGCATGTATCCTGCATCAGTGGAGAGTTTCTGTCAAGTCAGAAACTAGACAGAACCAGAGTTTCTGTCTAGTTTCAACTAGACAAATGGCTTTCTAGGATTGTCTGACATAAATCAGCCCTTCTAGCAGAATTATATTGGGGAATAATGAAACAGACTTTCAGATAAACTGAACAAATCTATATTTGATGTTGTGTACTGGATGCTTTCAGGTACAATCTAATACTGCAAGTAAGTATTGTTTAACGTTTCTTTTGTGGTTAGCAAAGAGTGCCCAGAAAACTATACCTGCAGGAAGGTTGGGAAGAATCCTGACTTTGGTTATACAAGTTTTGATCATTTTGGCTGGGCCTTTCTTTCTTTATTCCGTCTGATGACACAGGATTACTGGGAGCGTCTCTACAGACAAGTAGGTACTTTTATTACCTGCTAGAATGGCTTAGACATGCAGTTTGGAGCTTCATGTCCGCTAGAAAAATCTGCACCTGTTTTAGCATTACTGATACCAAATTTCTTTTAAAATCAACGTAAATATTAAGGAAGTAGCTTCATGTGACTAAGTTGTAACACCTTCTGCAAGTGACATGGGATGGGAGAATCCAGCTGTGAATGCCCGTGGTTTTGTTGGAGAAGACACTTGGGCCAGTGATTAATAGTTAAATGTTCATATATAACATAGATATATATATAAAACAAAGCATTGGGGTATATAGTAGATCTGGCTAGTGAGCTCACTGCTGCTCCAGGGGATATGAGGACTTGTTACATACTCTGTTTCTCTTCCTTTTAAGTCCTGACTCCTCTCCAAACTGTTTGGCCCAACATATACACATACATTTCAGATATTTTTTTGACAACTGGTATTAAAGAAAAAAGTGGAGCCTTTGTGTTTTGATTGAGAGTTGAATGTAACTTTTAAATTATGGTTTTTGACAAAAATTATATAAAAATTGCCTTGAGGGAACTCTCTGGATCTCTTACATTTATTCAGTGCCTTTGCTAGAAGGGTATTATCCTCTGGCTTGTTCTATAGCTTTCATATCGCCCACTTTAACTTTTTTCCAGCAACCTTTATTAACTGAGATTTTTTTTAAAAAGGATACGTCTTCTTTTTGCCATTTGGAGTCATGTGATTTTTAGTTTTTAATGTCTCAGAGCTTAATTTTGAGCCATCTCCTCTGCTGCCATTTAAAGGAGTAAGAATAGGCAATCAGTTTAAATATTGCCTCTGATTCACTAATTATAGAATCTTTCATGATCATTTAGGTAATTGTAGCTTTCATCCATATTACTGAGTTTTATTAATTTATTCTGTAGTCACCTGTATATCTCTCTACAGCTGAAGTTGTCTTCTCATAACCTAAACTGTTGATCATTTGACTGATTTGCTGGGAGATATTTCATTTAATTTTAAATGGATTTTGTTAATTCTTCTCTGCAGTACAGGGCATCATTATGAATGTTTGATGGTCTGTTACATAAAGAGAAGACATTGTATGATCACAGAGAAGTTTTTAAGAGCTGAAATTTATTTACTTGAAGACCAGGGGAACTCCTGACTAGAAGTATTTCTAGGCCTTCTGTATAACTTAGACCAGAGGTAGATCCTACTGTTGTTTAAAGAAAACAGGGCCATATGTTGACCTTTTGTATTTTATAGGAAAACAAATAGTTTAGTTTGAAATTCTATTGTAAATATTAATTACAACCTTTACCTTTTCCTCACAGACTATCCGTACATCTGGAAAGAACTACATTTTATTTTTTCTGGGCGTCATCTTTTTATGCTCATTTTATCTCTTCAATCTGATCTTGGCTGTAGTAACTATGGCATATGAAGAGCAAAATAGAGCTACTCTTGCTGAAACAGAGGCAAAGGAAAAATTACTTCAGGATGCCCAACAAATTCTAGAGAAAGAAAAGGTTTGTAACTTGCTATATATAATACATAATACGTGGTTCCTTTTGTTTTCTTCTGTTTGTGAATTAGAGAAATAAGATTTTTAATTAAACGCATGCTTTTTACACTATTTTCTCACACTTCATTTCTCTTTCTGTCTGTCTCTTTATAAATATACCTTAAATAAACCTGTATGTATAATATATATATTTAAATATATATAATACAAACACACAGCATGAGTCCAAGTTAAATCATATCAAGTTTTAGGATTTGCAGACCTGACCTTGTATAAGAATGGCTGCTGGCAAGTATATATATAGCTGTTATGGCATTGCATAAGTGCCTGTACTCTGTGGTTTGCCCCATTCTTGTACAATACCACCATTGCTCTGTACAAAAATTCCTTTCTCTGGGTGTTCCTTCTCGCTATTACTGCATAGTCTGATGAAGGAAGTATGAGTGCATAAATTTGCATCCATAAGAAAAGTTGTCATTTCCACAGTTCCCTGAGATCGGAAGTTCTGCTGCTGATAGATTTCAGGATTGATTAAAAATGCAAGCTTCCTGAGAGCCACTGTGCTCAGCTATTTAAGGGGTGTCATGCCTCTTTTTGAGTGATTGCTTGCAGAAGGTCTACCAGTTGACAAGAGCAGGAATGGTCTTTGGCCAGGCTAGTGCCATTAGTTATGTATTACTGTAGAAGGACATCCAGAGACTGTGTTCATTTCTGTTGGTTTGGAGACCTAATAGACACACACCAGATTTCTACAGTGTTTCCTCTGGGCACAATAGTGCCTAGATTCATTCATTCCTTGGCTTGCAGGGGACCAGGGATCACCTTCTTTTTATTTTGTTCCTGAGGAGTGAAGGTCTGAGCTGAGGCAAAAAGGTAGATGGAAAATTATTGCAAGACACATTTTATCTGCTAAACTTTTTATAAAAAATACCTCTGATTTACTGCTAACAATCAGAAAAGACAGACTTGTAAAAGGGCATAAAAATATTCTCTAGCAACTATTCAATTTCATTGTTAAATGAAAGGCACCACTGGTTTACCAGATTCCTCCTCTACAGCTGTTGACAGGTCTGTAATGTTTCTCTGTCTGAAATTCCAGCTTGCAAAGCTTTACTTAGGCTTTTATTCCATCTATTTTTCTTTCAACAGTATTAGTAGTTAAGAAAGGTTTAACGTTTTAGGATTTAGTTTGAGCCCTTAGTCTTCTGTTATCTTTGGGCTCAGGGTCCTTTCCAAAGCAAGAAAAGGAGAGTAAAAGGATACACTATAACATTGTGTAATTCGGATACAAAATGCAATATCTAGAGGGGCGAGGGCAAACTTTAATTACAGTGGCTGATAAGTAACCCTACTCTATCTTTCAGTATTGGGATAGCATTTTGTACTCCTATCTTTTTATAGTAGTTTAATATTTGAAAGGGACGAATTATTACTGCAAAGCATTCAGATGGCATAGTAATTTAAATGATCCTAGTTCATTTGCCTTGTATTGATAGACCAACTTTTTGCTGTTTCTTATACAGATGTTGGCTGCTGGAGAGGGTAGTAAGGCCTTAGGTGTCAGATCTGAAATGTCAGTTACTGACTCGGAAAATTCAAAAGAAAAAGAGATGAAGAAAGAAAAACCTATTTCAAGAGAAAGCTTAATTTTAGGTGATCATGGCAAAGAGGAGCGTATATTTCATTCACAGCCTGGTCACTGCCATAAGAAGCTTGTAAGTATTTGAAATAGGAGATATGTTCATTAGACTTGCATGTGATATGACAATTTGATGAGCAGAAAAGCCTTCTTTATTTGCAATTTCCACACACACCCCCTTTTATTTTTTTAAATCTTCTTTTTGCATGAGTTGGATTAACCTGTTTTTTAAAGCAATCTGAAAGTTAGATTTTGGGACTAGACAGACACAGCATTATATGGACTTGAAAGGAAAGTTCGAAGTGGCCATCAGTAAAATACTTATGACACATTATAGCCCTTTGCACTTATAAATGTGGTAAGATCTGTCGGCATCTCTGTTGTGCTATATAAGCAAACATATAAAATCCTGTAAATTTTAGAATTTCCCTAATGACCTAACCTTTCCTTTTTTGTACACGAATTCTCTGGCTTAAATATTTAGGGTTGGATTTAGTTCAGTATGAAGACTTCTAATGTTAGGGGGCGTGATTCACTATAAGCATTTAGTGCCATTTTAGATGTTCTTGGACAGGTTGGCTATCCTGGATATCTTTGGCATCTGTGGCACATCTTCCAGCACTGTGTGGATACCTTAAACACATTAAGGCATCTCAAATGTTACTAAATTCCTAGATTTAGGCAACTGTATTGTGGTCCAGGTTTTTATTTGCAGGTGTTTACATGTGATTTAGGTTCTAAACTCCCAGAGTCGAATGGAGATTTAATTTTTGGGGTCACAAACTGATACCAGTGACTTCAGAGGATTTCTAAAGTGTCTTCTTACCTGGCCTCCACCTACTCTACAGAAGGGTACAGACATGATGTGTCTTGTCTCCTTAGTCTGAGACTGTGGATGTCTCAGATACCAAATTTCTCAATTTGGTATCTCTCATCTCAAATAGCTTCAGACACTTATCTTTAAGTGAATCAAACTTATTTTAAAAAAAAGCATTGATTATAACGGGATTTTAGATACATTGTGCACATGGACAAATTAAATGCAGATGTCTGAATATTAGGCTGAATCCCACATACGCTATTTCACATCTTGATTACAGCAGTGACTTTTGGCTTTGGAAAAGATCCCTCTGCTCATTGGTCCTTTCTAAATCCATTAAGAAACTGCTATTAAGACTTGTAATTCTTACTTTGCTTAATCTTGGGTTTTTTTCCCAGTACCTTTGACACTGGCAAAATATCATATAACTCATGGATAGTCCTTACCATCATGTTACCTGTGGTCCAGCATCCATGTAGAGTATACATTTGTTACCTTTTCGATGTTTTTCAATTTGTTACCTTTTCAATACCTTAGTCCATATGTGTATCTTCACTTAGCATGGCCAATACATGTGTGACTGCTCCTGGGGTATTGTGCTGAGTTCTGAACTCTCCAGTAGAAGGATTAAATTGAGATATCACGCCAAGCCAGTGGAGGCCTCCAAGATGATTAAGGGGCTGTAGCACATGATGTGGGAGAAGGGGTGGAGAGCTTGAATTTTTTCAGCCTGAAGGAGAAAAGGGAAAGGGAAGAATCTGATTCCTGCTGTCTACTAATATCTAATGGGAGTGTATAAAGAGGAAAAAGGCAAGATCTTTTTACAGATGCACAATGGAAAGTCAAGCGGAAGAAGTTGCAACGAGGGAAATTCCAATTAGTTATTAAGAGGGGGAAAAAAAACCACTGTGACAGAGGATAAACATTAGAACAAGTCATACACAGACATTTTTGGATCTTCGTATTTGCATTCAGAGTGTGGCTGGAAAAGGCCCTACAGTTGAAGTTTGCCCTGCTTTGAGTGATGGAGTGGGAGGACTGAGAGAGTTGGGGTTGTTCAGCCTGGAGAAGAGAAGGCTCCGGGGAGACCCTGTAGTGGCCTTCCAGTACCTGAAGGGGGCCTACAAGAAAGCTGGGGAGGGGCTGTTTGCAAGGGCATGGAGCCATAGGACGAGGGGCAATGGTTTTAAACTAGAGCAGGGTAGGTTTAGTCTAGGCATTAAGAAGAAGTTCTTTACACTGAGGGTGGTGAAACACTGGGACAGGTTGCCCAGAGAGGTGGTGGAGGCCCCATCCCTGGAGACATTCAAGGCCAGGCTTGATGAGGCTCTGAGCAACCTAATCTAATTAAAGATGTCCCTGCTTAGTGCAGAGGGGTTGGACTAGATGACCTTTAAAGCTCCCTTCCAACCCAACACATTCTATGATTCTATGATCTTAGGCTGGACATAATTTTTATATTGCCATTTATTCATATTCTCTTGTTATATTATCTTCTATTGTCCTTCTAACCAAAGAGGCAGATACTGCTGTCCTATGAACTGTCAGTGGACTCTATTAATGATCCTTTTCGAAGACAGAGGTTAATGAGTGCAGCCACTGTTATTACAGATAATTTGCGTAAGTCATTCTTTAATGTTTTTCCTATGGTGATAGTGTAACTTGACCTAAGAGATCAAAATGTCACAAACAGTCAGCATTATTTTAAAAGTCACTAGGGGAAATTATGCTGCAATCAAATGTAAATTTCAGTAAAATAAATATTCTTGTGTCTCACGTAACTGCAACTGTAACTTGCAATTACCAAGGGTAAATCATACCTGACCTGTATGATAAAATGACTGAGGTTTTTGGATGAGGGGAAAGCAATGTTTTAATCTACCTTGACTTTAGCAAGGCTTTCAACACAGTCTTCCACAGTGTTTTTTCACACACGTGTTAGAGTCTACATGGCTGGCCAACCAGCTGGACAAAAAAATGGTTGGATGTTTGGGCTTCAATTGTCTGGTGAGCAGGTTGTGTTCCACCTGGAGGCAGGTAACAAGTCGAGTACCACAGGGTGTATCCTAGGACACCTTTTGTCCTAAGTGACCTGGAGGAGGTAACAGAGGGCTTGTTCTTAAATTTTGCAGATGACACCAATTTGTGGGGGGGAACCACTTGAAACCACTGGAGATAAGGGCTGCCATCTAGAGGGACTTAGGCTGGAGGAATAGGCCAAGAGGAACCTTATGAAAATTCAACCAGAACAAATGTAAACTTCTGCATATCTGCAAGAACCTCTTGCAACAATACAGGCTGGGAGCTGGCTGGCTGGCTGGGAAGCAGCTCTGCAGGAAAGACCCTGTGGGTCCTTTTGGGCAGTGGGCTGAGCCTGAGCCAGCAACATGCCCTTGCAGCAGCAATGGCTAACAGCATCTTGGACTTAAAAGGAGCATAGCCAGGAGAAAAGTGATTATCACCCTTTATTAAGCACTTGCTAGATCACATACTATGCCCCCAACTTCCCCAGTACAAGAAATACATTTGAGTTCAGTAGAGGGCTGCCACATGTTTATAATAAACATACGAAGAGGTGGGTAATATCACCTGTTTCTGTAATTGTGGGTTTTGTTGATGGTGGCCTTTAAATAGCCTGTGGTTAGTTTGTGTAGAATGAGTGAAACACTTATTTTCAATGATGCCATTCTGCTCACATGAGATTGATTTTTCTTTTCAATCTTTTCCATGTCTGATTGCCTTTTTCTTAATACTATGAAATTCCGCATAAGATTATTTGTATGTCATTTTCCTTTTTTGTCGTTTAGAACTGCAAGAGTCAAAACTGAAATGTCCTTCATTTTGGAAATGTTTTGCTCACAAGTATCTAATTTGGAATTGTTGTCCATTCTGGAGAGTAGTCAAAGAGAAGGTGAAATTAGTAATTTTGGATCCATTTGTTGATCTCTTAATCATGGTTTGCATTGTCGTGAATACCTTATTCATGGCTCTGGAGTACCCTAAAATGCCAGACAATTACTGTAAAATGATTTTTATAAGTGACAAGGTAAGTAAGGTCTATGTTAGATTGAATTTGGAGTTATAACCACATATTTACACTGGGACAAGCCCTTAAGGAGACATACTTTTTGAGTGACTTTTTGCTGCATTTCTTTTTCCTCTTTCCAGGTCTTCACCCTGATTTTTACAGCGGAAATGATCTTGAAAATCATCGCTCTAGATCCTTACTACTATTTTCAGCAAAAATGGAATATTTTTGATAGCATAGTTGTTATGATTGGCCTAATAAGCTTTAAAGAAAATCTGTCGTCTTTCAGGCTGGTAATTGCCTTTCTTTTAAAAGCACACGTATTGTACAGATTTGTAAGAGATTACAGTGAAATACCCTCAAATTATTTTACTGATAAATCTGTTAAATCAGTTCTCTTAGTAAATAGTAAGCCAATATGAATGTTTAATTAGAGTGAATATTAAATGAATATTAAATAATATGTTCAGTATGTTTATTATACTGTGTGTACTGGATACTACAAATCCTCTGGCACAGTGCACCCCCTTGGAGATTTGACCTAACAGAGAGTTCTCTGATTCCCTGTTAGGTCTATACAGTAGCACTGCTCAACTACATTTCAGATCTTCGATTAGGAAGAGATATTATCTGACTGTTTTCATGAGCTTATGGATAGCAAAGGTTCCTTCACAGCTTTTCCTTTTGAGTTGAGATTTGTAAAGTAATGTAGCTTTCCTCAAGGCTTAGACTTAAGGAAAAGTGTAAGGAGAGGTCTAAGGGGACCTCAGGGCTTTCCTCCATCTTAGGGAAAAGGAGGAGTAGCTCTGAGATGTCTATGTATAATAACTTTTTTGCTTAGGTCCTTAATGTGTATTTAGAATGCTAGATTTACTAATTATTTCTAACATTCTTTGTACCTTTTTAAGGTCATTGCACCTAGAAATTCAGTTGAATTCTGTTTTGTGCATCATGACTGAGAGATTTTAATAGTCCGGAATGCTAATTTGACTAAAAATCTCCTTTTTACTCATGAGGGTGCATAGAATAGATCCCATCTGACTTTTCAGATCCTATTTTAGGTCTGTTAGGTGAGAGGTAGAAAAAATTCTTTTTTCAATTTTTGTCTGATTACATTTGATTTAGTCCAAAATGCAGTCGTTTCATAAGCCTCGTCCAAATACCTATAAGCCACTTGATTATTATTACTACTATTGCTATGAATAGTAATAATTTTACACATGCTTTTATTTAACTTAGCACGAACAATTTGAAATGATGATGGTGTTACTGAAGTAAAGACAGCATGATAAATGCAGGGTCTGGTTTTTACGTGTGCTGTGCTATCTGTTCAGTGTTCCCCACTCACATTGTTCTCTTGTGTTTTACTTACAGCTCAGGATCTTCAAATTGGCAAAGTCCTGGCCAGCCTTAAATACTCTTATGAAAATAATTCTAAACTCAGTTGGTGCTCTGGGTAACCTCACTCTGGTTTTGATTATCACTGTATTTATTTTTGCTGTAGTAGGAAAGCAGGTTTTGGGCAATTATTATGAGGATAATTTCTGTAAAATAAACACAGAGAAGAATTTACGCTGGCATATGAAGGACTTCTGTCATTCATTCCTGATTATATTCCGGATATTATGCGGAGAATGGATTGAAACTATGTGGGAATGTATGGAAGTGGCTGGAAAAGGACTATGTCTTCCCATTTTCTTGCTAGTCCTGGTGATAGGAAACCTGGTGGTGAGTTTCAGACTATTTTTCAGTCCTTACTGAATGCGTGCAGTTACACTGGCATCTTTTTTTCCAAGGCAAACTTCATCATTTGAAGAGTATTCACACTATTCTCTTTTCTGGATGTTACTTAATATATATTTTTTCTTCTGTCTTTTATTTCCTTTTCCCCATCTTTCTCTTTCTCACCCAAGAGAGAGCTGCTAAGCAAAATACACACAATTATTCTTTCTACCCAGAGTATAGAAGTGCAGTGCTTTTGATAATTTGGTGTCCGATTTCTTCATCATTTGTGTTGTTTGTATCAACCAAACTGCTCAGTGCTTTTAATGCTTACCAATTTATCCTTATATTATCAAAAGTTTATAGTTCACAGATTTCCTGGTTTGTGTGACATATACTAGGTCTGATGTGTATATACTGGAAGATGAAATCTTTTTCATCTGCTTAGTTTGTTGGCCTATACCAGATCCTTTTTGATGGTGCTGTTATTAAAAGTTAACTTTGCCTGCTGTTTTTCAACATGTTTTCAACATGTCCTCATACATTACGGACATCAGAGCATGTGAAACTAAATTTTATATACCTGAACCCTCAGTTCCTTCCTTTTTCTGCTGCCTTTCCTTCCAGAAGGAGCCATATCATACTATGTTAATATTCCAGTATAGTAGTAAATAATTTCATTACAGTGGCTGATGAAAGTGAGATTGAGATTTTTTTATCTAAATAGGGTTTTCTGAAATGTCTTTTCTGTTAGTAATAGTGACTCCAACTTACTTTAACTATTTTAAGGTGCTCAACCTATTCATTGCCTTGCTGCTGAGTTCATTCAGTACTGACTCCTCAATGGGACAAGATGACACTGAAGAAATGACAAAATGTCAGATTGCCATTGCACGGATTCACAAGGGCCTGCAGTCTGTGAAAAACAGAGTTTGGGATCATTGTGGCAAAATAATGAAACGAAACCACAAAAAAACAGCCAAAAGGAAGTCTATGGTGAAAATTCCTACCAAGGACATTGAGGAAAATAACTATGCCATGACAGATGTCAGAAAGGATATAGACAACAATTGCTTTGACATTGGGTATCAGAACACTGAAGAGAGCTCTTCAATAACAAGGAAATGTGAAGAATTTTTAACCAGTAGTGTTCCCATTGCAGTAGCAGACATTAACACCAATGAAGATGATGATGAGCACAGTGTATGCACAGAAACAGAATATAGAAAACAGGTAAAAGATTAATGTTTGAAAAATTATTGTAACTTGCATCTGTAAATATAATCTTGAAGACTCAACAGTAGATGTTATCTCTTCTGTCATTTCTGCCATTTTACTTTCTTTGTTCTTCTAGTAGCTCCAAAATGCAAGAGCTACCAAATAGTCTTAGTTATTCAATAAGAGAAGTTGAATATCCACTTTTTCATCATTCTCCTCATTGATAGCTGTAATTCTGCTTCTGTCTGTTTTGTTTCCATTTATTGCTGTCAATTGCTTGAAGTTTGATCAAGAGAGACATTCTTTCTTTTTGTCTTCTTTGCCTTACAGATGGCACCTGGAATGGTGGCACCTGGCCTGGCAGGCCTCTTGTGTTGCTTATATGTTGCTTTTCAATTGCATGGAATCCAAAGGGAATGCAAATAAAAGCTTCACCTTAAAAAAATAATTCTTAATGGTTTTTTTTAACCCTCTATTAATGTCTTGGATACTTTGGACTCCCCTTTATATCTCTTTATTTTATTGTGTTGGGCAGGATTAAGGTCAAGTCTTAGGCACTCAAATACAGATACCTAAATACAGATTTCTGCATGTGAGTGAGGCATTTATACTGCCATGATAGGTAATAATGGTGCAATTAATTTGCCTATACATAGGCATTTAGGGATATTTGAGATACGTCAGGTGTTTGTCATATCCACATGGAACTGGTACCTTTTAGCCCATTGACAGTATTGCAGCTCTGTATGAAACATCCAGTAGTAGTTTCATCTCAGCTCAGCACACAGGGACCTCAAGTTAATTTTTTTTAGAAGCCTGCCTTATTCACAGTCAGTAGTAATAATGAAAAACAGACTCCAATATACCTTGCCTGCAATCATTTGTCAGAAGGTAAACAAAATAAATATGAACCCTTCTCAGACCTGTACTAAAGGAAGTACCAATGGATTCTGGCTTATACAACAGAAGGATGCGCTGTTTTGCAGGTTTTTCACATAAAGCGGGATAGAAAGCCTCTTACAGAAAGTAGCTTATGAATGATTTTCATTTAAGTCTTTTTATTAATTTCTGATTATTTCTCCAGCTGTCACATTCAAGTAGGAATGAGCTTTTCTAAGATGTTGTAGCTCTGCTTTTTTTCTTCATAGGTAGAAGTGGTGGTGTAAGCGTGTGGCAATGTGGGGTTTAGTTCATTTAAAACACATCCCGAAGGTGTGTGCAGCAAGCTGAGGTTGAACACCAGGCTTTGATGACTATACTTTACCTAGATTAACTTGTTAAAGATTGTATTTTATGAGCATCAGTTGTGATTGTGATATCACCATATTTTAAATCTGTCAGAACAGGTATTTGGGCAAAAAATGCAGTTACCTATTGTTACTCCATGACAGAAATGTGAAAAGCAGGGGCTATTTTTGGATGGATTATCATATGGTCAGTGTCTAGGTGGACTGATACAATCCATTTTTATGTTTTTGGTCACAAGAGGAGGCATCGTCAGTGGAATACCTTTGGACAAGTTCTCAAAGAAGCAGAAATTGCTGATTACCTTAGAATAATCTGTGGCTATTTGAAATATGTTGTCCATAAGCATTTTGTGCCAGAAATTCTTTCCCCACTGCAATGGAATCTGGTGTTGCTTGGAATTTGTAGTTACAAAAGGACTGAGAGCTGATTTGGATCACTTAGCTCTTCTGCCTCCAACTACAAATATGAGGCTGTTGGGGTCCAGCTGCAAAGGTTGCTACTGAGCCAGTCCATCAGAATTTAGTGAATTGGATGCAGGAATCCATCAGTGGGCTAAATGTAGATCTTGAGGAATGATATATTTCCACAGTATAACCACAAGACCACAGTATTTGAAATCGAGGAAGAAACCATTTGCCTGCCTTTTAGAGATATAATTTCATTATCTGTAAAAAGGCAAACATGCTAAATATTGTGGATGCTTTAGATTCTGTTAAAGAATTTTGACTTTTAAGAATGACTGTCAGAAATTAAAATATAGAAAATTATCTGTTTTGCATTATTTCATGCAGGGAAGCAGTTTAAGACATAGAGAACAGTGCTGGAGTTCAAGTGGCTTTAGTCAGGTTTCTGGGACGTCTGAAACTATAAGTGGTTCTTCAGAAACACACCAAAAGAAAGAGCAAAAAGAGGTAATTATAACTTTTATCATCTTGTGGAATATGTTAGAGGTGAAAATTGTCACATTTAGCAATGACAGGAGAAGCTGGGGTTTTCCAAAGAGTAGCAAGTATAATCCCAGTGAAGATGATACATCTCTCTAGAGGTAATAATACTTCAAAGCATGGAAGTTTCATAGAATAGAATCATAGAATAGTTTGGGTTGGAAGGGTTCTTTAAAGGTCACATAGTCCAACCTCCCCTTTCAATGAGCAGGGACATCTTCAACTAGATCAGGTTGCTCGGAGCTCCATCCAACCTGACCTTGAATGATTCCTTTGGGGTATTTAATTGGTGTTTCCCTGTTGGCTCCCATTACCTCAGGAGCTCTTGGCTCGTCTCTGTAAGACTTCAAGTGTGCTGCAGTGTAACCATCACTTCTCACAGCAACAGGCTGTGGGCCCTCGCTAGCACAACATCCCTCTAACTGTTGCCTGTTTTCCCGCAGCTTGTCACGGGCAAGCCTGATATTACCACCCTCAAACCTAGTTTAAAGCTCTGTCAATGAGCCCTGCCAGCTTGTGAGCAAAGACCTTCTTCCCCCTTTCAGAAAGGTGAATCCCATCTGATGCCAGCAAGCCTGGTGCCATGTAGGCCATCCCCTTATCGAAAAACCCAAAACTGTGTTGATGACACCAACCATGGAGCCACGTATTAATAGACTGGGCTCATCTGTTTCTTCCAGTGTCACTGCCTGCAACTGGAAGGAGAGAGATAAAAGTAACCTGTGCTCTGGATTCCCTTACCAGCCATCCCAAGGCCCTGTAGTCTCTTTTGGTCCCCCTTGGACTACACATTGTGGCTTCATCACCACCCACATGGAGGACCAGCGNGATGCCAGCAAGCCTAACACCATGTAGGCCCTCCCATTATCAAAAAAGACAAAATTGTGTTGGTGACAGCAGCCACGGAGCCACGTATTAATAGACTGGGCTCATCTGTTTCTTCCAGTGTCACTGCCTGCAACTGGAAGGAGAGAGATAAAAGTAACCTGTGCTCTGGATTCCCTTACCAGCCATCCCAAGGCCCTGTAGTCTCTTTTGGTCCCCCTTGGACTACACATTGTGGCTTCATCACCACCCACATGGAGGACCAGCGATGGGTAATAGTCCAAGGGCTGTACCAGGCTAGTTTCCTAGTGGTGTCCTTAACCCAAGCCCCAGGGAGGCAGCAGACTTCCCTAAGAGGAGGGTCTGGCTGGCATATTGGACCTTCTGTTCCCCTCAGAAGGGAGTCACCTACAACTATAACCCATCTTTTCTTCCTTGTGGAGGTGGTCATGATACGGGGGTAGGCCTTTCTGACCTTGGCAGCACCTCTGGTGAAGATGGATCGTCACCCACATCGTCATCCATTGACTGGGCTTTCACATGCAGAGCCTTGTACCTGTTGTACAGAGGCACGTGGGAAGGAGGGAGTTCGCCTGCCACCCCGAGAGTTGACTTGACTCCATTCACTCATCTCCTTTAAGCTACTGCCTTCAGTTTGTCGCTCATGAGCAGACGTGGCTAACAGTGCAACTTAATATATTATTTTGTACAAAATAAATAAACAGAAATTAATCAAGCTACTTTAAACATATCCGATACCTACTATTGATTTTAATAGATAATTCTGTTTGCTGTCATCCTTGGACGCAAAAATTTTTTCTCTAGAAACGATTCCCAAAACAACCATACTTTTTCTGGACTAGAAACTTAGCTTATTCTAATACAGTAGAGTTCCACATCAAAAAAGGTGAAGAATCATGGCTTGCCTGCAATGACCCTGAAAATTAAATGGAAGTTCAGCACCTTTCTGGATTACTACCTCCAAAAGTCAAACCACTTTGTCATTTTCTGTTTTTAGATAAAGTTGTCAGAAGTTTTGATTTTTATAAATTATCTAATTATATTTATATAAAAATAATATTTAAAATATTAAAATGCCCGTGAATTTAAATAATTGCATTTTTTCTCTGTTGACCATTCCCCTAGGACCTTTAGTGTAGAGCAGCATGGCTGTCAACAGCGGCAGTTCTCCCTTCTTCTGCCTTCTCATTCTTACCCCTATTCCTCAAGCCTACCCTTTCCATGTCATACAGGGCACTTACACCTTATGGCTGATGTATTGCTTTATTACTTTTTCTTTATACTTGCTTTCCTTACCATCTTTAGTTTTAAGGGTGTGTAGGTTACCTGCCAATAACTACAGTTCTTTGAGATGCGTAGACCATATGTACATTTCTGTCCTGATAGGACGTCCCGTCTTCAAGCCTTTTGAGACATGGTTTATATCTCTGAAAATGAAAAGAGAATTGTGTTGGCATGAAGAAATCAGATTGTTCTCTAAAGTTCTAGCATAGTATAATCTCTACTATTTTCCTTCCTGCAAGTCCAATTCAGACAACTAGAAGAAAGCAAGAAATTTATTAAATTAAAGCCATGGGAACAAAGATTAGGGATTAGCCTTTTCTTTCCTATTATTCATAATTTTATTTTAGTAGTTCAGCATAATTAAAATAATTTATACCTACAGATATTTTTTTGTGGGGGAGAGAGGGTGATAAGTTTCATTTATTTTAAATGTGGTAACGTCGTTAATGAAAAGCAAATAAATTATCCTCTTTGCTGTTCTCCTGTGCAGAAATGTGATGTTGGTAGCTATTCTGAAGCCAGCACTGTGGATCCGGTTGTTCTTCTGGAGATTTTTCCCAAGCCTGAAAAGTCACACCTACCTAAGGACTGTTGTGCAGAAAGTAAGAATCTTTTATGTATTGCGGTGACACCAAACAAACCAGTATTCAAAGCTGTCTGTTTGGAATGTTTCCAAACTGGTGGAAACTGTTTTCCTGAGATACTTATTTGTAAACATAAAAACTCAAATAAATATATCTGAAACCAGCACAGAACTGGAGCAGGGTTGGGATGCCCGAGCACAGGCACTTAGTACAATATGAGATGCCTGCAAGTATACAAGACAATTGCATGAAGCTGGCAGAACTGTCACAGAATTTGTAGGATATCTGAAGAAGCCTAAAATGGTTGTAAACCCCTGTGGGTTTGCTCCAGGTGCCACCTTTGGAGTGCGATTCAGTTTTATATATTGAGGCATCAGATTGTAGGTATCTGTATATGAGCAAAGGCACTCAAAGCACTTCTGAAGGGGCAGCTGGAGGTCAGTTAGGATATGTATGTTGGTACCTGGTATCTTAAATGGCACTTCAACTGAATTTTTCTGAGCTCCTGGTACAGTAGATAAATATCCGGTCAATACAGCTAATGGAATTCAGAGGTCTGTACAGCTCATCCCAATGTGGACATCTACCTTTGCTTGCCTGAATGGCGCCTTAGACTCCATTGACTCTCATGGTCCAATCCTACCGCCTTTACAGATTAATGAAGAAATATGTTTCTGGTGCAAAACAGGGAACAGAGAATCTAGTTATAATGTCTCTGCAGTGCAATCAAGTGAAATAATCAGTAAAAATAATAATTTACTAAACCACTAGTAAGGTCGTATCTCATTTGAATGCAGAAAATAAAATAAGCAAGTTTTTAGATAGAAATAATGGCTGGTTTTGTGCCCACAAGCCCTTCCGTGGGCACAAAAATTCTACAGAAGGGCTTGTGGGCACAAAAGCTTCTCTGCTTTTTTCCATGTATGAGTTTCTCTATTAAATTATTTTGGTCTACAAATTTTGCCTTTTCTTTAGCTTTAGATCGTTTGAGCCACAGCATCACCCCACAGGTAAAACAGCACATTCTTTGTATAGTCTGTAGAAGCTCATTTGAAGATGTCTTACACTTCTTAGATTCCATGTCTCCACATTTTCCATGGAACCAATATGCTGTTCTTTCTCTTTTCAGGTTGTGTTGAATGTTTCCCATGTTGTGCAGTGGATACCACGAAGTTTCCAGGCAGCACTTGGTGGAAATTTAGAAAAACCTGCTACAGAATTGTTAAACATAGCTGGTTTGAAAATTTTATCATTTTTGTGATAATATTGAGCAGCGCAGCACTGGTAAATTTAGTTTAATTTCTCAGATTTTGAATTGATGGTTGCCAGTAAAGGAAAAGAATCATATTATTATATTTAATTTCGTTCTTCTACTCTCACATTCCTTTCCCCAGGAAGAGACAAGAGTATAATAAATGTATCCCTGAGAAGTTATAAGGCTCTCCCCTACTTGGATAAGATATTTAAATATATGGAATCATAGTTTTCTCCATAGTTCTTCATGGAACAAAGTTCTTCGCACACTTGTGTGCTTAATTAAGAGGCTAAACCAGAGTCTGAAATTACATAGGAGAGCTTAAAAAAATAAAAGTACTCTAAATTTGTAAAGCAGACTAACTGCTCAGTAAAAATTTAGATGTAAAATCATCCAAACGTTAAGATGATCAGAATCTAAAAGTGAAGGTGGCTGCAAACCGGTAGATGACGTTTCATTGCTAGTCTGATCATATCCATTTCTACATATTCACTAAGTCTCCTGAAAGTAATCTGTTAAATAAAACATTATATAGTGCAGAAGGAACATAACCAACTAGTATGAAAACCATTCTATGATATGATATGATATGTAGCTGAGCTAATCCTTGCAAAACCGTTGAGGTATCTTTGCTACTGTGCTCCTCTGGACTAAAGGTCTGTGGACCATCTGGGTCATTCTCCTGTGTAACAGAGCCTGCTATTTCCTTAGAGAGTGTTGACTCTTAATGAGCTTATTAAAAAATAGTAGCAGAATAGGAGATTTCACAGTCAGATAAGGAGCTGTTAAGTGCAGAGCTGATATAGATTGAAACTGGATATGGATTAAAGCTTTGACACCCTCTGTATGGTTCCTGACCTTTGTCACAGACTACAGCCATGTGACTTTGGGCAAATGAATTGGTGTCTCTACACTTCGTTTGCTCTTCTGTAAAATAAAGATGTTGTGTTACGACATCCCAAGGATGTGAGATGGTGTATTCCTCTTGAGACAACCACTCTTAAACTTTGCATTTCAACTTTTTTAGTCGTCTCATGGCAAGAAATAAGACAGAAAGTTAGCAGCGGCAGAGACAATGTCAGAGAAGGAGACACAGAATTGAATGAGGATAAGAGAAAGGGAAGTTGTTGGTTAAATGCTCTGATGTGCTCTGGAGACACACTGAGCTCTTGAGACAGAGTTAAAAAGAGGGAGACAAGAGGAGATGGAGTAATTTATATCTAGGAATTGTAGGTTTTTGGAAGGACTGTGTACAGGGTGGCGTCTGATGTATCTACATAAGTGAAAAATTTTAAGTAAAAGTAATGACAGACGTGGATTTGTAAGGGGGAAATAGTGGTGCTAAAAGTGGATGGATAAATCATTAGAAATGTTGGCAGCAAAAGAGAAATGAAGTGGAGGTGGAGCTATAAGGTAGGGGAGAAATGAATGAGAGGAAGAATAAAGACATTGCCAGAGGCTTGGTGAGGAAATGATACAGATGTTAAAAGGAATTGTAAGTAAATTTATCAAAAACTTAAAATAAATTAGCAAGGCAGCAAAGTGACACAAGTGAACAATGATGTAAACCACAGCAATCGATATAATATCTTCCTAAATCCTTACTGACATTAAAGTAATGTCAGGATTTAGGTGAAGTGTGAAACTTCAGGAATTAACAGTTCCAGGTAAGGTGTTTGTCATATTTTTTCATATCTGTACTACTACTCTGCAGGCTGACTAAAGATGACTCCTTTGGAAAGTCTAGTTCTGAAAGACAGTGGTTAATGTGTTTAATTCAATCTTTATTATGAAGAATTTTACACCAGCACCTTCAAAATTATCCCACTAACTTGGGAAGCCAAGATTTTTGCTATCCATAATTGATCCTCATCAGATGTTTTTTGAAGAAGTGTTGAGCGTAAACAACTGAAAGTATGGAATTTTTCAGTCAACCTGAAAATGAGACAGTACTTATTTTACAATTTAGGTTTTTACTTCCAAGTATAAAACTTAAGTGGTGATTGCTTATAATTTAATATGAAATATAATAAGCCAAACTGTGTGTCTTGTGCAGTTTAAAAATAATTTTCCATAAAACTACTAAACTGTTTTAAAACTGCATTCTAAAATTCCAGGCATTTGAAGATATTCACCTGCATGAGAGAAAAAATGTGAAAAAGCTCCTGGAGTATGCTGATATAATATTTACCTATGTCTTTTTTATGGAGATGCTTCTGAAATGGGTAGCTTATGGTTTGCACAGTTATTTCACAAATGCCTGGTGTTGGCTTGACTTCATCATTGTATGTGTAAGTATTATGTTCAGCTTGTCTTACATTTTGAATTTCGATATTTTCTATGTAGACAATTGCATGTAAAATCTGATTATGAATAAACACGTAGTTACCAGTTTGGTTGTTATACTAGCATTCTAAAATACTATGATGTGAACTTTTTTTAAAAAAAAAAGAAAAAAGGAAAAAAGTGTTTCAAATTAGAAGCAAAGAATTCCATTATTTGAAAAATATTAGGAAAGAGTGAAGTGAAATTGTATGACGATAACTTTGAATGTGTATTTTCTGCATTTGGCCTACTGGTCAAAGATACTGTAACATTCAGCCTATGATTGTCTACTGACAGAAATAGAACGTTATTTTCTCTACAACTTATTAATCTCAGTTTCGATTCAATGAATACAGCTGTCATTTGTTTCCTGGGGACTAAATCCTGTTTCCGAAGACCCATCACTTTGTTCCTCTGGGAGTGCCCTGAAATCTCTCAGGACTCTTAGAGCACTGAGGCCTCTACGAGCTTTGTCACGATTTGAAGGGATAAAGGTAAGGATGTTGGGGGTGTGTGTGCATATTTTGTAATAGCTGCATTTGAAATTTTTGGGAAAATTACAACTTGAATCTCTGTTTTGCGACTTGATGGCATTAAGATGGGTCAGATTGCCTACTTACATCTTATGGTTGTTATTTTGAAATAGCACTTTCACAGAAATGTATAAATACTAATGAAATAAGGAAATTGAATTATAATGTGCTACCACAAGGAATTATCATGTATAGTAATGTGAACACTGGCACACGTTTCCATGTTCAGTGCAATTTGTAGAACAAACGAAACAAGAATTTTTTTTTACTTGTGCTTTTCTGAAACTCATTCTTTGTTAGAGCTTAGACGTGGGAAAAATGAATATGCTTCTGAAAAAAATGAATATGCTTGAAAAAAAATAGGAACCATTTTTAATTACTTGTCAATAGAAAAGAAGCACTATATATAGTTATTACAGCAAATAGACTGTAAAATGAGGAAGAAATCTGTACTGTGAAAGTTGTAGTTTATTAATCTCCGTGGCGTAAGAAATGTGGTGACCACCATCCTTTCTTAATTTTTTCTCATTGCCTGAGGCAAGAAATTGGGACCTGAAAAAATGGATTCATTAATTCGTTGCTTCAGTGGAAACTATTCACTTTTTGTAACTCCTTTTCATAATTCCCCTTCTTTAGACTGCTGTGCTTATATCAGCTCTTCTTGACAGTTATCTATACAGGCTTACATGCCACATTGCAGATTCTCCACTCTGGATCTGAAAGATAACAATCCTTTTGAACTTAAATAGGGTGTGATTTTCTTAATAGCAGAGGGGAGTCTTCTAACTCAATTTTAAAAGCTGCTTTGAATGAACTATCTGTAATCTTTAAAGGGGAGAAGTACACAATTGTTTAATGCAAATCATCTGACCTGTGTTAGATCACAGAATATGATGAGACACTAACTTCAGGCCCCGGGTTGGATATGGAGCAAATCCTGCTGGAAGCCATGAAGGACAAGAAAGAATCAGTTAGAAACAGCCAGCGATAATTTAGGAAGGGCAATTTTTGCCTCTCAAACTCGATTGTCTTCTATGATGAGATAGCTGAGGGAGGGAAGAGCCATCTCTGGTCTCAGATATTGGTTATGTCTGGTTTGGTTAGATAAACTATAAGCTAGGCAGAAAATTGGCTGAACTGCCAGGTTTAATGTGCAGGATGAAGTTCAACTGGCAGCTAGTTACTAGTGGCTCAGGGGTCAGTCCTGGGACCAACACTGCTTAATGACGTAATTAACACCCTGAAGAATGTGGTAGAAGTCCTCAGCAAGTTCACAGATGATACAGAACTGGGGATGAGCAGTTATTACACTGGTGGCAAGTCTGGTCTGCAATGAGAGCTTGACAGACTGGAGATAAGGGCTGGAGAAACCTCAGGAAGCTCAGCAAAAGCAAATGCAAAATCTTGCACCTGAGCCAGAATAACCACGGAGAAATGAGCAGCTTTGCAGAAAAGGACCTGGGGTGGACAGCACATTAACCGTGAGTCAGCTGAGCAACAAAGAAGATCTACCACATATAGGGCTGTATTGGCATGAGTCTGGCTAACACATTGAGGCAATTCACTCTTCTGGTTTTGGTGCCTGTGAGACTGAAGCTGGAGTATTGTGTCTAGTTTGGGGCTCCTCAGTGTAAGAAAAATATTACAGTGTAAGAAAAAATTACAGTGTAAGAAAAATGCTGGGCACTGGAGAGTGTCCAGCAAAGTGCTACCAAGATGGTCAGGGGACTGGAGAGAAGCAGTGGAGAGAATGGAGCTTATTCTGTCTGGAGAAGAGAAAGTTAAAGGGAGAATCTGATTGGGATCTAGTTAGATACGGGATCTAATTGTTGTCTTTATCGACTTAATGGGAGGTTATGCAAGAAATGGAACTAATGTTTTCTGGTAGGCCCACAGTGAGAAAATGAGAGAGAATGAGTTGGCTGTGGAGATATTCCAATTAGCTACCTGGGAAAAAAGATGACAGTGTAGGAAGTTCCACCTAAACATGAGAAGGAACTTCTTTGAGGGTGGCAGAGCCCTGGCACAGGCTTCCCAGGGAGGTGGTGGATTCTCCATCTCTGGAGACATTCAAAACCTGCCTGGATGCGTTCCTGTGCAACCTGCTCTAGGTGGTTGGACTAGATGATCTCCAGCGGTCCCTTCCAACCCCTACCATTCTGTGATTCTGTGGGTGGGTGGATAGCGTTGCAATAGATAGTCTAGAGAGGCTGTTGAATCTCCAACCTTGGAAAAATTCAGAACTTGACTGGACAAGGTGCCAAGCAACTTGGTCTATGTTGGAACAGCTCATCTTCAGAGGTCCCTTCCAATGTACTTTATAGTGTGTTTGTAGTGTATGGATGTTATCCAGGGACAAGATAAAAGGCTCAGAATTTTCTCATAACGATAGCAATGGAACAGTTGCAGAGAGGTTTTATTATGTCCCACCAGAAAGTGGCAAAAAATAGTGAAAAGAAATAGATAATAGTCCTCAATTTCCCACTGGCAATAAGCGTGGTCCTGCTTGTCAGCCTCAACGTGCTAGATTCATGAATCCAGTTCTCATCACTAGTCGTGTCAGGTTCCTTGACGTCACCAGCGCAGACACCAAAAGCTGGAATCCCATTTTCATTGGTGCCATTTCTGGAAGAGACTTACGGCTCACCATGGGTTTACATTCACCTTGTCCTCAAGCAAGCTTAAATGAAGGAAGACTGCTGACCAAAACAATTCAGTCTTCTGGAAACCAAACTTCTCTACTTTATGTACTCTGTGCAGTCAGTTGCGGGTGGTTACTGGGTGAGGTTCATTTTGTTATGGAGAGCAAGTTGTTGTTCTCTTACAGCCGCCCCTCCAAGATAAAAGAGAGGGTTATTTATGATCTTGTATAAAGGCAGATCATACAACCCATTCCCCATACCTGATTTTCAGATCCCGTAGCTACTAAAGATTCCTAATCTTATTTTATGTGTTTCTTTTTCCCAAGGATAGTTCTGTTTTACTTCCTTCCTCAAAAATGCAAGATAGATACCACAGAATTACATGTTAACACAGGCATGAAGTTGAACTGAAGGCTGGCTTCAAATTTGTCATCTACTACTTTTTATCTTTAGTTTTTATCTTTTATCCTTAGTTTTTTCCTCACAGAAGGAAAAATAAGTGTCTTTTTGGGAAGGTGTTCTATTGAATGTGAGTAATTCATTATTTTCATTCATTTTATTTCTTTAAGGTTGTTGTGAATGCACTCTTGGGAGCTATCCCCTCAATCTTGAATGTTTTGCTCGTCTGTATTGTCTTCTGGCTCCTATTTAACATTGTAGGAGTAAAATTACTTGGAAAAAAATTTTGGCAATGCAAACTCAAGGAAGGAAATATCAGTGTAATTAATAACGAAACTGATTGTGTTTCCTATAATGGAGTGTGGACAAATAGTGATGTAAACTTTGATAATGTGGCGATGGGATACTTGGCTCTTCTCCAAGTGGTAAGTTCTATAAAAACATGCTCAGTTTCGTTTTCTTCAAGGAAATGTGTTGAGCAGACCAGCCGTGGGACACCACTGTGCTTCTGTTTATCTCACTGAAATTGGGGATTTTTTTAAGCTTCCATAAATATTTTTCTTATCTATAAGGTGCTCAGTTCCTCCTAAAGAAGACTTTAGCATATGAAACCTTGTGTTAAAATCAAGCACTGTGTTTCACGGCTTTTCAATTTTGTTTTAATTTTAACATGCTAAGCCTGAAATAGCCTGCGTGTTACTGGGTTTAAAGTTATTCTCATTTTCTTCAAATAAAAGTTAGTTCAGAATGGATGAGAAAGAAAAAGCATCATGCAGTTTATTTATATTTCCATACTTTCTTTTATTCTATAAGTCATGAAGTATTGGGACGCTGATTTATTGATCTCTCTAATACCACAACAAAGGAGAAAAAAGCATTTTTAAAAGTGGTTATCCCTGTATCTTTGCTAGATTAAGTTCTTTGCCCTGTATCTTCCCAAATGTTCTGTGATTCTGCAGAGCTGCTAAAAAATCACAGGAAGGAGTCATCTGCTGTTTTCTTAGAAATTGTTTTGATCCTTTTGGGATACAATTGCTAGTTAAGCTGAAACTTTTACTGCTTTTTCAAAAAGCAGAGAATTTACAAAAATTTCAGTTTAACAAGAGTTAAACATATTTCACAGGATTTGTGGCATTTTTTTTCTTTTCAGGAAATACTTTTTTTCCTCTTTACTAAACTCCAGTGACTCATACTTCCAAGAGGATCTTTGGCAATGATGCACATTTTTATAGCACACTGCTCACTTTTCCACAACTCTTAACGCATTTATATTAGTTCTACCTAATATATATTTCTAAAAATAATTACAATAACCTTAAAAATGCATTTTTTTCAGGCAACTTTTAAAGGTTGGATGGATATTATGTATGCAGCAGTGGATTCACGAGAGGTATGTCACTAAAATGAAATTTTAGTTCTTTTCCCTTCTTTCCTTTTCTATCCATACAATTAATTTTTCAGCTTTGTTTGCAATATCAAGCCAGAAATACAAGCGGATGAATGCTTCAAACTACACAGTGAAACAATAATCCTTGGAGTACCAAATTTCTGGAACTTAGACAAAAGAAAACTGGTCAAAATAGAGTGTCACCACACAAAAAGCTAGGATGTCAAGAATGCAAAGGCAAGACGTTTCAAGTTTTGGACAAGTCTGTTTTGGAAGCAGAGTGCATAAGGTCTTGGAGGGGCTGTGCCTCTAGAGCGTTAAAACAGCATGCATCTTTAGCAGTTATTTCTGGAGGTTTTCTTCCCTATATTTGACATCCTTCCTATTTCTTCCCCATTTCCATGTGTTGTTTCTCACTCTCTCACTAGTACTGTGCGCTTCAACTTTTCTATGGATAATTTAATTTGCATTTTTCTTATTCATTCAAGCGCTGTACTGTTGAATGTAGTTAAATAACTGCTAATTAAAAAGATTATTCCTTGTAGGGCTGTTCATAGTGAGCTGGCATTTTAAAACTGCTTCTTGTCTGGGATAGCATTCAAGGGGGTGGTGATTCACTGTTATGTTTAGTCTGAGCTGTTTTTCTAATCTAGGCATTCCCAGTATCACTTCTGGTTGGAACTGATTATCTGTTGCTTAAGAACTCTCTATAGCTGGATTTGGCTATATATTTTTGTTTGTAATTATCTCTACAAACAGTAACAAGACAGATCAAGACAGTTGTTCGACTTGTACATCTAAATAAAGGTTTAAATGTGTAGAAATAATGTATCTCTCCTGGCAATAAAAAGATTTATTATAAATTGGAAACAATAAATCTGCGATTATCTGATTTTTACCAGTAATGTTTTTCTGTTTTGATTTTTTTTAACAGATAGGTGAACAGCCGCGGTTTGAAGCATTCTTAGCCATGTATACGTATTTTGTGATTTTCATTATTTTTGGATCTTTCTTCATGCTGAACCTTTTCATTGGAGTGGTTATCAGCAATTTTAACCAACAAAGAAAAAAGATAAGTACTACATAAGCTAATTCAGGGTCTCTTGTAATCCCAGTTTGATTAAGGGAATGCTAGTTAGACATCTAGATGTCTAACATTTCAGGTAACTGTTTGACTGGAGAAATTTAAAATAAAGTTTAGATACCAAGTTTTGAAAACAGGAGTCCCCTTTTCCTCAAAGCTTTTAGTAATTTACCTGTAAGTTCTATTTTCATGCCAAGTCCTTAATTTGTTCTAAGTAGGAGGATGAGGAGGAAAGCACAGGTAGTTTTAGAAAAGAGAAGCCCCAAAAGGTTGTATAGACTTTGCTAAAGGAGAGTGGAATTCTTTTCTTCTCCTTTGAAGATTTACTTAATTTCCTTTTATAACAAAGTCCCAGTTATAATAATTCCAACAGACAGGAACAATGTCCATTAAGTAGCTTATGAGCCTGAACACCTACTAGAAGTTCATGTTGATGTAACACTTTTTTCTTTTCTCAGTACATGCCATAAGTGTGCATTTTTTTCTTTTTAATTTCTTTGCTGCTTCTTGGGGATTTTCATTGAGATTCCATACAGTGAAGTTAAACTTAATTTTCAGAGGTCTTGCAAGAATGATTCGAAGTGCAGATACCCTCCTGAACATTGTTACATGTTTGTTTTATAAAATGCTGATAATTCAATGCTTTTACGATGAATGGCTTCTTGTGTATACTCTGTTCAAAGTGATTGCTAAGTAATACAGGTGGTGTAGATGATAATAAGTACCAGAAATTCATTATCAGGAATACCCCGTAGAATTTGGTCCCAAAGTGCTTATTCATAATCCTTCATTTACTTGCTAGCCCAGCAATATACTTCTGTTCAGACCTTTCCCAAAAATATAAATGCAAAGTATATTGCTTGTTGATGAGTCTTAATGTCATTTTAAAAATATGAAATACATTTGTAAAACTTCAGAAAATCTCTCACAGTTGAGGAAACTGAGTCGAGAGCACTGCCTAGACTGGACTTTTGTGATTGAACCCTGATCAGCTTTTTGCAGGATGTCTTTTCAAAGAACAAAGGGGAAAGGAGAAATGGTGAAGACACATTTTGTCTCTGTGCTCTCTTAGATCCCGCTCACGACAACTGTAACTTACTTTTTTTTAACAAACTTGCTGGTGTTGATTTAGCTGACCGCTTAAACTTCAGCTGAACAACAGTATTCTTTCCCTTTACTTAGGTGGTAAAGATTTATTTTTGACTGAGGAACAGAAAAAGTACTATAATGCTCTAAAAAAACTTGGATCCAAGAAACCTAAAAAACCTATCCCAAGACCATTGGTGAGACCATCTTAAGTAGAATATGATAGAAGGTATAAAGATGTTAAGCATATTTAAAGTCAGTAGCCAAGCATCTGGAAATAAACTTTACGTGAGAGCCCATCATCTTCCTCATTCAATACAGTATTTACCTTTTGCTCTCTTTTTCTTAATTCCATCTAATGCAGTCTTTCTTTGTGGGTGTTAGTTAAGGAAATTTACAGCCTATTTGTCACCTATTCAAATGTACAACCTATTTATTAAAGGTTCCTATTAAGTATTTGCTATTCATAACATGATCTTGGTTACTTAAGTTGCATGATATTGCTTCTGCAACTAGATCGGATTATTGCAGGTGAGCATGAATAGCGAGTAGTACATGCCCCATGGCTGTTATTTACTTTTAAATAATCTTATGCTTTATTTCTTATAGTTTCTTAAATTTAATTCCAGGCCTGGCTTCACATAGTAACCATTCAGAGTTTTTCTTGCTTATGATATTTTCATTAGAATTGGTTATCCTAAAATGTCTGCTTCAATAAGTATTTCTATTAAAAGAGCAATCACAATGTACTCTGAACGTTTTCCTGCTGTATAATTTTTTCTAAGGAAATGTGGTTGCATGATGCCTGAAAACACTTAGCCATGAACTGAGTGTTTTCTTTGAATAAAGAAATCACATAAGTATGCTGCTAGAAACTTATTGTTAGATTTAGATTCTCGTAAATTCTCTTTCTGAGCACAAATTACTGATTAATATTTGAATGTAGCCTGGGTCTTAGAAGTAGCATTAAGCAGTTCTTCTTATTCTCTCCACAGAATGTGTTCCAAGGATTACTGTTTGATGTAGTATCACACAAAGCATTTGACATTACTGTTGTGACCTTCATCTGTCTAAATATGGTCATTATGATGGCAGAAAATAACCAGGAGAACATCAAGAATGTTCTTAATAAAATCAACTATTTTTTCGTGGCGGTATTTACTGCAGAATGTGTCATCAAAATACTAGCACTAAGACATTACTTCTTCACCAGCGGCTGGAACATATTTGATTTAGCTGTTGTGGTCATTTCCCTAGTTAGTAAGTATCAATCATTATTAGATCAGGTAATGTGTCTTACCAATACTTCATATTTCAGTATGAAGTAACCAAAAGCCAAATTACAGTATGAAGTAACCAGTTACATATATCTGATAAAAAAATTCCACATCCATTGTACTTTTTCAAACTATATGCTAAGTGATTCCTTCTAAAAGGATATATTTTTGTCTTCCCTTATATTTTTGCAGAGTACTAAAAGGTAAATGGACAGTTTTCAATTTATTTTTTTTAAAGTGTGAGTTTTATTGATTAATTAACAATGCAGTAACATCTCTTCTAAGTTATTGTACTTGAACTGTTGTCTTAATGTTTTTATGCTTTTGATTTACAGGTAATCACATTAACTGTTGTTTTCACAGTAAAAGTAAATTCAGGTTAAGAATACATTTGTATGAAAAATGGGAAAGATTTATTTCATTTCCCAGGACTTTCTTTTAATAAGACAGATCCTGAGGGGTGATTTAGAAAGCTCAGGAAAATTTAATTTCTCAGCACCATTCTCAATCTAGGCCACTATTTGTGACTGTGAAAAGCCTTGTTAAAACTGTCTTGGTTTTTGTTTTGCTTTTCAAGTAAGGTTAGATGCTTTTTGTTTCCTCTAAGAAGGGTCATATATAGCTTTAGTTTATTGTACAGTTTATGTAGTCTGTGCTTCCTACTGGGGCTCAGGCTAAGTCGTAGAATAAAGGACAGGAAAGAAAAACTGATCTGAGTTCCCTGCTTCATCCCTAAACACAGTACCCCTTTGCTATCGCATGCAACCCAGAAAAATGCTGACTTCTTAAGCCTTCTGTTTGCAATCATTTACATTACTAATGTATTGCTGAAGGTACTCAGTACTCTAATAGCAGGTCATAGGATGAAGTGTGATGAAGGACAAATAATGAAAGACAGTTTTCCTATATTTTCTTCTTGCTCTTCTCTAATGTCATTCAAGTACCAAGTGTTAACGGAAGTCTCACAGTTAGCACGTGGCTTATGCTTGTAAAAGAAGCAGCAATCGGACACCAGCTAGGAGACAAGCCCCATAGCTTCTGGCACAGGGGCTGAATGGATTTAAAAAGATTTTTTTAAGTACTTGAGCAATGTGTAATTTCATCCCCTGAACTAGAGAAATCCAAGAGAATACAGTTTCCAAAATATCCATAATCTTGATACCTCTTTAATATTTAGAGATACTACAATTTGTCTTTCTTTTCCTCAGCTCTTTTGTAAGCAGTTGCATTATTGATGGTAATGTTTTTGTTCAAAATGATGTAATATGATCGATGTTACTTTCAACACCTGAAGCATAGAATATAACAAAATGGACATAAATAGGGAATTTCACTTATATGGCATGACAACATCTTTTTTTTCTTTCTAATTTCAAAGGTGTTGGACTTTCTGAAGGCTTTCAAAGGTTTATTTCTCCTACACTTTTGAGAATTTTTCGTTTGGCACGAATTGGCCGAATCCTGAGATTAATTCGAAAAGCTAGAGGAATTCGAACTCTTCTTTTTGCATTACTGATGTCTCTCCCGGCACTGTTCAACATCGGTCTTTTGCTTTTTCTGGTTATGTTCATCTATGCCATTGTGGGCATGACAAACTTTGCCTGTCTTGGCTGGGAAGGAGGGATTGATAACCTTTTCAACTTTCAAACCTTTGATGGTAGCATGCTCTGTCTTTTCCAAATTACAACATCAGCTGGTTGGGATAGTCTTTTGGTCCCTCTGTTAAAAGGATCTGGTTCATGTGCTCCCAACTTAAATTTAACACGTGAACAGAAAAGAAATTGCACAAATAAGGGGGTTGGTATTTTATTTTTTGTAAGCTATGTCATTGTATCATTTCTCATTGTTGTAAATATGTACATAGCTGTCATTTTAGAGAACTTCAGTGTTGCCACTGAAGAAAGCACAGATCCTCTTTGTGAGGATGACTTTGACATGTTTTATGAGACCTGGGGAAAATTTGATCCTCAGGCAACACAGTTTATTGAATATTCTGCTCTTTCAGACTTTGCAGATGCTCTGGCAGAACCCTTACGCATTCCAAAGCCAAATAAGATTCAGCTCATATCCATGGACCTCCCTATAGTTAGTGGAGATAAGATCCACTGTTTGGATATCTTGCTTGCTTTCACTAAAAGGGTCTTGGGAGAATATGGAAACTTGGATGGTCTTGAATTACATATAGAAGAAAAATTTATAGCTACCAATCCATCTAAAGTTTCTTACAAGCCAATTACTACTACCCTTAAAAGAAAACAAGAAGAAGTATCAGCTCTTATTATTCAAAGGGCCTTCAGGAGGTATTTGATGCAGCGTTCTTTTAAAAATAAATCTTTCTTATACCGTCATAAACATTATCACAGTGCTGTCTTTGAAGAAACACACGAGAAGGAAAGTCTTATTGAATCAATGCTTAATGAAAATAGTGGTAGGAAGCTAGATAAATCACGGACTACATCTTCCATATCTCTCCCTTTATTTTATGATGGTATTGCTGAAACAGATAGCTGTAATGTGGACACATAAGGTTGCTCAGGCTGCAGCATTTTTGATTAAACTGATATCAGTTATTTTCAGATGGAGAAAATATTTTGATCCCAGAGCATAATATTCTAAATTTAGAATAATGATGGCAGTCTTTCAGTATTGTCATTGTTCAATTTTTTGCAAATGCTCCTTAAACATTTCAGCTTTGAACAACTATATCATAAATATTAGAGGAAAATCAAACTGTGTATTTTTTTTTCCTCAGCTACTGGAGTAGGTGAGTTAATTTTTACAACTGTCATTTTTTTTATTACTTCATATTTCTGTGTTTACAGAAGAAATCCGTAAAAGATCAGTTGTAGCTGTAATATGATCTATAAGTACACAAGGCTGTAGAACAATGTAGATCTCTTTAGAGATAAAGCCTGTTTTGAAAAATTGGTTATTGTAGCAAAATTAAATAATTATAGCATTTTCTGTAAAAGAGCTCACTTAAGACAATTGAGTATAATTAGCCACTAATTTCTATGTTATTTGGATCCATCTTCCTTCTAGTGCCTTTGGACAGATTTGTTGATGCTTAAGAATTTTTGAGGTGTCTTTACAAGTGCACCTAAATGGATTTAACATATCATCCTCAGGGCTCTGTACTTGAAAGATGTATATAATTTGTTCTTTTTATCATTCACCGTATGAAAATTGTGATAATAATGGTTACCAAAATCAAAGGATGTTATGCAAGAGGTATTGTTTCCAGAAAATCTTAAGAATTATTGTACATAAAATTTCATCGTTATAATTCATCCAAATATCATAGAAAGCGTTACTTAGTAATCTGAAAAGGAGTTTGTGGTATATCTTATGAGACAACATTTATTAAAATTAGAGGAAATACTTATTTCATTGTTGACTCTGAAAAAAAACCATGTATGAACAATGTGTATTAATATTACTTTTACTGGTTTCTTGCAATTTATGTTGGCCAGGTGATGTGTCATGGTGGCCGCAGAACTACTAATGAAATAGGGCTATTTTAGATTCTTCAATAAAGAGTTTGGATGCTTAATGCATTTTTGTCTGGTTTTTGAGAGGTATCTTCAATTTCAGATTATTACAGGACATAATCTGTTATTAGAGAGGTAGAACCACAGTAATATAGTTTTCCAAAAATAGCTGCCTATTAACACAAGCAAAATGTTTTACTTTTTACAGGGAATTAGAAAGGATGTAGCATTTTCAGGTCAAGAATAGCAGGAACGATAAGGTAATTACTCAATTTTTACTGTCATTTCCCTTGTTAAATACTATTAAAATATGACAGATACAGCCAAATCTAAGCTATTTGTAGGACAAATATGTCAGTATGGTTTGAACTAGCTTTATTACTTCCAGAACCAACTTCTGTTCAGAAAAGGGTTGACAAAGAAGGTCTGCAGACCTCTTAGGATAACTCTGAAAACTGACACTCAGTGTTAGCAGCACGGGGCAGCTGGATGCAGAGAGACTTGGTGGGTCTGCTTGAGACCTACTCCTGCCCAGCGTGGATTGCTTTTGTGCCTGCGGTGCATAGCGATGCTTTTGAGGTGAAACTATTTATTCTGGAATGAGCTGACAGCTTTTGTTCATCGATCAGATACCATTAGATGGCAGCATTTACTACTTTTTAGAATATAGCCAGTCTGAAGTGAAACAATTGTCGAACTCCTACACTTCAACATGGAGGTGTTAAATTCATTGTAAATAACTATAGAAAATAATGTCATAACTCTCTTGTTCCTGCCCTGGACTCTCAAGCTTGCCACAGTTCTCAGCAAGGGTTCGCTGGCTGTTCTGGTTTTTACATATGACAGATTGACAGACGTTAATGATTGTGAAGCACTGCCTCCTGAAAAAAATCACCATTCTCCTGTGTGCTTGGATCCTCCAGGGGGTGGTTTCAAGCATATCTCTATAGCTCTGTAGAGCAAGAAATGTTTGTTAGTGTCGTGGTTTAATCCCAGCCAACAGCTAAGCACCACACAGCCACTCACTCACTCGCCCACATTGGGATGGGGGAGAGAATCAGAAGAGTAAAAATGAGAAAACTTGTGGGTTGAGATAAAGACAGAGTAATTAGTAAAGCAAAAGCTGTGCACAAGCAAAGCTAAACAAAGAATAAATTCACCAATTTCCGACAGCAGACAGGTGTTCAGCCATCTCCAGGAAACCAGGGCTCCATCACGCGTACTGGTGACTTGGGAAGACAAACACCATCACTCCAGATGTTCCTCCATCCTTCTTCTTCCTCAGCTTTTATTGGTGAGCACGACATCATATGGCATGGAATATCACTTTGGTCAGTTGGGGTCAGCTGTCCCAGCTGTGTCCCCACCCAATCTCTTGCCCAGCCCCAGCCCACTTGCTGGTGGGGTGGGGTGAGGAGCAGAAAAGGCCTTGACTCCGTGTAAGCCCTGCTCAGCAGTGACTAAAAGATCCCTGTGTTAGCAACACTGTTTTCAGCACAAATCCAAAACATAGCCTCATACTAGCTACTATGAAGAAAATTAACTCTATCCCAGCCACTAGGTTTGCATAGCTCTTTTCAGTTTTAGTAGCTTAACAGTTGCTGAATTCACAAATTTGTAGTTATTAATATTTTTTAGTAGCTTTATAAAAAAGTCATTGCTCAGCTTGCATTTCATCAACACCAGGAATGATGCAGAAATATAGCATTCCTGCATTAAGAATGGGGTATCAGTAATCCCATTAGCCAATTCACTTATCACAATATCTCATCACAGATGCAAGATAAAGGTAAGAAAACGCCACAGGTTGTGGTGACTAAACTAAATAACAGCGTAACGATCCTTCCCCTTTGGTGTCCCTAAGTGTCATCAGTTCGTAGCAAGAGGAGGATAGCCTGAAATGAGAGATTAGGAGAACATGAAATGGTACAACTAAAAGGTCAGATTGATTGTTTGGAAGCAGCTGGTACAAAAGCTTTGAAGGTGGATCTGCCTTGAGTTGGGTTAGTTGAACTTCGGAGGTCCCTTCCAATCTAAATTACTCTATCGTTCCATGACAGTAGCCAGATGATTTTAAAACATAAATTTTATGGCCAACCAGGACTTACACACATTAGTCAACAGCCATTTGTATTATCTGGGAGTTGGAGTCTATACCAATCAGTGTTGTTTTGGGTATGCAGTTCTAATCTCTCTGTACGATAGGCTGACAAATTAGTGCAAATTAACAAGTGATTTCTTATCTATCCACCCCCGGGCAAAACATGATGAGTCCTCTGTAACTTCTACAACATCATGTCAGATTTCTTTCTGAGGGTGTCTTCAGTACTCCCATCCATTACCAATATTTGGATGAAGATATTGAGTGTTTTCAGAGCTGAATGTGGTGGCACAAGTTTAGGCTCTTTGCTCTGCCAATTCCAGAGAAAATATGTGAAGGCATCAACTTAGTAAGTGGTTTTATTGATTTACAGAGACCTTTGAAAGAGCAATAGAGATGTTTTGGCAACCCCACAGGAAAATATAGCTGTTTGGGCAAATCCGTTGCAGTGATCTACTTCGTGGTTCCATGGAGCTAAGGCAAGACAGGCCAAGCCAATTTTGCTAATAGTCATTACCTTACTGCAGAGCTGCTGGAATTCTGGGCAGATTGAGGGCAATGCAGTTTCCTCTTCCCTCCAGGTTCCACGGAAGATGGGCTTGCGCAGGAGCATTCAAAGTTAGAGATTCATAAGTTAGACTTAACACAACAGCCACCCTACCTTGCTGCCCAAACATTGGGTACAATTTGTCCCCAAAGATAAATTAAAACAGTCACTAGAAGGATCAACTCTTCTGTACATTTTCTTTTACATATTCGTACCCTTCTTGACATGAAAAGAGTAGAACTGGAGACAGTATTTTAGTAGTGGTCCTCCTGTGTTTTCTCTGCAGAATTTATCAGCAAAGATGTCATACCACTACTTCAATTATCTATTTTTGTGTGTGGCTATGACTGGAGTAATAACACAGGCATAATGAGGCAAATAGAAAGTCATCCTTTTATTCTTCACTTGATATGTTGTTTGATGCTGCAACTAGTGAAGCGTGTAACTGCTGCAGCCAGAAATCCATGATTGTGTAACAGATTCTTCAATATATGTACACAGAAATTCACCAAAATACTTCCAGCTGCTGCTTGCCTCCCCTTCTGAACAGCATCTGTAGAAATTTTCTCCCCATTTTCAGTGAGACAACAGTAAATTTTAATCCAAATAGCAGCAACAAGACATCAGCACAGCACCGTCAGTCACTGGCACTCAGTTCCTCCCTACACATCTGTAGCACCCATCACTCATTTCTCAGTCTCTCTGACATCCCATTCAATATAAAACTTATGCTTATATCCATGACATCCACCCTTCTTAACTTCAGCTTCCTCCTATAAATTGTTTTGTCTGCCAGCTGTGCAAAAGGCAGACTATCCGATGACTATGAGAACATCAAATATAATGGGTAACAGTTCAGGTCTCCTACTTTCCCCAGAGCAAGGGGCTCATCCCTTAGCCAACAACCAATAATCCAGATGGCAAACACACAAAAAATCCAAATAGGAAAGAGAGTATTAACGTCCACAAGCGTGGATAAAGTCAGTGCAAGCCGCACTTTCTTATACACCTGGGAATCCACCAACAAAATACAAAGTGATAGAAAAACTAGGGGGGATTTTTTTTTTATTCTGCTGCTCGTGTGACTAGTTGGTATTTTTTTGGTGAATGCTATACCTAAAAGTATGTTTGCACTATATATTCTCATCAGTTTACAGCCGAGAGTTTCAGCCTGAAACATGCTTAAATTAATAAATGCTTAAAATGATATTCTACTTCAGCTGAATACCATCTCAAATAAAATAGAAGTTGTTTTTTAGAATCAAAACTTATCTTGGCGTTATTTTGTTTTGTGATGTCATACTGTTTCATTACGTGCATGGTGACATGCATGGATATACCTGTCTGCCAAAAGAATCTTTTTTGCTTCTTAAACTGATACCATGCAACTCAGTTTTCTATATTTACTGGATTTTTAGTCCAGGGAAAAAGACATTTTCTTCCTGTGTGTCTGCCCAATAAAGCCCTACAGTGGAGGAAGGCTCAGAGAAGATGGGCAAGGGCGATGTGCCCAAGAAGCTCGGGGAATAATGTGTGACTGACCACCAGCTGTTGCAAAGAAAGCCAGCTTATCTCAACACAAAGGGGACTGGAGGGTGGCCTTTGTCTTAGATAAACAGCTGTCAACAGTTGAGTGGATCAATGGACTGTATCAGCAGTTGAGTGGATCAGTTGGTGGTGTGCATGTTTCTCCCTGGGTTCATTAAAAGGGAATGTCTCCCTGAGTTAGCGAGAACAGCATGGGGGGAGTGTATATGCGGTTCAGCCCAACAGACACTGTAAAAAGTGAACAGCTGACAAGAGAATTTCAAAGAGAGCAATGGGCTTGAGCGGCTTTGATCCACGTCCCTCTTCCCAGTGACTGGGGACGCTCAGCATCATGATGAGCATATTATAGAGAGGGCAATGGCGATCACATTGGTATTGTGATTGAACTCTATATTGCAGTTCCTATATTTTGCTAAGTGTAACCTTACATTTGTATTGTGATTACAGCATATTGTATATGACTCAGCTAAATCAAAAATCCCATGTAACATCAAATGTCTTCAAATAAGTAAATTTGATCACACCCTCCACACACGGGATCTAAAAGAATCTGTTCAGAGAATATTGGACTCTGCCAACCAGGCATGGCTGTTCTTCTTTTTGCAATTACACAGGGCCAAGAATATAAATGAGCAAACATTTAGAGAAAGGCTTTTCTACTTGTTAAAGGTGAGGCAAGAGTAAAAGAAAAAATTAAGATTTTAGAACCTATTCACTTATCTTAATGATTACAGAGACAGTGACAACAGCCATCTTCATTTAAGATTATAAATTTTGTATGTTTATCTATGTATACAGAAACAGGTATTTTAATTGCAGTGCAATTAAATAACTTCATAATGTTTCATAGCATGCCATGAATAATATATAAGAAGTAAAGAGAAATCTATCTCCATATTTCCGGGTTTGATGATGCTGATTAGTGGATTTGAATACTACATCCAGCTGTAGTAGTGGAGAATAGAATGGGCTTGATTGGCAGAGGCTTTCATTTCCAAGTGCCACATCATTGCCCTGCTCATGTCATCGCACTGCACACCGTCCAACCAGACATTTCTCACTGGAAAATGCAAAGGTTCAAGTCTGGCTTTGTGGCCGCTGCTTAGAGAATTCTATGATTCTATTTAGAATCATAAAATCATATAATTGTCTAGGTTGGAAGTGACCTTTCAGATCATCGAGTCCAACCCTCAACACAACACTGACAAAACCACCACTAAACCATGTCCCTCAGCACCACATCTACTCATCTTTTAAATACCTCCAGGGATGGCGATTCCATCGCTTCCCTAGGCAGCCTGTTAAATTTCATAGATTTAAGCGAAGAGGATCATGGTAAATGTCTGTGGAGTAAGAAGACATTTCCTCACAAGACACTTCTGCCTTTCTGAAGGTGATTCAGTAACCCTGCTTCTCTACATAACCAGATATCATTCCATCCTTCTTACAAGGCTTTTGTCTTATTCCATCTTTCTATGGCATTAAGAGCATAAAGATATTTACTGGGTTTATAACGCTGCTGGCCTTTTGCTAATATCAGTCCAAATACAAAGCTGAGTTCCCAAATCCTTTTCCACAGTAGAGAGAAAAGTCCCTGGCTGGCCTCCGGCTCCAGGAAGAGAAGTAAATCCCCAAAAATCTTATAAGAAGGTCTGCCCTTCCCGAACACTTAACAATTGGATGTTATGTGATTTATGTACCCCAATTAATAAACAAAGACAGCCCTTTGTTTGCCCAGTAAGTGAAGAGTGGAAGCAGGCCTGCATGTTCCCATAAATCCCAATAGTTTTGAGATTTTTGGATGTAATCAAACCCAGCTATTAACAATATCCCTTTAGCTTTTTCTTGTATTTGAAGCCAAAGAGTGTTTATGGGCCAAACACCTCACAAATAAGTTTTGAATATACTGAAGTAATAGTTGCTATAAAGCCTTTTTTTGGTGTGAAAACTGTTGAACTTTGCTACCTTAAAAGGTAATCTCTACCTGATGCACCAGCTCTGGTATCATGAACTGCTGATTCTGTTTGCAAAGGAAAAGATCCTTTATGTCAAAAGTCAACCCTCTTCACTGTAACAAGAAACTGAATCCAGTTCCAGTAACTGAATAAGATGCTGTATGAAACTGGTGGATGAATAGAAGCCCTTCCTTTCTTTTCCCTCTCACCTTTTCTCTTCCCACTTTTTTCCTTTTTCCCTTTAATTTCTTTATATTTTATGTGTTGCAAGAAACTGCATGATCAAAAAGCTATGCTTAAGACATGAGAATTCAACCAGCCTCTAAAAATCGTGCGCTGCATGTGTTTCATGTCTGGTGCCTAGGAAACCTTTCTATTCTTGTAAGTAAATAAGAATGAAAGTGCTTATAAAGTAACATAGAAAGTGGGGCCCCAGCTACAGAACATTTGATTTACTTGGGGAAAAATCAGAATTTATGTATTTATATGTGCAAATACTCTTGTGTGTTTATGATATGTTGCAACAAGTGCCAACTGCAGTAGACAGATTGCTTGAATTTTCTCTTTTGGAGAATAATGAAGCCCACATGTTGCAAGAAATGTTAGGATGACTAACACAGGTGAGACACTGATGTTATTTCAGATTATTACTTCCTCTGGCCTTTATATTATCTTGCCACAAAAATGCTTGTGGCTGGCAAAGCGCAGACGCTTAGAACATCACACATTTCAATAGCAGGAGAAGATCCCCTTGACCTTCCAATTGCATGTTCCTATCTCCACAAATTTAAAGCTCTAGTTTCAGATTTAAAAGACAAGGGTGAGGTGAGCGATGAGACAAATCCTAGATTTTTTTTTCCATTCTGTTTGTTGAATTTGATAGACTTTTAAAGCGTGTCTTCTGAGAGGCAATTTCAGACGCTTCTCTTAGCATCGTCCAATTATGCATTGGCTGCAGCTCACTGTATCTATCAAAGTGTCACAGATGCTTTCATGTAGGCAATATATTGCTTTTTCAGACCCAAGAGAGGGGAAAAATCAGGCACCCCAGCGTCTTCTCCTTAAGTAGGTGTTGAGCAAATTAGCCCCATTACAGTTCAGCCTGCATTAGTCCATTAAAGAGCTGGAGGAAGATTCCTTTGTGCAAATGACCAAATGGTTTTGCTGTATATTTGTATTAGTCATTTCCTGTTGTTCTTTAAAGAAAGTACTTGATACCTGATATTTAAAAGATCTTAATTTCCATGTGAACGTAACTGTAAAAAAAAATGTAATGAAATAAAGCTTTCCCATATATTTTAAAAGGTAATTAATTATTTTTTAACATCATAAAATTAAATTCCTTTTTTGGCTCAAAGAACACAACAATTTCTCAATTTGCAAATACCCATCTAGTTATCCTATGATTAATGTGGCTCCTTGTATACAAAACCTCTCTTCTGTCCCCAGATCATTTCTGCTGCTGTTCCCAGATACAATCATAGAATCGTTTTGGTTGGAAAAGACCTCTAAGGTCATCAAGTCCAACCACTAACCTAGCACTGGCAAGTTACCACTAAACTGTCCCTCAGCACCATGTCTACCCGTCTTTTCAATACCTCCAGGGATGGTGACTTCACCACTTCCCTGTGCAGCCTGTTCCAATGCTTGATAACCCTTTCGGTGAAGAAAATTTTCCTATTATCCAATTTCAACCTCTCCTGGTGCAACTTGAGGCCATTTCTTCTTGTCCTATTGCCTGTTACTTGGGAGAAGAGACCGACCCCCACCTGGCTACATGCAAAAGAGCAGGTATTTGGGTGCTCAATCAGAGGACTTAGACATCCCACCTGGAATGGAGATGCTCAAATCAGCACGATTAGGGCTCTTCAGACACTAGGTGGAAAGCATTGTAGTGGTGAACTGATGCCTTGGCCATGAAGTTTGCCTCTTCTCACACTCCTGTTACATAAGTTTAAAGATCAACTGAAAATGTACAAAAACTGGGAAAAAAATACTCTATGCTCTCTGACATCCCATTCAATATAAAACTTACTCTAATATAAAAAATACTCTATGCTAAGTTCCAGGCTACAAGAACCAGTGAGGTCATCAGCAGACAGGGAACCACAAAGTAAGAGGCAGAGATGCTGAAGAAAGACCTCAGAGAAGCATGTCATAGATGCAGAATTATGTTACCAAAGGAAAAAGTGAAAATTCCTGCAGAAAACTGTTAAAGGTAGTAGGGAGTAACAAGCTCCTCTATTCCAGATAAGGTGGAAAGAGTAAAGGACGCAGTTCAAGGTGCAGAGCTGCATAACGAGCTGGTGGGGATTGTTCAGCTTAGATCTTCTTTTACAACTATTCTGCGCGCAGCAGGGGACCTCATTTTCTAAGCAGTATTTGACGCTCATTTTTTTTAGTTCTTCCAATCTCATGAATAATACAGTCTCTGAATCACCGTCCTCTGCCAAGCAGATGCTTTAGTCAATCACCTTATTATGTATTAAATGGCTTATCCACTTGTACGCTGTGTGTAGGTCCTTAAAACTGGCTGCTCCTGAAGGCTGTAGTTTATTCCTACCAGCCTGGACCTTCATTCCAGGGCATAATGTCTTCAACTAACTAAAGTTGCCTCTGATTTACAACAGATAATCAGGTTTTTGTGTTTTGCTTCTTCAGGAAAAGTAGAAATATAATGGATAAAAAACGTTTCTCAAAGAGTAAATATCCACTGTCTCACACAGCTAGGGAAATCTACAGATATACTTAATGCTGCTGGATGAAACAGTATTGGGAATATTAATTTTCTGACTTGATTTACTTCGCTACCCTAATTTTCTTAGTATTATTTTGATAGACCACTGAGGAGAGAAAAAAGAGCAATCCATATTTTTCCATTTGAGTAGACGATAAGCAAATTTTCCTGATTGAAATGTGCATCAGACCATTTAGAAAGCTGAAGATTACTGTATGTAACAGAATGATTTTAATACATACTTACAAAGAAAGCAATTTCCTGTTACTCTGTAATACCAATTATCCATTCAAAAGAGTCTGAATTTTACATCACCACAATTTTTTTTTTTTATAATTTCATTCTCTGATAAAAGGAAATGAGATTCCTTTATACTAGGTCTTTATTTTGACAAAGATGCCAATTAACTACTTTATGCCATTTAGACTTCACTATTATGTGGATCAGAAAATGGCTTCAGCTATTCTTTTAAAATAAAGGAGCAATGTAATATATTATAAAAGCTATTCTAATCTCCGTGCAGTAAAAGGCCTCCATAAATCACTAAAAGCTCTCTGCAGCATCATTTCCTTGGTTTCAGACTGGGCTACGCATCCCACATATGTTAATACTCATCCCATAAACAGCAATTTATGAGGGTTTCCCCTCTTGACCAGAAGCTGTCAGTCTCCATTGTGTTATAAAAGTGTTATAAAATAAAAAAAACCACACTAAAAGGTTCTAGTTTTGTAAAGTCACTGGAACATTGTACAGAGGAACAACCTGAACTGACAAACAGGTATGCATTGTGGAGCCCATGTACCATAATTTCATTTTATATATATGTATATAATATATATGTATAAAAATATATATAAATATATATATTTCATTATATATAATGATATACCATAATTTCATTGACAGAATAAAATCAATAACACATCCCCCCAAAATGGAAGTTTTATGATATAAATCTCATCATGGTGATTTCTTTACAGGAAAAAGAAAGCATAAGATGAGTGATTTGGTGCTTTATTCAAAACCGTATCAGTCAAGCAATTCTAAAATAACTTAAATGATCATGCTCAAACAGTACATACACAGAAGTTGCAAAATTAGTTTTTTCCAGTCTGTATTGTTTAGCATTAGAAATCCCAATACTTGCAATTGAAAAGCTACCATTTATTATTTTACTTATAGGTACGCTGCTCAGATTATGTAAGGTTTCTTTTGATTAAAGGCCATATCATTCTGCACTGAATATCTGAAATCCGTTAAAGAATTTTAACATAACATATTGTTAGCAACAGTGAAGAAAAGGTATCACAACACTGACATTTTTCCTTTCCCAGCTGAAGAATTCAGGTGTATTTTACACATTAGATATTTAGTTTTCAGCTCCTTTCTCCCACATTGTGCAGTTGAAATGGTTCTGATGATTGATGCTTCTTCAGGAAATGAAAAATGAGGATCGATTACAAAAAGAGAACCCACGCTGTATCCTTAAAAGAAGATGATAGTGAAATGCGAAAGGAATTTACAGTTAAGATTTCCAAATCATACCCAACTTCTCAGAAAGGACCAGAAATTAATCTTTACTAAATCTGATGATAAATCTGATGAGATTCCAGAAATAACATGTGAAAACATTTGCACTTGTGCAAGTCATCTGCTTTCTCCCAATTAAAGCTGCCACTGTATTCGCTATTGTGTCCCTGTTACTATAGCAATAAAATCTGTTTAAAAACCTGGATAGATACTGATTGCTGCACCTGATATATAATTTTTCACAATCTACCTTCCATTCATTATTTCTTAACGTGCTATAAAACAATGTAATTTATCATAACAGATAGGTATGTACACACATACAATTACAGCATCGTCAGGAAACATACAGAAATAAGTTGGTGGTTATTTTTAAAAGAACTAAGAAATGAAATTATTTTGTACTATTTTTAAGTAACCATTCCCTATCCCGAAGTTATTGCTGTGCTGTGAAGGGTAAAACTGAAGGGCAATTTGAATCTCACTTTAAGCTGACTGTTCAGCTTTATTGTAGATTAAACTACTTTACATTTAATGAATATTCTTCTTTTCTAATAGCAAACATACATCACATGAATATGTTCCACTTGACTTCAAGTATTAATTTTTCTTGAGTTCAAATATCCATTAACATCAAATATTTGCCCGCTTCCGTTAAGCCATTGCTGTATCATTTGCAAAGGCAGATATTGCTCAGCTTTTTAAATACCTCTATACATTTTCCCTCTAAACACCTTGATTTTTTGCAGACTATTTCCATATCTTTTCTTTACAAATGGGGGATGGTTTTTGGCTCTTCTTCATTTAGCAAGGTTGAGATTTTGTCATGGCAGCATTTACATTTCTACTTCCTCAAATTTCTTTTAGGATGAGGTTTATTTCCCTCTCAGTGCCTTGAATTTGCTGAGGCTGGAGGTTCTTCACTTTTCCAACCGATGGAGGAGAGGGGACTCAAAGAGCCTTGCTGTGAGTACAGTAGGTGAAATGAGGATTTAATTTGGGACAGGGCAGGAAAAGTCACTGCCAAAGGTGCCTTACCCTTCCCTGTGCAGCAGGGAATCTCTGGGAATCTCCCTACATGCTTAAAAGAAAGTGGGACACCTCTAAATCCTTCTTTATACTCAGGGGAGAGTGCACCAGCACAATCAATGGAGCCTAGACAGCTGCTTCTCTCACCTTCAACTTAATGTGCGTTTTTTTTGGCTACTGCAATTCGACATTTCTGCATTTTTCATGTATTTGTTGCCCTTTGCAGGCTGCGCAGGGAGTTGTGACCCAAAGCCACGTCGCAGCACAGATGATGTGAGACACCTGGTTTCTCAAGCAATCCCTGGGGTAAAGCTGGTGGACTGGTAGAACTGATTTAATTATCTCCTTGCCACGAGTAGTGGGAGATGGGGAGTCTCCAGTGGGCTTGGAGAACTCAGTACACGCAAGGAATATACCTGGAATGCAACCTGGAAAAGAAAGTGCCCTTTGGAAACACCCTGGGATGTTTTTAATTACTGAGAGCTTATCTCTGATTCAGTTGGGGCCAGAGCTGACAAGTAACTTGCCCACCTCAAGGTTAGCGCAAGGACCTGGGAAAGTCTGAGATGAACATGAGATGCCATTCCTGCTTTCTTCGCCCATAGATGACAATAACTCCTTCTTGCCTCTAGAAACTGCAGGTTATCTTTCCCGCAAAGCAGAGAAGAGCTAATAGGGAGGAAGCCAAGACTGGCTGCTGTTTCCAGTCTGCTTTTCGTCTATAACTTTGGGTGAAGTCCATAACTTTGGTAAATTGGCGCTGGAGATGGATATGAAAGCTATCTATGTACCTGATGTTAGAGGCGCTTTATAGTGGCATTCTTAGAAGTGTTTAGAAGCTTAAGTCACATGATTGCAATGTCACTCAGGCACTGAAAATCCTATTGGGCAACCATACATTTCTTTGGGGAGCATAAATATCTTTTAAAATCTACTTTGTTTTATTCCTTCCATATGAATGCGAGGTGCAGATATTTATACAAAGGAGATGAACTTTATCCCATCCCCATGGATACCTAAGAAAAGCTTCACACAGCTCAAACTTCATAAAATTAATGTCAGATGGTTTTAAGGCTATATAAGACCTCTGACAGACAGATAGCTTGCAGGGAACAAGAGATAATATGAACTGGTGTCGTCAATCTGAGATTCGTGTGACTGATCTGAACATGCTACTTTCTGTAGGTGATGTTACTTTAAAGTGCGATAGTGGTGACAGCTGTGAAGTCAAATGGATTTAATAAATCTTTTATCTGTTTTAACCTGCCATAAGATTTCCTAATTTCATTTGTGGATAGTCTTCCTGATCATTGCAGATGTGCTTCTTCCTATGAAATTAAACCATCTGTGCAGTGAGTGCCCTGTCCAAAGCATCCAAGACAGTTTAACTTCCTACAGCAGCACACTCTCATTAAGTTTAGAACCTAAACAATCAAAGCTTTAGCCAAAAGACAACAATGTTCCACCAACACATCAAAGTTTGAGACCTGGGGTACATCATAACTTATTTGCCCCATTTCTCACAGTCCTACATACTTGGAAAGAATGTAACTTTAAAAATAGAGAAAGAGATCGGCAATCAACCCAAATTCAACAGCAAACAAAATAGCGTTTGTCCCAGTATATTGCAACACCACTTTCCTTGAAAGTTTCCCCTCTACCTCAACCAAAGCTACCAAGGACAAAATACAGATAGGGTAAATAATTGTTTTATTGATCTTGATTGGATTTAGTATAGGGAAGGATCTGCCACCCAGACCTTCTGGGTCAAAACAGTACTCACATTTTTAATGCATTCTCATTCTGCAGAGGTACCATCACTTATTCAAACCAGTGGTCGATTGGCTTTCTTCCTTTAATTCATCCCGTTTGAACTAGGTGAAATTTTAGCCATCCTGAAAATGAGGTACAACCTGAAATGGACTTGTATCAGACTTGACTTCTCTCTTCAGAGTCTGATATTAAAATTTTTTCTTGTGCAGTCAATGCTTAGTGCAAAGAAGACGTCTTCCTTTTGCCTTAAAAAGTTCAGCAGCCTGGGTAATTCAGAAATTCTACACTCAGGATCCTTTGGATCAGACTAACTATAAGCAAGATGGCACTCTCTGTCCCCAAGCAAAACCACAGGGAGAAATGAGTACACTCAGTAAGAGAAATCTTGGTTCTCCTGCAGGAGAGGCAGGATCCTCAAAAATTGCATGGGTCCCTCCATGGAGAGGACTCCTGTTTTGCCTCCCTGTTTTTGGTGCATAAGAAAATTTAGTTTTATGGACAGAAGTTTACACTGCCATTGAGTGCACCCCCAGAAATTTTGCAGATGACACCAAGCTGAGTGGTGCAGTTGACACGCCTGAGGGATGGGATGCCATCCAGAGGGACCTGGACAGGCTTGAGAAATGGATCCTTATGAACCTCATGAGGTTCAACAAGGCCAAGGGCAGAGTCCTCCACCTGTGTTGGGGAAAACCCCGGTATCAACACAGGCTGGGGGATGAAGGGATGGAGAGCAGCCCTGCTGGGAAGGACTTGGAGGTGTTGGTGGATGAAATGTGTGCTCACAGCCCAGAAAACCAACCGCATCCTGGGCTGCATCACCAGCAGCGTGGCCAGTGGGGTGAGGGAGGTGATTCTGCCCCTCTGCTCCTCTCTGGTGAGATCCCACCTGGAGTATTGCATCCAGCTCTGGAGCTATCAGCACAAGAAGGACACGGACCTGTTGAAGCGGGTCCAGAGGAGACCACAAAGATGCTCAGAGGGCTGGAGCACCTCTCCTATGAGGACAGGCTGAGAGAGTTGGGGTTGTTCAGCCTGAAGAAGAGAAGGCTCTAGGGAGACCTTATTGTGGCCTTTCAGTTCTTAACAGGAAAGGTGCGAAAAACTTTTTAGCAGGGCCTGTTGCAATAGGACAAGGGGTAATGGCTTTAAACTAAAAAAGGGTAGAATTAGACTACATACAGGGATGAAATTTTTTACACTGAGGGTGGTGAGACATTGGGACAGGTTGCCCAGAGAGGTGGTGGAGGCCCCATCCCTGGAAATATTCAAGGTCAAGTTGGATGGGTCTCTGAGCAACCTGATCTAGTTGAAGATGTCCCTGCTTGTTGCAGGGTGGTTGGAGTAGATGACTGTAAAGGTCCCGTCCAATCCAAACTAATCTATGATTCTATGGTTTAGCTTCAGGGCCAGAGAATGAGCCCTGTCCCATTTTTCTAGTATTGCAGTCATAGCTGCAAAGATGAGGTCTCTCTCTCATCCTATCCGACAGTGGCTTCAGCCATGGAGGAGCTGCATGTTTCAGGAATGAGTGAACTCTTCCAGGCTCCTCACCTACTCCTTCAATGTATCATCATCTATATATAATTAATCTGAATCATATATATGCACTGGCATTTTATTTATATATGTGCGCATATACACACGCACACACACATATATATATGTGTACACACACAGATAGAGAGACGTAACAGTCGTCCTTTTCCTGGCTTCTGCCCAGCTTCAGTCATAGTCTTTCAGTACAATTTATAGATTCAGCAACATACATTTTCTGATTTTACTGAAGCAGAGAACTGAAAATGAAATATGCAAATAAAAGATAAAGGCCAGTGCCTTTTATAAAAAAACTGTTATAGTACGGACAGCTCTCACTGTGAGGCTGACAAACACATTTACCCCCCTGTTTTCCATCCACTTTGTTCTGCTGCACTCCTGATTTTCTGTGAAAGACACTCAGAAATCCAGGAATGGAAGAGTACCATGAAGAAATGCTCAGCTTGGAGCTTCCCCAGCTTTGCTTACTGAGGTTACAGCCTTTCCCGTGAGACCTGGTGTAATCACATCCGCTACTTTGATGGCTAAATAGACGCCTCCCTCAACACCCCCCCTGTACAAATAACACAGTCCCTAAAGGAAGAGTATTGCCAGAGTGGTGAGGGATTGATGAAAGTGGAAATAGAGATGATAAAGGCAGTCAGGAGGTTTTCCCAACTATTTCTTGGGAGATAACTGGGCTGAAATACCTTTCTGTTGCGTAGAAAGAAGTGACGCCTCGAACCTTCGTTTAGAGGGGATGGAAAATAATGTAAGTCCTGTGGTTTACTGCACTTTCTCTTCTTAGAAAAAAAGGCGGTTTGTGGTAGGGTCTTCTATAGGATTCAGTGACCTCTTATTTGCCTAAAAAAACATTAAAGAACCTGAGCAGAAACTTTTTTTTGTAGGTGAGTGGTATGTAAAAGAAAACTAAAGTGGGGAGGAGAAGTGAATATGCATTCCCTCCAGTGCAGTATGTTTGCACAGGAGCTTTGCCTATGTTTTAGACTTGTTATTTTGCTGAAATGAGTTAACTAGGGTCAAAAATAACACACAGAAGTCTGAAGAGGTCTATAAGGAAGTTTTTCTTCCAGGCGTAAGAATGGCAGTGATATACTTTTCATACATAAAGTTGAGATTCTTTGTTTATAATTTTTATTTCAAAGACAGAAAAATTTCAATAACCTTAAGTTTTATAATATTACTCTCTTATATAGGTTTGTGCTTAGTAATATTGTTCTGATGCAGACTAACATTTATTTTTTGAGATTTAAGAAGAATGGTTCTTATTTTAAATGGATTTTTTCATAAACAAAGGCTTAATGAAATCGGTTTTATTTGTGGAATACGTTGAACTGTGTTTGGTGAATGCTTTTATCAAGATAAACAGCGGAGCAGGTCTACTAATAAGCGAATATTGGTGAGAAAGTAAATCTTGCAATCAAGAGGAGAAGGCAAATTTGGCTCTTTGAGGGTGAATTGGCAATAGAAAAGAAGGCAGTTTTGTAACACTCACAGAAACAGATCTCTGCTTTGGTGAAGCAGGGGAATTAAATATTTCAAGTTTGCAGTTGAAGCAGCCGCAATAGCTTTTATCTGCTAGGAGGGGCACATGTGCACTCAGTTCACCACAGAGACAACAGGTAAACCTGATTTTCAGCGGAATAGAGCTGTACATTATACGAGGGTGTTTTATTAGGATGATAAGGATAATAAACTCTGGAGGTAACCAGAACAGAGACCTCACAGAACCAGGTGCTCGGAAGGTTCTTGCCATTTACTGTTCCTTTACCATGTTTCATAGATTTTGATTTTTTTGTTGTACTACATTTTGATTTTCTTTGTAATTGATTTGACCAGAGGCTGTTTTCCTCATCAATGGAGAAAAGTTCTTTGGATGAAAAGGGCAAATGGTGACGTTAATCATGAAAAGTGAGGAACCTACTAATGACATTAAGTATGTCGTTATTAAATGACATTATTAAATGACATACCTAAAGCAAATGGGTTATTCAGAACTGACTTCGGACTAGATATGTTTTAATTTATTTAGAAAAATGTTTCTGTGTAGAAAACTGTGGCAGACAAAAGACTGTATAATTTGAAAATTTCATACAACTTGCGAATCACCAAATTTCTGGGAATAAAACTTAAAATTTAGGTTGCACAATCGAGATAAGGTTTTTTTTGAAAACTTACATGTTAAATATTTTCTCACTGTATTTTACTAACAGTTTTTTTAAATCTGATTTTATTTCATGGACTATTTGACTTTTGTTATGACCTTGAGGAAAAATGTTTCTCTTATGTTTTATCTAAAGTGTTGTCCTCCAAAGTATATATTCAGCTGCTAAAGCGACCTTTCTGTATCAAAACGTACATGATGAAACCAGTCGTCAGAACTACAAAATCTGTGGCAAATCTGTGATACTTTTAGTGCGTTTAGTGCTTTTTGTTAATGGTAACAGTCCAAAATCCAATCCACATATTTCACTGGGTTTCTATAGCTTTCATTTGTTATAATCAAGGTTATAAAATCATTAATCACATTAACCATATTTGAAACACTGCTTACATGTGGCAAGAAAGAAATCCGACATATTGGTGGTCTGGTGTTTAGAGCCCTAAATCTCAAATGCAAAAACCCAAGTTATCATTTAGTAATGTCATCGGAATACAATTGCAGCAACTCTTACTTGGGTGTCCTTAGCCTCTTGTAAATTTGAGGTAGTGCGAGCTTGGTTTTTATGAGGAATGGGTGAGAATTAGTTCTCATAAGGGTGAAAAGAATTCCAGTTCCCTCTGCTGCAAAGCTTGAGTATTCATAAAATCTGCAGATGATTCAGTACAGCACTACAGAAAACATGCGGTTAAAAATCACAGTTTTCCCTCTCCTGGCTGCTGAATGTAACCTACGGCACAAGCTCCTTCCTTCCACTGTTGTCCCTTTGGCAGGACCCAGCCTGCCAAGCTTGGTGAATGAATGAATTTCCCTTCCTCCTTCTGCTTCTCCTCTTCCTCACTCCATGGGGCTGAAAAATGAGAAACTCATGCTGTCTGGCCGTGCTTCCCAAGCGTGCCCCCAGACCAGCTGATATTTCTTGGTACGGCACTTCTAAATCAAGATATATTCCATTTCACTCAGGGTTTCTAAGCACACATAGCATTCAAGTTAGGGGAGGGCTGAGTCCTAACCTGTCTCTTCTCTTTGTTTTTTAAAACTCCACACCTGAGCTTTATTGCCCTGTCACCTGTGCCCAGAAATGGGTCAGTCTTCTTGGAAGGAGATTATTATCTCAAGTCTCTGTGAAATTGTCAGCGTATAAAACCACAGTGTGGAGGATCAGTGACTCAGATATCAACACACTTTAATCACTGTTATAAGCAATTTTATGAGTTACGTGGCTCCAGCCATGCCGTGCATAGACCTGGGCTGTGGGTTTCCTTGGAGTTTTCTCTACTCCCTGTGCTCCTCAGAGGTTGTAGAAATGGTCCTGAATCCTGGTGTTGAGTCATGGAGCTTCCCACCAGTCTTTCTTTGTCCTCTGGTTACCCCCATTACCCTTAGTTACAGGGCTGGGTAGGGAATCCCTTGTTGCTGGTTACTCAATTGAAACCTTACCATGATTGACACATTTACTGTTGGCGTTCACAATCTTGTTCTGGCCACTTCTGAACACTTTTGCATTTCTTGATCACCAACAGGTTGTTTCCATGGTTTTGGCTATTTCCTTGGGCACACCAAAGCTACAAGTTAAAGTTCATGGGTTTATGCTAATAACTATGCTGATTATATCTAACTTATCCCAACTCCTACAACAATGGACTAGTCTATGGTCATTAAAAGCTTTTCAGCTCTTTTCTCTCAGATTCCTGTGCTGCCACAGAGTTTCTTAACTTCCTCGGTGCCTGCAACTGGCCATTTGACAACTTGTCAATTGACTACTCAGGCACTTACAGAAAGTGATCTCTGCACAGATTTAAATTATTTATGATAGCAAAGTAGCTGAAAATCAGCCCACCCTTACCATGCAAAAGAAAATGTGACTTAACGCTTCACTAATTGCTAAGAAGGCTTGTCCTGTAAGTAGTCATTAAGGAAGCAATGTAATATAAGGCAATCCTAGAATTTTTATGTGTTCACAGTCTGCTGGTGGCTAATGATGTTTGCTCAGTCCTGCCACTGACTGTAGAATTACTAATCTTTGGAAGTTTAGCAGTTGTCCATTAGTTAAGGCAGCAAGAAGAGTAGGCCTAATGGGGGCAAAGAGGTGAATTTGTCATCTCACTTGAGACACCTCAGGTCATCAACTGCAGTCAGCTGGCCCTCTGAGATGTGAGTCATTTCATCCTGAAAGAAATGTGAAAAGGTGGCTCAGTGGGCAGTTGGAGAGCTAGTGGAGAGGGAGCTGTCTAACTTGGAGATGTCTGCAGTGAGGTGAGATGGATCCCACCCAAAGGGGCTTTCTGGAAGAACGCTAACAGGCTCTATCAGGTCTTTGTAAATTGTTTTGTGTGTCTCCACACTGTTTGCTACCTTCATTCCTCAGTGCTGGGAACTGTAAGCTGTAAATCACAGACTGAAAGAGTGAGATTTGTCTCATGCTAAGTTTTCTTTTATAGGCGATGAAAAAACCCAGTTGCATTTTTCGGCACTCTTCATGTGTCTTAATCTATATGTTTACTTAGCATTAGTTGTCCTCAATTTTGTTGATTGCAAAGAGGGTACAGGGTAGCTAGATCAGCTGTTGCCATCTCCTTTCATTCAGATGCCATGCTGGGAGACTCGGAGGACTGGAGCTCTCCACCAGGTTGTGTATGGAAGGTAAAAAAATTTTGGGGTTGAACCTGGAATATTCAAAGGGAGGTGCCACAGGTCAGTTCATCTTAGGTGTGATATTCTAAAGGTGGGAAACTAATGAGCAAATACGCTGATCATTGTCTCCCTTGGCAATCTCAATGGAGCTACACTGGGTGGTGTTATTCAGACCCTTGAGGTGTTCCTTGTAGGCTGCTATAAATAGGTAAATGAAATGGGATGAAGTAGGTGTAATATTTGTTTTCCTTATACACAGGCATTTGGGGGGAGGGGGTGCCTTCTACCTTTCAAATTAATGCAATATTTTATTTCTTTTTTTATTATTACAGGCATGCATGTTGGGAAGACAAGAGGCAACAGGCCTAAATTGAAACAAGAAGGGGTCCAAATGGACTGAGACAGTCAAGTATTGGAACAGATTGTGCAGTCCCTGTCTGTGGAGATTTGCCTGGATAAAGCCCTAAAGTCATGACTGACCCCTTTTGAGGAGCAGGTTATACTGGAGATGTCCTGAGTTCCCTTCCAACCTGAATTATTCTATGGTAAAAAAAAATCATATGTTAATATGCAAAAGTTATTTTCATACATGTTGTAAAGATCATTAAGACAATGTCAGTTTGGTTTGGTTAAATCACCTGCCCCAAAACATAGAAAAGTTTTTGAGGAAAGAATAGGACAGTGCTACAGAAGCTTTGAACTGCTCGGCTAAATCTTTCCTTATTCAGTTCTAGAAAGATTTGGCTTACCTGCCTGGAATTCGGATGTAGAAAGATGCAACACAGCCCAAGTCTACCATAGTGACTTTAGGTGGTGCAGTTGGCATGTCTTTCCAAGGTCTGTATTGATGTTCTTGGCTCCTGAAATAATTGCTGGGGATACAAACAGCTGGATCAGTCTAAAGTCTCTAACTTTGCTCCTCCAGGCACTGGATATTATCACTGAATAAGATGCAAAAGGGCACAAAAATCAACTGCACTGAAAGCAATAATACAATTTCAGTTTTTCCAGTAGGACAAGGTTTTTCACATACGGTCTTCAAACAACTGCTATTCCAGTTATTTAAGAGATAATTTCCATGCATATTATGAAAGCCTTTTTAAACCAAAGGGACAGTTTTAATAGACAGGAATTGCAATCATCCAAGATAAAGAAAAATAAAAAAGTAATAAAATAATCCTGGCTGCTCTGATCATACTAATTACCTTGGTCACGCTGATCACAGTAACTGTCAACATGTTTTCACCTCTTTCCATAATAGAGCATGAAGACAGGAAATCAAATAATTGAGGACAACTTCTATTCATTAAGTGAGGATCGAATTGGGCTGATTGTAATAGCAAGAAAAAGAGAGAAAATATCTTTGACAATAACCTTGTTTCCTAGTCTGTCACCATGAATATTCCTAAAGAGGAAAAAACACTTCGAAGAAAGCAGCCTTACTTCCGGAAGCTAGCTAGCTAGCTACACATTTTGGTATTTGAGATATAATTCATAGAAAATACGTTTGACAGCTAAAAGAACAAACCATAAATGCTTTTTTTGAGTTTTCTTATTATTTTTTTTTCAATCATGTTGATTTCATTCAGCATTCTCTGGTCTTCCGTCAGTCAAAGGATAAGAAAAACTTTCATTTTAAAGAGTTATTAAACATCACTCTATTTTGTAGGTATTTCAAGTCTTGAGAAAAGGCCAAAGTGGTACTTTGTTGCTTCTGTGACATCAAGGGCAAAAATGAGTTTGCATTAACACTTTTTACTTCTTTTAGTCAAATTGCTAAATCTAGCCCAGATTTAAATCTAACCTGCTCTTGCACCTTTCCTTTCTAGGCACTATATGTGACATCCCAGGAAAACACAAGGTCTGAATCAAGAGGCTTTGTTTTACTGAAAATCAACAGTTTTTCCAACTGTGTGCTGACTCCCTGTATCTTCCCCTGCCATGCAACGCCATTTCCTTTCTGCCCAGATACAGCATGATTTCGGTTCTCCTCACATTGCTGAACTCTAGGAAACCATTGCTGTGGGAACAACAGCTGGAGGCCAGTGACAAACTAACGGCAGTGAAATCTCTTCATTTTTGCAGTTTTCCTGCATCTCCCATTAAATGAGCACACAAAATTATACATATGAAAAGTAACCCTTGCTTCCAGCACAAAATAGCAACATTTCTGGAAGAGAAATAGGACATTCAGTCAAGAATATTCATTATTTTAGGCTTTTCAAGATCGAGTGCACAGTCTGGAAGCTGTGAGTAGTATTATAGCAAAAATGAAAACGGTAACATCCACTCCCAAGTTTTCAAGTCATCAGCTAGCCAAAGTGGTAGATATAAAAAAAGGAATACATCTCAGCTGTACTTTGTATGCTATCCTCCCTGACTCTGAGTAACAGAAATTATTTTGGGGATATTTTTAAAGACGCTTGAATGAATCAGGAACATTTTTTCTGGATTAGTCCATTTTGACTTAACATTAGATTTTATTCAGGATGAGGCTGAGTAGCTCAGAATTACACATGAATGAAAAGTGTAGTTTAGCCTTCTACCCCAGGGCTGGCAGCTCCTATCAATGGAAATCTTGCTCCTGACGTGTGAGACAGCAAGTGCAAGACTTTATTTCCTTTCCTTAATGTTTGCTCACCTGTGGAGCAATTTATAAAACCACTTGTACTAGGCAAGGCTCCCCTGCATGGTTTCCAGCTCTGGCTGAGCACCTGCAGACTCCACCTGCCCTCGTTCTTCCCCTTGTTTGCCCATCCTTAGCTTTAGCCAGCAACATCTTGTCTTCCTAGATTTTGCTCTGCCTTCTAACAGTCTTGAGGGAGAACAAAGCGACAACCAAAGTTTCTATTCTGAAATTTGGAAGATGATTTCATGGAGGAGAGAAGAGAAAACTGCAAAGGAATCTGCAACAAACCCAGAATTTTAATGGTGAACTTCTGAGATGGGGTAGACTTTTATGGAAGTGCTGTGTGGAGGGAAGGGTATGTTTGGATGATTTGGCACAAACCAGAATAATCTAATTACTGTATTCCCTCCGTGCATTGCACAGAAATTTTGTCATTTCATGCATCATTCACAGCTCTCATTACTGGTACCATAACATCTAAATTACTCTGAGCATCAACAAAACAAATACCACTTTGGCTAGGTGATGACTTGAAAACTTGGGAGTGGATGTTACCGTTTTCATTTTTGCTATAATACTACTCACAGCTTCCAGACTGTGCACTCGATCTTGAAAAGCCTAAAATAATGAGTATTCTTGACTGAATGTCCTATTTCTCTTCCAGAAATGTTGCTATTTTGTGCTGGAAGCAAGGGTTACTTTTCATATGTATAATTTTGTGTGCTCATTTAATGGGAGATGCAGGAAAACTGCAAAAATGAAGAGATTTCACTGCCGTTAGTTTGTCACTGGCCTCCAGCTGTTGTTCCCACAGCAATGGTTTCCTAGAGTTCAGCAATGTGAGGAGAACCGAAATCATGCTGTATCTGGGCAGAAAGGAAATGGCGTTGCATGGCAGGGGAAGATACAGGGAGTCAGCACACAGTTGGAAAAACTGTTGATTTTCAGTAAAACAAAGCCTCTTGATTCAGACCTTGTGTTTTCCTGGGATGTCACATATAGTGCCTAGAAAGGAAAGGTGCAAGAGCAGGTCGTCTGGCAGTTGTCCAGCAAGGACAGCTTAAACTTTCCAAGATAAGCTCTGACTGCTAGTTATGGAGTCATCTTTGAAGGACACATTGAAGTGGTGCTGTCAGCTTCGGGATGGAAAGAGCTGTCTGTGAGCCTCTAATGCGATCTTCTTCTGTGCAGACTCAGTAGTGATCCATCCTGGGTAAAGTCCTTGACTGGATGGGATCATTTCACACTCTGCAGGTGGGACTGCACTGGCTCAGTTGCTCCGTGACTCTACTGAATCAACAGTGTCTTCCTAGACATCATAACCAAAGGAAATATTTTAGAGAAATCTCCTTATACAGCTTTTGAGTGAGTTTAGCACAAGGATGCAGTTCTGGATCATCTTGATCTGAGTACCGTTTTCAGTTTTTTCGCTGTCAATGTATGTGCACTTCATGGTCTGGCTATGAAGCTTTTCACAGTCTTAAGGTAGAAGGTTGGATTCACTGTACTGCCAAAGCATGGACTCAGGTGGCACCTAATTGAAAGAATCCTACCCAATACCTGACTAAAATTCTCCATTAAATAATGCAAAGTATTTTTCTAGTATAATCTCACTGTTGTTGTTCCGTTATAAAATATAAATGTTGTGCTTGATACTTGTCAGATCAATTATTTTTGTCCACCGTGTCAGTCAGTACTGACTCTATAGATCTAGAGTTAAATCTGCTAATGCTTGGACACTGCTTGTTCCTGTGCTGACGCCACCAGGATGGGTTATCCATCTGAGTATTTGCATCTGCACTAGTTAATTTTATACTTGTTCCTTCTATTGCAGCCACAGCTTCCACATATTCAATGGTGTTGCCGTTTAATGGGTTTTACTGTCCCATTTCCAAACATGGGGTTAAACCAGTACCGTAGTATTTTCCTGAATAACAGCTCAACAACATTTAGGTCTGCCCACATTCTATCAGATACACATAATTTAAAAAAAAAAAAATGAACAGACATCTCACTGAAAAAGGTATTGATCATATGTGGCTTTTTTTCTTTCTTTTTAGAAGCTAATGGCTCAGAAAGTTTATGTTATTACCCATGCATGGGCAACCAGTTGTTTAATTTTCATAATTTACCTGTTTTGGAGTTACCTGTCTTCCTTTCTTCTTGTTTCTATTATTTGGACAGAATCAATGACAGGAAAAGAGGAATGAAAAATGGCTGAGTTCTTACTACCGGGTACCAACAACTTCCGCAAGTTCACTCACGAATCATTGGCTGCTATTGAAAAGAGAATTGCTGCCAAGAGGAATTCTCGAAGAAATACTGTAGACCAGAAACCTGAGGAGAAACCACGTCCTCAACTTGACCTAAAAGCTTTCCAGAAGTTACCAGCTCTCTATGGAAATCCACCTCCAGAGCTCATTGCGGAACCACTGGAGGATCTTGACCCGTACTACAAAGATCGTAAGGTTCGAGCCAACCAAGATGCTTGGATTTTAATTTGTTTTATAGTGTTGCTAGGAAGTGTTTATGTGAATGATCTATCAAGCAGTTCTGCTTACATCCCTTTGGAAAAACTATCATCCCTTTCTAGGTTATAGTAATACAGGCAGTTGGCACAGCTGAATAACATGCTGGGATCTTCTTAAAAAAGCTTAATTTTGAATTATAGGAACTAAATAATAGGAACTTCATTAACATTTGGATCAGAATGGAAGCAGAAAAAATGAAATGCATAAAAGAGGAAAAGGAGGTTTTGAGTCAGATCTACAAGAAATGATCTTATAGAAATTTTGTAAATTTTCTTAAATTTTATGGCTTAAAACAATGTGTTCCTCTGTCTCAATGCTTATGCTTCACTTACATGTATAATAATTTATCATCTAAATATGAAAATTATTTTAAAACATTTGCTGATGAATCCTTAAAACCTACTTATTCAAGCTGTACATACTACTCATGAAGTATCGAGGAACACAATTTTCAATAACGAACAGAAAAATGGGAAATAATCCATTGGAAATGAAGCTTATTGCTTGACAAATGGTTAATACTTTGAACTAATTTCTATGGTCTTAGAGCTAGAGGATCACTATCAACAATAGCAAATGACGATAAAGGCTGTGATTCTTTCTTCCACCTCTGTGTATCTTGACTCATGGGAGGTCCAATTTATTTTAAGAGAATAGTCATAAGCAAGATTAATTCTGTGCAAAACTCTTTGCAAGCCTTAAGGTTCAAGAAGAAAGTTCATGCTGAGGTTTTGGGGTTTTTTTTGCAGCTTGATAGTTATTGTGTACCAACTCTTTCATCAGTTAATGAGGAAAGGACAGTAAAGTATTAAAAAGAGTCTTCCCATTTAAATAAATAGACTAAAGTACAAAAATATGTTCTCTGGTCCCTTTCCTGAAACCTTTACTTCATGTTTCTTTATTTTTTTAAAGATTTTCATAGTGCTAAACAAAAAGAAAACAATCTTCAGATTTTCTGCTACACGTGCCTTATGGATCCTCAGTCCTTTCCATCCAATCCGAAGAACAGCAATTAAAATTTTAGTACATTCATATCCTTTTGTCGGCTTCATCTGCTCTCTTTCATTACAAAAATCTACATAATTCTGTGCTTTTATATCTTAGAGGATTGAATGAATCTAGCCTTTTCTTCGCTCCAGATTACTTCTGATTATGAATTACCTTAGAAATTATTGTTGTCTTGTGCTACTTAGAAATAGTTTTGAGAGGACTGGGGGTATTGAAGCCTGATCTTCTACAGGTTTGTGTTTTGCGAATGATCTCATGTCGATTACCTGATGCCTTAAATATTTCATGCTGAAGCCTCTCTCAGTGATGTTGTGGTCTAATAAGGTCTCTATCCTCTTCTGTTTACCTGAACTGTAGGAATTAAATGCAACCTATGTGCCAAATCTGATCAACCATTGGCCAATTTTAAGAAAAAAAAGGCCAAGATAGGCAGGCACACATATGAAAACTACATACAAAGAAAAATTACACAAACTTAGTTTCATTAGGAAATCCCATTAAAAATATATACCTTTAGTAAAAGAAAGAGAAAATTTTCAGGGATGCAGTTGCAAGGAATGCTTTTGGAATATGAAGGTAATTTAGATGTCACCTCATACATCAAATTTAGAGGATGGGAATCACTGAAGTTTTGCTCCAGTTTGGCCCTGGGGAGTGAGACCAGAGGAATAAAACTGTTGCTCGGGGCTGAATCAGGCCCAGTGCAGAGTCTGCAGTGTCCCTGTGTGTATTTTAGGTTTCCAGCCCTCTCCTGGCTGCATGGTGCTGAGTTAGCTGCAATGGGTCCGAAGCTGCTGTCATAGCAGGGTACAGACATCCCTGGAGGAGCGATGCCTCTCATCTGAGGCTTTCCCTGAGCGACGAGTTGGCTGATACTGGCACTTCAACTCCAGTGGTCTGGCTCCTGGGTTTTGTGACAGTAAGACCATACCTAGAGTTAAGCCAGGAGATTTTTTTTTTTTTTTGTGGGGACGGAGAGGATGGATGATGGAAAGGCTGGATGTCTTTCCCATGTACATTTACCTCCTGGATTGCCAAAATGTGTGGTATTCCACAAGGTATAAGATTCACCACCAGACCCAAGTGCTTGAGCTTAGGTGTCTGCATGTGAGCCAGAAGCCCAAGCTCCCGTTCATATCCTGTCATCAGAAGGCCCCAGAGAGCTGCTAGGCAGCCCCAAAAGTCAGATAAACATGGTTATCTAGTGTCCTTTCCAAGTATCCCGGCAGACTTCATGCTGCCCTTTCAGAAGAGCGCAGGTCTGCCAATTTAGAGTATGATGTGGGCTCCACTTGTGTGACCTTGGGCAAGTTTTTAACTTTTATGCTTGCAAAATGAAACTGAAAATCATCCATCCTCCCACGGTTTGAGTGATTGAGGATCCTTTTACCGAATTTGAAATGCTTAGAGCAGCAGATTTCTACCCATAGAGAAGTCCAGATGGCATGAATAAGAACGATAGTGTGTTGACATCTAATATGACTCAAAATCAGCAAATACGTGTGCATGCTGTTCTTACATGTGCTTTGAACTCAAAACCAGAAACTACGTCTATGACTGATAGAATATCTAGTTACATTTCTGAAACAGTGTCATATTCTTGCCTTCACTCCCATGATTTACATTATTCACTTTGTTTATCATGTGCACTATTTTAACTAATTGTGTATTCATGGCTCTGACTGAGTCCTCTAAGACTTCTCCATCTCCTTCATGGAGCAAGTATGTTGAGTAAGTATCTGTGGGTACGTATGTTTTTTAATTCTGTAGTTATATTGAATTATTGATACTTGTCTTGCAGCCTTCACTCAAGGTAGAATCATAGAACGGTTTGGATTGGAAGGGACCTTTAAAGAGGTCCATGCCTTTCATGTGCTGAGGACTCCAGAGCTGGACGCAGTACTCCAGGTGGGGTCTCACCAGAGAGGAGCAGAGGGGCAGAATCACCTCCCTCGACCTGCTGGCCACGCTGCTGGTGATGCAGCCCAGGATGCGGTTGGTTTTCTGGGCTGTGAGCACACTTTGGCAGCTCATGTCCAGCCTTTCATCCACCAACACTCCCAAGTCCTTCCCGGCAGGGCTGCTCTCCATCCCTTCATCCCCCAGCCTGTGTTGATACCAGGGTTTTCCCCAACACAGGTGGAGGACTCTGCCCTTGGCCTTGTTGAACCTCATGAGGTTCATAAGGATCCATTTCTCAAGCCTGTCCAGGTCCCTCTGGATGGCATCCCATCCCTCAGGCGTGTCAACCGCACCACTCAGCTTGGTGTAGGCTGCAAACGTGCTGAGGGTGCACTTGATCCCATTGTCTATGTCATTGATGAAGATATTAAACAATACTCATCCCAGTACGGACCCCTGAGGGACACCTCTTGTAGTTTATAGGGGATTTAGAAGAAAAGTTGCTTGTGTTAGGACTTTGCCTTTTTTTTTGCTTTGAGGGAGTGTTTTTGTCTCAAAACTCAATAACTACAATAATTGTGGAGTTGCAGGAGTGAATGAGCATAAAGTTCCACTGTTGAACTATCTTCACAGCTGTCCTACTGCTCCACTTCGTTATCCCACTTTCTGAAGTTACTCAGTAATTATTTTCTCTTTATCAAGACACATTTCCCATGTGTCTGAAGCACATCAAGAGCAGCTGCCTTTTAAAATTCTTTTTAATAGTAGTGAAACGCTGAGTATTTGCTCTAGTAAAACGTTCTGTCAGAAGCTCCTGCCTGCAGGATGTTGTTAGAAAGTAAAGCTCTTATCTTCAGCACTGACAGCACTTGCAACATTAAATCACAATAAATCCATGCATTTGCAGTCACACCTAAACTGGATAATCCCATGTTTTTATTTCTTTTAAGAATATTTCCACTCTCACTTTTTCATTTTGGCATAAAAATGTTATGATATAATTCTAACACCTAATGCAAAGGAAAAGATTCCAAAATACTTAGTTTTAAAAATAACTCTAAGATTGTTTCACACTTACATCGTGACAACAAAACAGCTGGGAATGGCAAATCCTCGTGCAAGCCTGAACAAGGCTCTGCACTGTATTAATATACGTATCTCCAGAAGATGCTGAGATACTTCTCTACCTACAGGAGCATTAAAGGTTAGATAGGAGTTGTATCTGCTGCTGGCATCAAAACTGCTGCTCGGCTGCGTTTCAATGATAATTTCAGAATACTTCTTTCCAAATGAAAAGGGAAGCACTACATCCATATAATTTCTTAGTGCATTTGCTGACTACCAAATGAATGCCTTTGAATTCCATAGGGAGATCGCTCGCTTGTTGAAATGATAAGTGCACTCAGTAAGTCCAGAAGAGCTTTTACTGCTAATTTTCCATTAATAAGAATAATTGCCACCTTAAATTGAAAACCCTGTACTCTTGCATTTCTGTAAGTGTTTTAAAGATTCTGCACAGAAATGGATACTGCATGCCCAAAGTAAATAATACACAGCATACCCCATGTTCACTTGGCCACTTGAAACCAGAGAAAGATACACATTTTGATCTTTATTTTAGCATGTAGCAGGGAGTTTTGTATTTCTCAGATTATGGGGACTCACAGGAAAGAGTTTGAAAAAAATTGCTGAATGCCAAAAAAGCATTGCAGGCGTGCATGTTAATAGCCAAGCCCAGATTGTGGTCAACTACTGTCCTAAACTACGTATGAGTCAGATACTGATAGAATACACTGAAATCACCAGCAGTCTTTCCATTACTTCTGTGCAGCGTTGGCTTGGTTTCTTGGCCCAGACAGTGCATAGTCTAACTGTCTCTGCTGTTAATTGCTAATATTGCTGTTTTCCTTCGGCACTTTTCTCCCTTCCTTAGATATACTTTCACTGGCATTTACACGTTTGAATCATTGATAAAAATATTGGCAAGAGGATTCTGTCTAAACGAATTCACCTTCCTCCGAGATCCCTGGAACTGGTTGGATTTCAGCGTTATTGTTATGGCGTAAGTGGGAACACGTGAAATATGGATGACCTGCACTTGCGCTCTGTATTTGAAGTTCTTGGTGCAAAAGGCAGTACGAAAAACCACCCTGTGGGTCCTAACTGCATCTGAAGCTATCTAGGACATTGACTCTTCCCCTTGTTTTATCGCTCGCTGTATAACAACCCTGTGTGAGTCTTTCAAGAAGGGAATGGAGCTGTGCAGAGCAAGATACATTCTCTGGTGTGTAGGTGAACGGAGGCATTTCAGTCAGTGAAAAATAATAGCTGGGCTGCCAAATACAGACATATTGATCCTGTGAATGGAAGTGTAAGTTGAAAATAGACACCGGTATAGAAACCAGGACAGTGGGTTAAATTTGGGCTCCTTATCTCCAAAAATCATAGTTTGAGCTTCAGTATGCAGTAATTAGAAAGCTTTTATACTGGTTAGGTGCAGCTGCAGAAGGGAGATCAAACCAGTTCAGCCAGCGTTTCAGCCTGAAATTATTAATTTTGAGTGTTATCTTTGTTTATATTTTAAATGCATGATATTTTAAGATGCTGACACAAAAGCAGCTGTGCACAAGCCGAGAACTGCCTCATAATGAAACTCTAATAATCAAGAAATGGGTTTCTATTTTATAAATCTTCAGACAAATCCTTGATATGTAGTTTATTGATACTTAAAATACGCTCGGAAGGATTGACAGTTAAGAATGACCACTGTAAAATAATTGCCCTGTTTATTCCGTTCAACCACTTGACACGTCTCATCCTGAGTTTACAGGTACGTGGGAGCATTTAGTAACTTGGGGAGTGTCTCAGTCCTTCGGACTTTCAGAGTTCTGAGAGCTTTGAAAACCATTTCAGTAGTCCCAGGTGAGAAACTCCATTTGCTGAATATTTTCTGCTACTTACAACTGATTCTTTGCTCCAAACAAAATGTGGGCTTTTGCCTTTTCTTTTTTTTTCTTCCCCCCAACGCCCTTTTCTGTATCTTTCATTGATTGCAGACTCAGCTGAATTTGTGGACACAAATAGCCTCTCAGTTCACCTAGCCCAACCGGACTAAATCATGCGTTAGAAACAATCTTGTATTTAATTTATTTTCATTATGCTTTTAAAGATTTTGTTAACACTTTACAGTGTCAATTTTATAGAATGTTCTTCTAGCTGGTCTATGTGTTATGGTTCAACACCTCTGGTGACTGAGCGGAGTTTACTATTAATGATCTTACTTCATCCCTGGGAAAATAGTTTCCTTTTCACTTTTCCCTTAGTTATAAAGCCAGTGGATTCTTTCTCGTGGGGAAATACAAATTAAGAACCTGTAAGTTGCCTCTGTCTTCTCTTTCTGGTCTCTTTGATGATAGGCATTACTGTTTCCAGTTTCTTCACAGACTCCTAGTGTTGGAAATTTTGTTTGAATTATGCAGATTATTCTTTCTGGATAAGAAAAACTAGACTATCTCTGGTTCCTCATCCTCACCTAAATATTTTACAGGGATTAAAGGAACATCTGGAAATTGTAGGGTCAATCAAATGAGGAAAAAATATTGTTCTCATATTAATTACTCTCTCATCCAAACTATATTTGCATTGCAAATACTTTTGCCACATATTATGCAGTGATTTTGGTACTTTGGTTGTTATACATTGTTTTAACTCTAATCCGGTAAGAGATAGGAATCTCAGTTTTTCATCATGTTTTTCCTTTGTATACTGTCTTCCTAGGACTCAAGATCATTGTAGGGGCACTTATCCAGTCTGTTAAGAAACTTGCCAATGTGATGATCCTGACGGTTTTCTGCCTGAGTGTTTTTGCCCTCATAGGCCTCCAGCTTTTTAAGGGCAATCTAAGACAAAAGTGTGTCAGGAACTCTACAGAAGTCAATGAAATGCTTCATTTCCTTAACAAAAGATGGGAATCCTATGAATTGTTTGTTAATGATACAGGTAATTTTTCTTCTTAATTCTTTTTCAGATGATAGTATAGACACCTATGCATGCGTGTATAACCCCTGATGTAAATTATAGTGATGTTTTTGTGATTGATATTTTGATGAGTAACCACCTGATACTGGCCTTCAGATTGCCAGAGCAGCTTGCAGGCACCCAGGAATGAACCCCTTCCCTTCATTATAAGAAACAGCACTCCCAATTTTTCCAGTAATATCCAACTCCGTTTCCCAGAATGATATGACAATAACTGAAATGTGCATTAGCTCATTCTCTGCTGTAATTCCCCAAAGTTCACCTTTTACTACATGCTGAAGAGTCTGTACATCTTCATTTTGCTGCCCAGTGAAGCACTCTTCGGCTTGAAACAGAGAAATTCATTTAAAAGTCAAAGTTAATTTCTTCTTCACGCCATATCTATCTGATATAGGTGATATATGTTTTGTGTCTTGTATAAGATATACGTAATATACGTTTCATGCATGTGTCTTGACTGAGGCTGGTGATGGAACGAGCAGAGATCTGAAAGCACACCAAAGCATTCTCAGGGGAACAGCAACTTTAAGATGCAAATCCGAAAGGAAAAGCCTCAATATGCATTAAAAAATACGCTCAAAGGAAGCAATATCTGTGCCAGAAATATGAGGAAAGCTTCATCACTGAAGAAAATCTCCACCAGCGAGTTCAGACATAGCAGCAGTTATACAGGGAGAAAAGCATCCTCCCAGGGGAAGTGTTGAAATACGTAAAAAATTCACCCAGGATTGCTGTTTGTATGCACCCTGTGTGGGAGACTTGTTCAGACAGGATTTCTTTATAAACTTCATAGTCAAGGGGAAGAAAGACTTTATATAAAGATTTCTGAGGAAAAACTTTTTGCAAGAAACTTGTACCTACCAAAAAACCCACACATAAGAACAAAGTAATTTACGTATACAAAAATACTGATTTTCTATGCTGAAAAAACAGCAAATAAGAACAACTTTTTTTTTATTTGCTGTTTTTTTTTGTTTGCTGCTTGTTTTTTTCATAATGCAAAGCATTGCAGCTGTATAAAAGCAGTGGCCTAGAGGAAGTAGGGCTCAAAAATGTGAAAATCTGTGTTGCTTCACGAGCTTTGTCTTGTTCACATCCCACGCCATACACATTGTGCGCAGGGTGGTTTGCAATGATGACAATAGGAACAGGAGAGCCCGTACAGGTTGGGTGAAAGCTAGATGACTTTCCTGCAGGATTTATGACTTACAGGACTGTAAGCCTAGTTTTCTCTGAAATTGTTTTTTGGGGTTTTTTTAATGGGTCGACTTTTTATGGTCCTGAATTTGTGCGAAGTTCCCATCTCCAACATGGAGACCTAGATGTTATTACGATTCTCTGAAGCTCAATCACTGAATCTTCTTAAAAAGACTTTTTATCAGTTTGCAGGAGCAGAGCTAAACAAAATCTGTGTGGAAAGTAGCCCAGATAGTGACTCACTCCTTTATGGTGCATTTACATGGTATGGTACAGCTGATATTAAAGATTCCTGCTGGCTCTGAATCTTGCTGACTTACCTGATGAGCACAGCTGAGGTTTGAGAAGCACCAGGAAGACATGAGACCTCCCTTGCATCTGGGATAATAAACCCACATCTTAATGGGGCTAATGAGCTATTAGCACCAAAGCTATTACTTTCAGACTGCTGCTAGCTCAGGCATCAGAGAAACTCACGCTAAGAAAAATAGGGGAAGAGGTCAAAAAGGGCACAGCTCCAGCATCCTAATGGAGAAATGTGTATTTCTCAAGTAAGCGGGGTTAGGACCTGCTGTTTGGCTCAGCAGGGCCGTGACACGGCATGGTGTATACCCACATGGCCAAATATTCTTTCTTCCTCCTCAAAACAGGGCTTTGTTTTTATTGCTCTTTGGAAACAGAACTCGTCTATGCTACCCCAAATGATGTTTGTACGCTGTCCTGGGGAGGGCTAATTGCTACGGGCCAAAACTGTGCTAGCGTTTGTACTAACGATTACCAAACCAGGGACCGTGCTTGAGCCTGTGCCCTCCAATTCTTGATTTCCTTCATGCAGATGTGGACAAAGTGATGATTTTTTTAAAAAAAATTCTGGTTTAAGGACTGCAATTTGTGCATACCCATGTGCATGTTTATAAATGAGGACAGGGCATCTTGCAACCTGCTGCAGTCACTGTGAGCGTGGGAAACCTCTCTCTCTTACTTTAGTGCTCGTTTCATATTTGCTACACAGCAATTTGTGTGTGTGCGCACATACATTTACGGGTCACTGATTGCTCATCACTACTCATATTAAAGGATAGAGGATTCAGGCTAGAAAATGCTTTGTTTTTAATTTTTTTTCCCCCCTTTTTTATAGCATACTTTGCTAAGAAAGAGGGCACCTCAGATGTTTTGCTATGTGGTGCTGGGGCTGGGTAAGTGCGCTTACAAATATTTCTTGTTTGGAAGTTTTCTCTGCCTCGGTGCTTCTGTATTTGCTCAGTCATAAGAGATGAAAGCAGAAATTCCAGGCTTTCCTCAGATGCAGAAACAAACTACAGTAAACAGCCAATTCAATACTTCCAGAGAATGAAGCGTGAACCTGCAGTTGGCTTATTCAGGTCTCAATTTCTTCGAGCCCTTCCAGAAGTGATGTCTTTCTCTTCTCCATGGATGTATGAAAAAACTGAAAACTTGAAAAACCTCAGATACAGCAGAGGACAGACACCCTCCTCTCTGCAAAGGCTCATGAGTGTTAAACAGGGAAAAAAACCCATGAGTTTTGGAGGACAGGGTTGGGCAAGGAGGGAGATGCAGCTGCTTTGCGGAGAGGGGCAGGGGATGAGGATTGGTGATGAGGGGGTTGTCCTGGGTTGGTGGTCTGCTCCAGCCTGTCTTCTTCCTTTGTTGCTGGGTTGTGGGTGCTGCTTTTTCCATCCCACTTTCCAGCCAATACTACCTGGAGTAGAAAATTGGTTTGCAACCTAATACATCGCAGAGCTGAACAATAATCAGAACTCTCAAATAAGCTGAAGTTTTCCTTGAAATCTGCATGGTTAAAAGAGCTCCACTTCTTATTATTACTTCTAGGATCTGTCCTCCAGACTATGTATGCTTGAGAGCTGGGCCAAATCCTGATTACGGTTTTACTAGTTTTGACACATTTGGCTGGGCTTTTCTTTCCCTATTCCGCCTGATGACCCAGGACTACTGGGAGCGTCTGTACCAGCAGGTACCAACTTTGTGCATAATCCAGAGCTGTTCTTCCAGGGGGAGCAATAGCCAAAGCAGAAAACATGTAGAGAGGACAAGAAACCTCAAATAAAAGCAATAGCTGCAAGTCATCAAGCCCATATTCTCCCTTCTCCCTTCCCGTGAGCTGTGACTCCTACAAAAGGGATGCTGAAGTGCTTCCCAGCAATTCCTTCCCAGTCCCTATCACCCTGCTGGTTTAGGGACTTAAAAAAAAAGTACTAAAAGGGTCCTGTATTGTCCTTCAGAAAATATAACAATGCCTCCTCAGGTTGTCCTCATGGGGTATATGACCAGTGATTCATAGGCGATGGTATAGGAAGAGGGAGAAAGAGGGGGAACCCCTCACTATGAAAAAGACATCGAGGTGCTGGACTGTGTCCAGAGAAGGGCAGCGAAGCCGGTGAGGGGTCTGGAGCACAAGTCTGATGAGGAGTGGCTGAGGGAGCTGGGTTTGTTCAGCCTAGAGAAAAGGAGTCTGAGGGGGGACCTTCTCGCTCTCCACAACTACCTGAAAGGAGGGTGTAGCCAGGTAGGGGCTGATCTCTTCTCCCAAGTAAAAAGTGATAGGACAAGAGGAAATGGCCTCAAGTTGCACCAGGAGAGGTTTAGACTGGATATATTAGGAAAAATTTCTTCACTGAAAGGGTTGTCAAGCATTGGAACAGGCTGCCCAGGGAAGTGGTGGAGTCACCATCCCTGGAGGTATTTAAAAGACATGTAGATGTGGCACTTAGGGACATGGTTTACTGGTAACTTGCCAATGTTAGGTTAGTGGTTGGACTTGATGATCTCCAAGCTCTTTTCCAACCAAAACGATTCTATGATTCTATAAGAAGGGCCAAGGAAGGTATATATTTCCATTTAAGCCTCCTAAAACATTGTGTCTAGGAAGCTGGGTGCTTTTAAAGATTTTCGGAGACACATTGAAAGCCTATTTGGTGTTTTATATGGTAATTTTTATCTCTGGTTTGTGTTGCTTACAGACTCTCAGAGCTTCTGGGAAGGTGTATATGCTCTTCTTCATGCTGGTCATCTTTCTGGGCTCATTTTATCTAGTCAACTTGATTCTGGCTGTAGTAACAATGGCATATGAAGACCAGAACAAGGCCACCATTGCTGAAACGGAGGCAAAGGAGAGGAAATTTCGAGAAGCCATGGAATTATTACAGAAGGAGCAGGAGGTATGCAAATTATTTCCTTGCAAGCATTAGTCCCAGTGCTCTGTTGTCAATCACATAAGAAAACACATCACTCCTTGTCTATGTATATAGTAGGCTGTATACAGTAGTCACTCATGGGAAAAGGAGCAAGTGGTAACTTATTGAAAGAAGTGATTCCTAGAGCTACAGGAGCCATTTCTTGTTCAGCTGCGTATTTTTCCTGTGAAACAATGAATTTTGTTGAGGATAATGAGCTTTAAAGGTTCCTGTTACTGTAACAAAAATAGTATTTCAAAATCTGGAAAATGTAAAATTCCATCAGCTAGCAGTTTCCAAAAGAAAATGTAGTTGTTTTTTTATTTTTTTCTTCTATTTTATCGTTGTGGACTGCTGAGCAGAGAAATTCTGTTGGTCAACTGCATTAACACCTGAGCTAAAATCTACTGTAGTTGAAGGAAAAGTCTCTTGGCAACTTAAATGGCTTAGAAGCTTCTGGAATAAAATACTCCTGTGTTTTGAAAATATTGCCCTAAATTCAGTATGGGAAGGGAAAGTCAGCCACAGTATGAATACAGTCCCAGAAGTCCCCAATGAGAAGACAAAATTTTAAGACTGTTTGAGAATTTATTTGGGGAAAAGGATACATTCTACAGCATTATTTTAAAACAAAGTATTTTTATTGTAAGCAAATCTGACATATGGAGGAATAGGAGCTATAATGTGATTATTCTGCCCCTGGCAGGTCCAATACATGTGATCATGTAACATGCTGCAAATAGCAAATTTTTCAGCGCTCCATATGTTGGGGAAATTCTCTCCTCTTTCTTTTAATGATATTACATATTGAAAGACTTTTAACGAGTTTTGTGAAACAGAAATTGTTCAGAGGAAATAGTATAGAGCACAAAAGTGTTTTCTTGCTGCTTGTATTTGAAGTACCCAGAAAAAATATCATCCATGTTTTTGTTTGAATTTCAGTCATTGGCTATTAAAGGAATTGATATCCTGTCAATTAGCTCCTTTGAAACCTCTTCTTTGTCTACCAAAGAAATCAAAGAAAGAAGCAATAGGAAAAAGAGAAATAAGTCCTTGGGGATAGAAGATAATGAAGAAAAACAACAATTTCCCAAGTCACAGTCCACAGACAGTCAACGAAAGTTGGTAATCTATTGTCTGAATCTGAGATGCTTACAGCTTTTCCAATCTTAATACTAAAATAAATTGCTTGAAAGCACAAACCAAATCCTATTACAAACACTGATTGCTCTTAAGTCTTTAAAATAAACAACCTTTTGGGATAACCAATAATTATATGTAAAAATTAATTTGAAAAGGAAATGTTATAAACAAAGGATGGAAGGAAAGTTATAATAACAGTTAAAATCCATTTTCCCTAACACTGCGAAACAGAAAAAAGCGAATGGCTATCAGAATTTAACTTTTGTGACATCATTCTCTGTTAAAAATTTCTTACTTAAAATATAAATATACAGCTTATCACAAAAATAACTGCTACAGATGATAGGATTTTATTTCTGCCTTTTAAAATCTAAGCATAATCCTTCCTGAAAAATCTGAATCAAAGAAGAGTTTTGGACTTGCAATGGTTGATAGGAAGTGTTATGAAAGTCTAAACATTAACTGCTTCCCAAAATTTTCTCTATAATATTGTGCCATTCTCTCTTTATTCCTTTTCCTGGGCTTTTAGTCTTTCCTTGGCCTGGTGTATGGTCCCAACGCAAATCAGGTGAAACGCAGACTCAGCCATGGGAGCGTGTTCAATTTCCAAATACCTGCTTTAGAAGTTGATTCCAGAACGGATTTCGGTGATGGGGAAACCCGCAGTGCTGGGGAACATGAAATCCTGGGTCGGTCTCTGTCAGTCACGCAGATGGGAAGGCGCTCCAGTGTGCAAAGTCAAATGAGCCCCAGCTCTCACCCTGCTACCCCAAATTGTGTGCAGAGCAGCACGTGGGCCAACGCGGACAACTGCAACGGGGTGATTTTGGGGACAGGAGGAGGAGGCAGCAGGGTGCACAGTCTAGAGCCGGTGTCTTCGGAAGGAGTGATGCTTCCAACAGTGATGGAAGACCCGGGAAAGGGTGATCTGGTAAGTAAAAGATATTATTCTAAGTATATAATTTATATTATGGTTTCTCCATAACTGACAGGTTTTTCTTGTCTGAAGATTTTCAGAGAAACAGCAAATAGTGATGTGAAGTATACTGATGTGGGGAGTAAGTTGTCAGTAGAAAGTGGTTGTTAGTACTCTAATGAATTCCCAAAAACTAGAGTTCATTGCTCCATCATTCCTGTTATACAACATGCTTTTCCACTTTCCACAACTTCTACTAAAATACTTTTGAAGGTTCCTAATGCTGGAATTATAAGTCACCAGAGAGTCTTTTTATCCCATGCCCTGTTCAGGGAGGTCAATTCGAGCAGTACCTGTATTTTCTTTCTCCTTCACAGCACCTTTAGCATCATGTAGAAGTTTAGACTGAAAGTTCCCCAAACAGGTAGAGATGCTTTTCTACCAGTTTATTCCTCATCTCTGTCCTTTTCCATTACTCTCTGGAATATTTCCTAGACCTATTTGCCCTCTTATATTTATTTCCAAGGTTTGTACTTGCCCTGTTGTTATTACGTGCTTGCAGGATCCATTTACTGCAGCATTATTACCGGAGAGTAGGACCTTCATTCTCAACATCTATTAACATCTTGTAAAAAGGCACATTTATTTGGTTGCGTGTCATTGTTCCTATTAACTTTCATAGCTACCCATCATCACATCCTACATCATTTTATCCCTCTGGTATCTCCCTAATCATGTTTACTTTTTTCAGCAGCCAGCTGTAAATGATGAGAGCAGCATGACGCAGTTGCCTCCTCATCTGTCAGTGGAATACTTTAACGAGGCATTTCAGAGACAAAGGGCAGCAAGCGCGGTCAGCATAATTACCAGTGTCTTGGAGGGTAAGTGGTTCCTCATTATGCTTATTTCAATCCTAAGGTAATGCTAGCATGGGAGACCAAAATGTCAATACATTTCTTAAAGGTTAGCAGAGATTTGTAGGTGTGTAGTTAGGAATTTCATCATTAATTTGGCCCTTAAAAAAAAAAGCAGGGGCAAAAAAACCCCAACACATTATCACACAGTCTTTATGTACTGGAAAGCATCGTTTGCCTATTGTAACATCCCATTTGGTAGGACAGACAGTGAAGGGGATGGGAATGAGAGTCGGTAGAAGGAGTTTCTCTAGCATTTGATGTGCAGGACTGGGATATTGTCTTCTCCTGACCTTGTGACGGGTGATGTGTCACTGGCAGAGATGTAGGCATGCAGGATCCAACATTAAGATTATGCAAGCAAAATCAGTTGTAGCAATTTCTGGGTTTTGAATACTTAACCTCAGAATTTTATTCCTTTATCTTACCTTTCCATGGGAATTTTTGGGGTGTTTTATCACTGACTGTTATTATGCTGGCTAATAGTTTTCTTGAAATTTCTGAAAAGTTTCAGCCCAAATTATTTAGTCATTTTCTAGACGAGGAGACCAGGATGAGAGAGACCTTTTTTTTTTTTTTCATCAGCTCATCTCATCTTTGAAAAATTTTCAAGTCTCTGAAGACCAGATTACTAATAATTCCTACTGTGTTTTTATTTAGCTTTAAGCAAGCTCCGGTTGGCTAATGGATTTGAATAGGATTTCAGCAGGGTCAAAAGTATTTTGGGGGACTCATTAATATTGATGGTGAAGAAAGAAAGGCTGTGAGATTTATATTTGACCAACAGGATATAAGTGACAAAGGCAGAACAGCTTCTATCCCATGTTTACCTATAGAAAATGGAGAGGTGTGGAAATTTGCATCAGCTGGGAAATGGTCACCATGACCCTTCCAGTAGAAGTGGCCTAAGGCCAAACTTCAGGCGCTGTGATTTGGATTTGCCTCAGCAACAATCAGAATGCCTGTGGCTGCCCTTGACTCCCTCAAGAGTCAGAGACAAAGATGTTGGGTGTGACACGGACAGTGTCCTAGACATCTGCATAAGGATCAGGTCAAAAGATGTGATAGAGAGCAGCCCTGAGGAAAAGGACTTGGGGGTGCTGGTGGATGAAAAGCCGCATNTGAAGGGGGCCTACAGGAGAGATGGGGAGGGGCTGTTTGCAAGGACATGTAGCCATAGGACGAGGGGCAATGGTTTTAAACTAGAGCAGGGTAGGTTTAGACTAGGCATTAGGAAGAAGTTCTTTACACTGACGGTGACACTTTACATTTACACTGACAGTGAGACACTGGGACAGGTTGCCCAGAGAGGTGGTGGAGGCCCCATCCCTGGAGACATTCAAGGCCAGGCTTGATGAGGCTCTGAGCAGCCTGATCTAAAGATGTCCCTGCTTACTGCAGGGGGGTTGGACTAGACGACCTTTAAAGGTCCCTTCCAACCCAACACATTCTATGATTCTATGAAAAGTGTCTCGGCCGCTGTATTGACTATAAAGAGTGTCTAAGGCAAGAGGCTCTGGCCCGGCCTCTGCATCGTAAACATCCACATTTAGTCAGATGATTGTAGTACAAGTCTGAGTCTAAGACAAATAAAACCCAATCCAAAGGCTTTTGAAGTAAGTTCACATGAATGAATTTTGAATCCAATTTTTACTGAATTTTATCTTCATGGATTTTAGCTGATGCAGAGACCATATAAATGGTAGTAAGTGCAGGGAAGCTTTGGGGCTCTGTGTGACTTGAGGTTTCCTTTTTCTTCTCTGGTCTTTTGAGTACTTGAAGTTATTATTTCACTGTCTTGCTCAGTGATAACTATTTAATTATAGTGGGGTTTTCTTTTGTATTCAGAACTTGAAGAATCCCAGCGGAGATGCCCGCCGTGCCTGAATGATTTTGCTTTGAAGTATCTAATTTGGGACTGTTGTCCGCTTTGGCTGAGAATCAAGAAAAAAGTGGCTGCTTTCATAAAGGATCCTTTTATTGATCTCACCATCACTGTTTGCATTGTGATGAACACTTTGTTCATGGCACTGGAGCACAATAATATGTCAGATAATTTTAAATCGATGCTTAATGTAGGCAACTTGGTAAGCAAATTCTCAACTACATGATATTTTGTACCAAGGTTTGATTGATGGGTGTTTTCACTAGAGACATAAAGAGTAACTTTAAAAATTAAAGTTTAGCAAACTCTGCATTTATAAATTCTACATTTCTAATACAGACAATTCCCAGATTTTACTGATGCATTTCTAACATACCCCTGAGAAAGCAGAAAACAATCCTCCCATTTTAACTGCAAGCGCATTAGCAGTTCATAAAAATGGATTTTGTTGATCTATCCGTGAATGTTACTGTATTTGTGGGAACATGATCTAAAGATAAAATAAATTCATGGCAGCTTTTAGGCTGATGTTACTGTTTCTTTGTCACAGGTTTTTACAGGAATCTTCACTGCAGAAATGATCTTAAAAATCATTGCGCTAGATCCCTATTATTATTTTCAGCAGCACTGGAATATTTTTGACAGTATAATTGTCACACTGAGTTTAGTTGAACTGAGTTTACCCAAACACAAAAGCAAGAAAGAAAGGAGAAAAGGAGGAACCCTGTCAGTTTTACGATCCTTCAGACTGGTAACGCCTCACGCTTACTCAGTTGTATAAAACATTATGTTGTGAATATAATAGAGGATACTTGTGTTGTCTGCAGTTAGGATGCAAGAAATTATTATTTTTTTTAATTTTTTTTTTTTCTCCTTTCAGCACTAGGAATAAGAAACACAGTCTTAAACTTCCTGTGATGTTAGGGTTTAATGACATATATATTTCTTTTGAACATACTAAGACATATTCAGAGGAAAAAATATTCCAGAGTAGGCATGTTATAAAACTGATGTCAAAAATAAAAAACTGGCACATGAAACTTAGGGGAAAAAAAAAAAGTGTCAGAGTACAAATATAGAAAAAAACAGTGCTTAAAAACAGACGTGAAATGATGTTAAGGTATCCGTATCATATACTGTGGACTGATTTCGGTTGCGCAATGAAAAGATAGACTCCTTTTATAGTAATACAGCAGCTGGTCTCTCAACTTTGGTCCTTTGTGTTATGTGTAAGTTGGGCACCATCATCTACATCAAGTGCATTGTATGGATTGTGGGCCAAACACTTACCAGGGACTCAAGTTAGCCTGGTCTTTCACAGGGCGGTTAGTTTGTGTTTGCAGTGTTGCCAATTAAAAAAAAAAGCATACCAAAACAAACTATAAATACTTTTAAAAAACATATTAGTGCCACACTGCCACAAATACTACATTGCTAGAATAGTTGAGGATATCTGTAAAATAGTTTTTGCAGTCTTTGAATGGTGCAAAGATGGGTTGTCTCTACCGATGTCTAACACTATGTTTTATGTTTCTACACAGCTGAGGGTCTTCAAACTAGCGAAGTCCTGGCCAACTTTAAACACTCTAATTAAAATCATTGGTAACTCCCTGGGAGCACTGAGTAATCTGACCCTCGTCCTGGCAATCATCGTTTTCATTTTCGCTATAGTAGGGGTGCAACTTTTTGGGAGAAGCTATGGGGACAACAGATATAAAATACACAAAAGTGGCGAGCCACGCTGGCACATGATGGACTTTTTCCACTCATTCCTCATCATTTTCCGAATTCTGTGTGGGGAATGGATTGAGACCATGTGGGACTGCATGGTGGTCGCTGAACAACCACTGTGCCTTCTTGTTTTTCTGCTAGTCCTTGTGATAGGAAATTTAGTGGTGAGTTTTCGAATAATTTCTTCTCTTTATCCTGTAAATGGTAGCATCTACTTAATTGCCAATTTGTCAAAAAAGGTAGTTTCCCAAAACACAGGTTAGTTACCTGTGTGTGTTATGATCTGCAAAAGCCTCTTTTTGCCTTTCACCTTTAAGCCACTGTCCATATTCTCCCATTTTGTGTGCTTTGTATACAGCATCGCTTGACCTTTTCATATGGAAATGTGATGAGGAATATCTTTGCAGTAAATATAATATAGGCAACTAAATGTCTTCATGTCTCGGGATTTGGATGTAAATAATCAGTAAAGCTTGTGACTTACGTGCTTGAATTAATGGAGCTGAGTGTTTAAGTCCCTCAGTAAATAATTTTTTTTATTATTATTATTTTTTAAGATCTCATGCAAGTATTGAATTCTTTACCAGCAAATGGCAAAATCTACACTCCTACCTCTGAAATCAGGATTTTCTTTGATCATCTCTAAGTACATTTATGCACAAAAGCTAAATCCTGCTATGGTGTACCCTACACAGCCTCGCAAACCTGTGCTGGGACATAAAGAGGCAGACTGCCCTGCTGGCCCTGTTCTGTCCTTTTTTAATGTCCAAATCATAAAAACACCCTTTAAATAGCTTCATTTCTCATGTTGCTCTCAGTATCACTCATATACTTCCCTTAATTTAAGAAACCTGTGAAAAGAATTAAGTTTAGGCAGCTATTTATGGGAAATATCTGTTCTGTGGCTGAATCCTAAATCCCTGGGTCCCACCTGTTCTACACCGCAAGGATTGATTTCAGTGATGCAATGTTGTGAGTGATATTCATATCACGTAATGCTAACTGTCAAACAATTAAGTGCTTAGCCTATGCTCCTTGTTTTGGCTTTCTTATTATCAAAGGAAACAGAGAGGTATCCGAGAGTGGGATTTATTCCAGCCCAAGGTCAATAGCTAAGACAGATGGGATGAATTGGTCTCTGGAGGTCTAATGTTCTCCGCTGACTGTGGTCCCTGGATGATTCAGGGATGCTACTCACCCAGTTCTAACATGATAAAAATTAAGATCCATAAATGCCATCCCAAACCGAAACATTAGGAAAAAAATTAAATTCTCCCGTTCCCTTAAAAATAAAAATTTGGGGGTTATAAATTCTTCTATTTAAGTGTACTCAAAAGCAGGGAGGAAACCTCACTTTGAACTTCTCTTGATTTTAATTTTTGTGATCGTGTTGCAGTTTTGATGGAATTGCTGGGTTTGAATCTGACCTCTCACAGGATTTTGGAATTAGCTCCACAGAAGCCTGATTTAACTCTAGCTTGAAGGAGGAAGAGGTGTTATTAAACCAACTTGCCATGACCATAGTATTTGTTGCTACTATAACCTTTGAAAAGTTGTTTTAGCTAAATAATGCATTTTGCATGCACAGATCTCTTTTAGCTACTATTTTAAATAACTTTTTTGGGCAGCAGGGTCATGGGAAAATTGGACTTTCTGAGAGAGAAGTTTAATCCATCAAATATAATGTGATCAGCCATAGCCATTTCATTATTACCTTGTTTTGACTTGCTCAGTAAGACTAAACTTTGATAGCATCTGTGTTAGGATCAAAGTTACAATTTAGATTTCTGGAAGCTACTTTCCTGACTATTAATTTTATTATTATTTCAATGACTTTCAGGTTCTCAACCTTTTCATTGCACTGCTGCTGAATTCCTTCAGTACCGACTGTCTCCAGACAGCAGAGGATGATGGAGAGATGAACAACCTCCGGATTGCCTTCGCTCGGATTCACAAGGGATTTCACTTTGTGAAGAGTGTTACGTGGGATACCTGCTGTGGAAAGCTCAGGCATGTAAAGAAAGCACACAGGAAGAAAATCAAATTGACTGCACAGAACCAACTTGGGTTCAAACGTGAAGAAATAAAAAGTTGTAAAGAGAATTACAGTAATGGATGGACTGAGAAAAATGGGGACAAATGCTCAGGTTTTGAAGATTTTATTACCAATCCCAATGTATTTGTTTGTGTCCCTATTGCTGAGGAAGAGAATACAAGTGAGGGTTTTGAAGATGATGATAAGCTGAGTACATATACAGACATGGAATGCAGCAAACAGGTAATAAAGTTCTTTATTTGTGTTGGAACAGTAGAGTGCATATACGTACGGATGGATGCATGTATGGTAGAAGACCATAGCAGAACGGGGTGGCGTAAGTTGATACATTTCCAGAGAGTTACCAAATTCTGAACTAGAACCAAAAGTATGAACGTTTAGAGTGAGGGTGAATTATCACTTGGAGCCTTTTAAAAATCAAGGGTCTTTCATGGTCTTAAAAGAAAGACCATAAATTGTTGGCTTTGCTGCAGGAATTCCTGGCTGACACATTGTGTTACACACAGGTAATTACATAGCCCACAGATTGTCCACAGATAATTGTGGCAGTCTTTTGTGAACCTGTAATTTTTATGTAAAAATTTATGTAAACAATGCCATTTTGCATTATTTACACGACAGATCAGAAATGTATGTTCTGCATAAAGAAGGTTATCATAAACTCATAACATAAATGTATTGCTCTGGTCCATTCTTCATCTTCCATCCTTGCTGTATATAGTAATTATTAGAAGGTAGAAGGATTAAGCATGACGTGGCTCTATTAAGGTCATGTTTCTTATGTGATAGCATATATTGTCCTGTTTCTTTTCTTGGAATTTCTCAGTTCTGTTTTAACCACAGAAGACTCCCTTTCTAGTCTCAAGGCTTCCCACCTTCAGTTTCCATCTTTATGCCTACGCAAAAATTCTCACTTAACTTTTGACTAGTTCACTAGAATACTAGTTCCTTAGTTTGTTGAACGTTCATTGGGAAATTTTTCCCTTTTGTAAAATCAGAGACTCAAAATGATCGAATCTTAGGACTTTTGTCTGGAGAGCCTGACTTTAAATGAAATGTATATCTTCTCTTTCTTTCCCTTTCAACTTGTCCGCCCTCCACAAAGTGAAAAGAAACCCCCTCTAACCCACAGATTATTTTCAGGATGAAAATCACCTGAGGCAAAGGGGAGAAAGAGGGAAAAATTCAGGAAGCTGGAGTAAAGGATCGGGATTTTCCTCTGAAGAATTCAGTGTGCTTTACCTAGGAAAGGATAGAAAGGCTGAACCATCATCACCAGAACAAAAAGAGGTAATAATTTTTTTTCTGTGGCGTTGACTTTCCAATATGTGTCAAGCTTGGGTATGTTTCTGTTCAAGGATTTTCTGGAGTGGAGTTTAGTGGCAGCAGCAGCTCTGAGCTTGCAGTAGCCAGTCTGTCTGGCTAATGACTGAGCAGGAATTCTGTGAATGAAACTGAAGGTTTCTAAGTATTGATTTTTAAAAAAAAAGATATGTATAGGGAAGAGAGTGTTTAGAAATGGAAAAAATAAAAAAAATAAGTTGATTCAAATAGATAATTTATAAAATTCTCTCTGCTATTTTCCGTTTATTGACACTTGAGTCCACAAAAAAGGAGAGAAGGGGAAAGAAACCAAGGCATTAAAAGACAGATATGCTCTCTTATTATTGTATTAAGAGAGAAGGAAATTCCAGAAAGTCTGCCTGTATCCTAAATATTTCGGTTGCAAGAAATGTAATACTTTAAATGAGTTTCTCGCTATGACACTAAAGATAGCAATTAGTATATAAAAATATTTTTAGAATAATTTTGAATAAAGAATACACTAAAAAATTAGCAAAGCACTATGCAAACATAAAAGAACAAAAACAGAATAAGTGATTTGTAATAAGCTGCTGACTCATCATACATTGTATATGGTGTGATGGGATAGAGAAAAGCTTAGTACCTGGAGTATATATGATATGATTCCAACTTCTACTTCATCAATAATGTAATGGGTGTTTCAGTTCCTGATACAAGATATATTAATTTTCCTATGATTTCATGGTTTTAACCCAAGCAGTTTATCCCACTTTGAGGACTACACGTACTGATAAACAAGTTAAGAGCTCATCAATTTACCAGCTTATTAGGCAGTTACATTTGGTTCATGTAGATAAACATTGTAATTATGTAGCTTTGGCCCCTATTTGGTACTTAGGAGTACCTATTGGTACTTCTAAGCTCATATACTTTTAAAACCACGAAGTTTGTTCCATTACCAACACTGCTTGAAATATTAGAACACAGCCAAGTTTTAATTTTGAATGTTATTTGTTCATGGATGAATTTATTCATTTGGAGTTGAATGTAGAAAGAATTCATACCTGATCTTATTTTGCTTCATAGTTTGACAATATCAGCTCTTCTGAAGGCAGCACGGTGGATCTGACAAATCCTGAAGATCTTTTGAGGAAGATTCCAGAGTTTGCTGAAGACTTCAAGACTCCAGAAAATTGTTTTCCAGAAGGTAAGGCTCTCATGGCTTCACTACTGGGAAGTGAGAGGGGTCAAAACCCAACCTGTTTCTCTGAGCCAATTTCTTTTCTTTTATTTCTTTTCTTTTATTCTGAGCCAATAAACTGAGATTATTTTCAGTGAATTTTAGTTATCTGGTAATCAGATAAATAACCTAAATCATTGTCCCTCTCTAGTCAACAGAGATTGTGGCACCTGAAAAATAAAATCCCCTTCCTTTAAAAGCCAATTGCTTCTAACTGGGACCTGGGCAACGGCATAGACCCAATCCCAAAACATGAGATTATTATAGTGAAGTGAGATGATTTTACTCATAAAATATTCACATCATAAAGTCACTTTTGGAGTTTAACATAAGAGAAGTGTATGTGGTCAGAGCTCACCTGACAACGGCCACTGGAACAAGGCACTTGGCGCATCAGATTTGCTAATACTTTGCAACAGTATAAATGTTTATTCCTTGAATAGCGTTTCATGAACAATTTCTGTAACAAAGGAGTGAAATAAGCAGAGAGAAGCTGCTAGGGTAAAGTTGAATTGCTACTGGGTGATAATCTGGAACCCCTTCTCAAATCTTTGTACAACTCCTAGCTTTACAAGTCGTTACAGGATGTGTCGAGTCCTTTTATGAATTCTTCCTACCCAAACATGTGTAACAACATGTGGTTTTCATAAGATGAAAAGAAATAGCTCTTGAGATTTTTCTGAAATAACTGGCACTACTGACAGACAGGGATAATCGTTGCAGTCTCAGTATTAGTTGTGAGAGAATAAACTACATCAAGTCAGTCTATAGACTCATTTCTTCCAAGTGTGTTGTAATAAACGAATTATAACTGTGGCAAAATTCTTCCTGGTGCTCCAACTTGCTTTTTGCTCACCCAGTCACCCTGGCTGACCACCACTGTTTTTCACCCATTCCCTGAGTTTTCTTTGATTCTGTTTTCTGGCCATTCAAGCTTTCCGGTACCACAAAATGGTTGGGAGGGACTGTTCAGCCTGGAGAAGCGAAGGCCCCGGGGAGACCCTGTAGCGGCCTTCCAGTACCTGAAGGGGGCCTACAGGAAGGATGGGGAGGGGCTGTTTGCAAGGGCATGGAGCCATAGGACGAGGGGCAATGGTTTTAAACTAGAGCAGGGTAGGTTTAGACTAGGCATTAGGAAGAAGTTCTTTACACTGAGGGTGGTAAGACACTGGGACAGGTTGCCCAGAGAGGTGGTGGAGGCCCCATCCCTGGAGACATTCAAGGCCAGGCTTGATGAGGCTCTGAGCAACCGGATCTAGTTAAAGATGTCCCTGCTTACTGCAGGGGGGTTGGACTAGATGACCTTTAAAGGTCCCTTCCAACCCAACACATTCTATGATTCTATGATTCTCCAGCCTCAGATACGTGGCGCCCAGCAGCACGTCCCACGGCTCTCTGAGCTTGCTCTCCTCCTCCGCTCCCAAAGGCATGGCCTTTCTCCCCTCCCCACCTTCCCATTCAGGCACTGCCTCCTGATAGATATTTTATCTGATGAGAACATGGATAAATCAAACCTGTCTGTAATTACTCCCATATCCTCATTGCTCTGTTCTGCCCTGGTCTTTGGTTTGTTTTTTTTCTGTGCCCTTTTTGGGTCAATGAAACTTGTAATGCACAGTTTCAGGACTGAATCAATAACAGTGAAGCATGTAGAAATTATTTGAAGTTAGAGGGGTGTTGTACCTGAATGCAAAGTATTCTCTGTGTAGTAATTATATATATATATATTTACTATTATGTTTTACATCATAAATCCTGAGATCCACTGTACCTACATTGCAGTTTGCTTTCTCCAGGAAAAAAAACCAACCAAACCACAAATATTGCATTAATAATACATATGTCAGATTTCTGAGCTACATTTTTTTTTCTGAACTACTTTATCGATGGCATTTTTTTTGCCAGTACAGCCATTAGAACAAAATAAATGAAGAATGTTCTTTCCCTGCTCCAGAAAAGAAATGTGAAATGTCTTGTTCTGTGCTCTGTTGTCCCAGGCTGGAGTGTGCCTGCTGTGGCCAAACCATTAGAGAACTCCACTGAAGGTGCAGCAAATCTGTACCTCATGCAGATTTGTGAAGAAAAAAAATTAAAACCCTGTCTTGTGCAAGTGCCATTCCCTGCGTCATCTCAAATCCCAGATCCACATTACTGGGGAAACTGGGATTATTGAAAGACAGATGATCAGAAATTTTTGCATATATTATATCCTATTATATATATGAGTTATACAATGCTATATAATACATATATAAGATATCATATATATGTGACACATAGATACATTATTATTTGCATGCTTGGAAATGACAGAAGCCTTCTGACTGACATTTTTCATGTTACTGAAAACATTAATTAGCCTAGAGCAAGGAAGATGTTAGCCTGAGTTAATTCTTAGCAAAATTAATAAGTAATCAGTTCCAGGATTTTGTAATGGGGTGATGAGGAAACGTTAGGTGGCCCTTGCGTCATTGTCTGTTATAAGAAGCGATATCTGGTGAATTTGAAAGGAGATGTCTCCTTCTATGGAGCTGAGAGTATGACATATTCTAGCAAGTTATATGATATAAAATCACTCCGTGCAGTCAGAACCAAATAAGTAAATTAATAAATCTTGCAAGACAGGGTATAGTGCTGCCACATTGAAGACAACTGTTTACCTTCTTTGTCTCTGAGCCATTTTGCTATCTTGCTCTGCTTTCCAAACAGCGTGTAGAAACTGAGAAAGGCTTTTGTAACTTCAAGACTCTTTCCATAGCTATGAATTTTTGTGTGCCCAAACACCAGGTCACTGAGAGCATTGCCAGCATCTCAAAAATATCTTGAAATAATGGAAAGTTGTCCAAGGGCACTCCATCTATATTATGTGTATATAAATAGGAGTTAAAAAGCAAACAAAATTAGATATTTCCTTTGTTTTTTTTTCTTTTTCCTCATGGGAAAACATGAAAAAAACCCAACAATGATGCAGTTAATGTGACCATGGACTTTACCCTGCCACCAGAAGTTTCTTGAGCAACCCTTCCTTCCATGCATTCATTGCTGTCTCTCACTTTCAGGTTGTGTTCGATACTTTCGTTGTTATGCGGGTAGTGCCATAAAGCTTGGAGTAGAAAGATGGTGGAATCTGAGAAAAACCTGCTTCCAGATTGTTGAACACTCCTGGTTTGAATCCTTTATCATATTCATGATTCTTCTGAGCAGCGGAGCCCTGGTTAGTGTAGCACAGTTTCGTGTATTTATTTAGAAGCATTTTCAGCTCTAATTTTCACCCAGTGAAGTTGTTTTTAGCGAAACCCACAGTGAATATCTTTGAACTCATCAGGAGAAAAAAATAGAGGCTTCACTTGACAGTCACTTATTCACTATTGCAATTACTGCAAATTTATTATTCATGTTATTACAAATTATGAGAGAGTGAACAATGCTAAAAAGATATAACTCAGAAGCTGTTTCTATTCTGGATTCTATGCTGGATTTTCTTGTCTCTCTGGAAGTTGTTTCACAGTTGGGAAATTACCTTTTTTAAGTCATTAAAAGAAATAAATTATTCAGTACTAAAAAATCGGTTCTTTTGAAAGTATAGTTTTGGAAATTCATTTCAATAAGTTTATACTTTTCTCCTAGGATCCCATTGGGCATGATGTGTGTCCACGGAGGTGTAGTACATAGACAAAAAGAAAGAGAATGGACAGGGAGAATTAAAGGTTTATCAGCTGACATAGATTTGAGCTAAAGACGGGGCTTAGATCTGTGTAAAACATGTACTGAATGACAAAGAGGTCTTAATGATGCTAGAATTTCGTTTTATAAAGTTCATCTCTGACTTTTGCCATTTATCTGTATGTTACGATTTCAGGCATTTGAAGACATCCATATACGTGAGAGGAAACGCATTAAAACTATGTTGGCATTTCTTGACAAAATGTTCACTTTCATCTTTGTTCTGGAGATGCTCCTGAAATGGGTGGCTTATGGCTTCAAGAAGTTTTTCACCAATGCCTGGTGCTGGCTGGACTTCCTCATTGTAGACGTACGTTCTGCCTTTGGCATTTCTACAAGGGTCCTGGTGCAGGGTGCATCCACAAAACAACAGAATCACTGTTTTGTGGATGCAAAGCTAAGACAGTGCTCTTACCTACTTTAATGATGGCTTTGGGATATTGCATTCTGGGCACTGAAAATATTATGAGATTTTATTTTTTTAAAAAACAGGAATAAAGGAAACAGATACCAGGACATTGCTAATACTTTCTTTTGTCTTCCCATTCAGATCTCTTTAATAAACATGTTTGCCGGTTCATTTGGCCCCATGAAATCTCTTAGGACTCTTCGAGCTCTGAGACCCTTAAGAGCATTGTCACGATTTGAAGGGATGAGGGTAAGACTGAACACAAATCAAAGACTGTCATTACTAATAAGCGTGTAACAGGTTTGTAACTCATGTCCATGACTTTATGAAGTTCACATGTCTACCTCAAGTTCAGTTTAGGACCTATAAAATGAATTTTTAAAAGGCATCTTCGCTGCGCTCCTCTGTACCTGGCTGCTCCTTATAGACTGTCCTCGAGTAATTGATCCCGAGTGCCATTGGAAATAAAGCTAGACTAGGCTAGACTTTGTGCCATTGCTGCTCGGTCATTCTTGTGTTCCCGTCTTACTGAGGTAGCCAAAAATAAAATAGAGAATAAGAGCTGTGAGCACAATTCTCATTTTTGAAGTCTCATGACAAGGTAATTCAAATGACAGAACCATCTCCATTCTGCAATCTTTTACTGGACTGATTTACAAAAACTTCAGACTATTGAGAGGTACTTTGCTCAAATTATTGTTCTAAATAGACATATTCTTTCAAAAAGCTGGAGTGTATGTAGAGTATTTGCTGCCCTTTTCCATCAAAGGAGCACCTGGAACAATGTGAAGCTGCTGGACATTAATTACTTTTAACTACACATCTACCATTGTGCAAATGCAGATGAAGATTCTCTCAGACACATGTAGAACACCCATAAGCTGCAGTGGGAAACAGCGTGATAACCACAGAGGTCTGTTCTATGGAATATACTCTGGCATGTGAGGAGGGATGATAGAAATACATATGGCATCACTGTCACACCTTTACGTGGGAATGCAGCCTCAGTGCAGCTGAAGTACAGATTGCTTTTGGATATCTTCTGGAAGTGAGACTGAAAGCTGTCCAATTGCAATCTTGTCACTGTGAAGGCAGAGAGAAATTGCGTTAAATTAATTAAAAGAATGTATCAAAATTTCCATGTCTGGAGTCGATTTTGAAACAGGTACCATCATACTTTCTGTCTTACTATGCAGAATGTGTGTGACACAGCCTCAAAAATCAAGGCTTTTTCATTTTTCTTCTGGTCCATCAGGTTCTTCTTTGCTACCTGATGGCTGATTTCACTGCCCGCACTGTGAAACTCAAAGATATTCTCCTCATTTCCTTACACTGCCCCATTTTATGAAGCAATCTGTTATGTCATAGCATGTGCTTCAAACCTACATGGACGTTTTGTGGGATCATACAGCACCTAGCATGGAAAAAGTAGCTGTCTCAAACCAAACACAATCGTAATCAACTAAAAATAATAGATCTAGCAAAATACTAGTGGAGAATTCTTGCTGGTCCTTTTAAAAACTAATTTCTACAGTTTTAATAATACAGTCCTCTGCACTAGTGCTTATGGATGAATACTTCAGAAATTTTATGTTATAGAAGTTTAAAACAAACCAATGAATAAAACACCCCTTACTCCAAAACCAAGGGAAAGTCATCAAAAGAGGACAGACTCACATTGTAGTATACTTACGTGGTAGTGCCCCACAGCAGCCCAAAAAGTATCAACTATTCCTTTGAAAGACTGAGAGATACTATGGACCTTTGAACCTTTGTTCAAGATATCCATGCCAGCTGTGACTAGTATTTGCATGGAAAACATCAGGTTTCCGTTTGCTGAGATGACTAAGTGACTGCTTATTGCACTGAGAAAATACTTGAGCCCATCTTCACTTAAGTATATTTTTCCTCTCCCATTTCATCCGAGGTGGTTGTCAATGCCCTCGTGGGAGCCATCCCTTCCATCATGAATGTTCTGCTCGTCTGCCTCATCTTCTGGCTCATCTTTAGCATCATGGGAGTGAACCTCTTTGCTGGGAAGTTTGGGAAATGTGTGAATCTGACAGAAGAAGATTCAGAAATAAATGAGTCGATCAATAACATAACAGACTGTAGAATGTATAATAACACAGGAAAAATATTCTGGGTGAATGTTAAAGTCAACTTTGATAATGTTGGCTCTGGCTACCTGGCTCTGCTTCAGGTGGTAAGTGCACCTTGCCTTCACTAGCCAGTACCATGTCAGATGGGCGTGACCTCCTGCCAACTCCTAACTCATCTCTGTGGCTGATGGAAGAGGGTGCTGTCATACAGCCTGCTCTTCCCTTGTCGCTGGCTGTTCAAACACCAGTGCTATTTGTGCACACACATGGAAAAAGGGGAACAAATTAGACCCCGCTGCGATTTTCCAGGTGATAAAGTCAGCATCTGGTGGACAAGTGCTGTTTCTGCCTCCAGCAGGTTTGTGAGCCTGGGAGCTGGAGTCAATCTCAGAAGGAATTCTGGGGTAAATACTGACCTAATCTGCCATAATACAGACTTGTTCATCCATGAGGGTTGTAAGGCCTTTAGCAGACCATGCTAGTGAAGGTTTAGCCTTGTTGGCATCTTAGGATAACGTGTTCCATCCCACTCTAGCAAACTTTCTCATCCAGATAAGGCTGAATATGCCACACACACAGCAGGGCCAAGTTTCCTTAAAGTCAGAGTTTGATGTGGTGTGACCACACCAAAACATCTTTCTCCAGTCAGTCTTATTCAGATATTGCCAATTATGTGAAGACTTTTACCCTGAAAGTTCAACATGTTTTCCATAATCTCTCATTCTAGGCAACATTTAAAGGTTGGACGGACATCATGTACGCGGCCGTAGATTCACGGGAGGTCAGTGACTATATTCAAAAGATATTTTTTGTTAATGCAATGGCTTTCTGCAAAAGTGTTACGATTTTTTCACTTTTACATCTGCTGTTTCTCAGTGCTAAATCTTTCCAGTAAATTTTTTATCAGCTGATGTAAACATTTCATCTGCAAATTACTCATAGTACCCTAAAGCTGATCTGTTGTAGTGGGGAGAGGGATTCAACTCCAGATCTACCCACCTAAATGCAGTTACCTAGAGTGTAAGGTCTCCAGGTGAGTTTGCCTCCAGGTGCCCTCTGTGGTTAATGGAAATCTAGTCAATATGTTCAGAGGGATCTAGGAGCATTTCAGCTCATGCTGGATATCTGTATTGTTCAGCTTGGCACTTCTTTATACTATATTGACTCTACTAATAACTGGATGTCCATCAGCTAGCAGGGGACTTGAGTGTTCCCACTCACATGGAGGCACCTACCTTCACGCATCTTCTTTTATGAAACTCAAGTCCACTTCAAAACATAAACCACCAAACTTCATCAAGAATCGAGCTATTGTGGATAAACAACCATTTAAAATACACTGTCGGGCATCACTAGTGCTATTTTGCCTGCTGCTTATGTTGCCAGTAGTGTTTTATGCCCCATCAGAAGTATCATCCAATGTTATACAGAATAAAGCGGTATGTCTTTGGAAGCAAAGAATTTGAAATGAAGAGGCTACGCTAATTTGATCATGCCTTCAAAGGAACCAAATAATTTTAAGAGTACCATGTATGAAAATGAGGGGAGGAATGTTTCAATGGGATTTTTTTGTGTGTTTCAGTTTGAAAAACTGTTTTTCTTGTTCTGTTTTTTGCTAAGGAGAAAATAAAAACATATCTAGACCAAGGTTTTTAGTATCAAGAGCTTGGAATTAGACTTCTAAATAGTCTGCTTGATTTTTCAAGTACTGAGCAATTTGCAGCTTCTATTCTTATTGGAAGAAGCTGAACTGATGCTTCTGAAACGCTTATGAAAATCATGTCAAGAATGTCCAATTCAGTAACTGTTTCTATTGACTTTAGCAGGGCCTCAATCAATTGCAAATGGTAAGATTTTAAGACAGGTTGGAAAAGAAAAAAAACCTACAACAATCAGCTTTTGTGGAAAAAAAAAAAAAGACGTTTTAAATAAAAGTAAACCTCATTCACCATTTGTCAAAGACTAAGTTTTGCTCTACAAGTGTTTCAGTGCAAATATATTGGTATGAAATAAATTAAATTATCCTGTTCTGCAATGATCTGGCCTGAAACTACATAAATAAACATTGTAAAAGAAATCACATTAATGACTTGTCACAGTATAAACACTTTGTAGTGCTGTTATTTTGAGCCGTATTCTCTGGTTAGTTGTCTCTCATGTGCTGTGCTCGGTGTATCATTTTGTTAAGGTTCATGTTTAATTTCAAAAGGGATAGCAGTCAGCATCTGAGCAATAATGTGCCTGTGAGGTCCTAGAATTTTGATGCGCTTAGTAGTCACCATATGAATGTTACTTTCTTCCACCATTTCATACCCCTTCCAAAAGCATCTTATACATACAATACTTTCTGTTATACACTTTGGTAGTTTTAAACTTTTGTCAGAACTAGTAGTAGGGCTGTAAATCTTACTTCCTCCTGCAATCAATTTGTGAGAGGATCTGCAATATGATGATTATTCTGAATTCAGCCCATGTTGTTATTGGTTATTTTTCACGTTGCTTCTCATTCTTGCAGAAAAATGAGCAGCCGCGAATGGAGCACAGTCTATTTATGTATCTCTATTTTGTGAACTTCATCATCTTTGGATCTTTCTTTACCCTGAACCTCTTTGTTGGTGTTATTATTGACAACTTCAACCAACAAAAGAAAAAGATAAGTATATTGGTTGTGCTCCCAGTCACCTACTGTATCTCGAGCAATGCTGTCTTTTGAGAACAAGATCCTTGCGATACGTAGAACCTTAAACTTCTATTGGCATTTACAAGCCCATTAGTAATCAAGTTAGCAGAAGTAACACCCAGGATGAGTTTTTCCCTCCTTTCTTTTCTCCTATAACCTGAACACCCAGCCCTTTCCCAACATTTCAAAGGCAATGACATCTCTGCAGTCCCTTAAAATGTTCCTCCTTTTTGGGAACTGAGCACAACAGGAGCTTCATTATTTAGAAAGTGATCCAGTACAGATGCTCTGAGAAGTATTTTGGATATTCAACAAGACCAGGATGTGGGAAGCCAGGGAAAGATTTGTTCCTGTCCATGTTTTCAGTAGGTCCTTTGTTTTCATGCTTTCTGAGCCAGCTGGGTTTCACCCCAGGACTTCTGCTCTGTGAATGTATGGTTTGTGCCACTCTGGTTTTTTGGGCACAGTTGCGCATTATGAAAAGGGCTGGTACCAGCAAGATGTGAAAAAGGAAGGAATGTTAGTTTCCAGCATTTTAGACTTTGTAACTACAATAGTGCTGCTTTTCACCAAATAACAGTGACCTTTCTTTATATACTTAGGTGGGGAAGATATCTTTATGACAGAAGAACAGAAAAAATATTACAATGCAATGAAAAAGTTAGGATCGAAGAAGCCTCAAAAACCCATTCCAAGACCATTGGTAAGACTATTTGAATTCTTCAAAACAAAAATGCATTACAAAAGTGGAATTTAATTCACTGAAAAGTGCATAAGTTTACATATTGTATATAAATAATTTATACTATCTTTACATTGATACTCAGAAAGTGCTCTAAAGTCAATTCCATACCAAAAAGTTTCACTGAAAGAATTTACAGGTTAAATATTTATTAAGTTCTCTGCATAAATATCCTTGGGTTTTACATTCACCTTGGAACGGATTAAATTTCAGGATGGAAAGGGATTTTTAATGTCATTTTTACATTCTGCTTTTCTCAAATTTCTCTGACTTCACTTCACATGATGGAAATCATGTCTGGCTAATCTGATAGCCTTCTATGATGGCATGGCTGGATGGATAGATGAAGGGAGGGCAGTAGATGTGGTCTACCTTGACTCAAGCAAGGCGTTCGACAGAGTCTCCCACAGCATCCTCATAGGGAAGCTTAGGAAGAGTGGGTTAGATGAATGGACAGTAAGGTGGATAGATAACTGGTTGAAAGACAGAACTCAGAGGGGCACAGAGTCTAGTTGGAGGTCAGTGATGAGTGGTGTTCCCCAGGGATCAGTACTGGGTCCAGTCCTCTTCAATATATTTATCAATGACCTGGATGAGGGGATAGAGTGCACCCTCAGCAAATTAGCCGATGACACAAAGCTGGGGGNCATCCTCCCCCTCTACTCTGCCTTGGTGAGGCCACACCTGGAGTGCTGTGTCCAGTTCTGGGCTCCCCGGTTCAATAAGGACAGGGAACTGCTGGAGAGGGTACAGCAAAGGGCTACCAAGATGATTAGGGGACTGGAACACCTCTCTTACAAAGAAAAGCTGAGGGACTTGGGTCTCTTCAGTCTGGAAAAAAGATGACTGAGGGGGGATCTTATCAATGCTGATAAATACTGAAAGGGTGGGTGTCAGGAGGATGGGGCCAGGCTCTTTTCAGTGGTGCCCAGCGACAGGACAAGAGGTAATGGGCACAAACTTGAGCATAGGAAGTTCCACCTACGCATGAGGAGGAACTTCTTTACTTTGAGGGTGGCAGAGCCCTGGCACAGGCTGCCCAGAGAAGCTGTGGAGTCTCCTTCTCTGGAGACATTCCAAACCCGCCTGGATGCATTCCTGTGCAACCTGCTCTGGGTGACCCTGCTCTGTCAGGGGGGTTGGACTAGATGATCTCCAGAGGTCCCTTCCAACCCTATGTTTCTATGATTCTATGATTCACCATAATTGAGTGACTTTGCAATGTAAAAATTGGAGCTGTTGGAAAGAAACATGTACAGATGAGTCCTCCCTACTTTCATAACTGATGCCGGATGTATTTTTTTCCTCTAGAACAGATACCAAGGGTTCCTTTTTGACATTGTAACACGCCAGGCTTTTGACGTTGTGATCATGATTCTCATCTGCCTTAACATGATCTCCATGATGGTGGAAACCTATGACCAAAGTGAAACGAAGTCTGACGTCCTTAACAAAATCAATATGCTCTTCGTTGCCATCTTTACTGCAGAATGTGTTCTGAAGTTGGTGGCTCTGAGGCAATACTATTTCTCAAATGCCTGGAACATATTTGATTTAGTTGTAGTGATCATGTCACTTGTTGGTAAGTAAAATTGGTTTGGCAAATTCTTACTATATCAATTACTATTCTTTTCAGAAAAAAAACAGTTAAGATTTATCAACTGCAAATGGATGTTGAAATGGAAATCATAATACTGTAAAGTCTTGAGGAAAAAGAACTAAAAATCCCACCATGATTATATTAAAATAATATGAAATAAGATTATTTCTTTTTACATTTCTGCTATTTTCTTTTAACAAAAGTATTTAAAAAAAAAGGTGGACATGTTTCATAAAATCTTTCATAATGGTTCTTTAGATAGTTTTTTCCTAGTCTGAAAGACAGACTGAATACCATTACCATGTTATGTGATAATTTCCATCCAAACTTCCATCCAAGCAAGATTCCAGTAAGAATATGGCTCTTCCTTGAGGAATAAAGTTCCTGGAGTGGAAATTCAGAAAAAAGTATCCAAAACATCTAAACCTAAAAACCCAAACCTCTTCTAGTGCTACTAGATCTGTCAGTTTTTCATGCAAACTAAAGATAAAATAACACCTGTGTGTAGCTATGTCCCTGAATGAACTAAAAGGCATTCTAGAGTGGCATGCGCAACTTCTGTGTTCATCACTGGGTTTGTTTATACATATCTTGACTATGTTATCTACGTGATGACCATGACGTTGTTATACCTTGTTTTCTTAGTTTAGCTTTGTAGCGTCAGTGTCTGAAGTCAAATTTAGAAGGTAGATAAGTAACCTACACCTGCTGAAGTATTCATACAACCAGTGTCAAAGAAAACCATCGGTCAACGAGTGTCGACTGACAGGGATATTGGAAGTTGTCCGTAGAAAGGTGCTTGCCATTCTTAGTGCAACAGGTGCTCTCTCCTGGTGGCTGAAGAATGTAGTTCGTAATTGCTGATTTCTACAACTATTTTTTCAACTCTAACTTCTATTAAAGGTTGTTCTCTTAGGGTCTTAGCACACACACATCAGATATTTTTCAACTGTACAGATTCTATCATTTCATCCTGCTTACTAGTTAAGCAGAAATGTGTTGTTCTAACCAGTTGTTACCTTTTCCATTTTAGCCTTACTGCTTTCTGGCATCGGTAAAGCATTTGAACATTTCTTACCACCTACACTCTTCAGGGTCATTCGGCTGGCTCGGATTGGACGAATACTGAGACTCATCCGGGCTGCCAAAGGAATTCGAACTCTGCTTTTTGCATTAATGATGTCCCTACCCGCTCTATTTAACATTGGCCTCTTGCTTTTTCTGGTCATGTTCATTTATGCTATTTTTGGCATGGCTAACTTTCCTTATGTGAAGATGGAAGCTGGCATTGACGATATGTTCAACTTCCAAACCTTTCCTAACAGCATGCTCTGTCTCTTCCAAATCACCACATCAGCTGGCTGGGATGGTCTCCTCAGTCCTATTTTAAACACTGGGCCACCGTACTGTGATCCAAACATAAATGGTACTATAGGCGAATGTGGTAAACCTGCCATAGGTATTATTTATTTTGTAAGTTACATCATTGTGTCATTTCTCATTGTTGTAAACATGTATATAGCTGTTATTCTGGAGAACTTCAATGCTGCTACTGAGGAAAGTACAGAGCCTTTAGGGGAAGATGACTTTGACATCTTTTATGAAATCTGGGAGAAGTTTGATCCTGAGGCAACTCAGTTTATAACTTTCTCTGCACTTCCAGACTTCGCAGATGGTCTGGCTGAACCTTTACGTGTACCAAAACCAAATAAAGTTGAACTCATAGCAATGGACCTGCCTATGGTCAGTGGAGATAGGATCCACTGCTTGGATATCTTGTTTGCTTTTACCAAACGAGTGTTAGGGGATTCTGGGGAGCTGGATACTCTTAAAGTACAAATGGAGGAGAAGTTCATGGCTGCCAATCCATCCAAAAAATCCTACGAGCCCATCTCCACTACTCTCAGGCACAGACAAGAGGAAGCTTCTGCCACTGTCATCCAGCGTGCCTACAGGAGTCATTTGCTCCTGCGCTCCATAAAGCAGGCTTCTTACCTGTACCATCGCAGAACTTGCAGTGGTGACACTCTTGGAGGTGCTGCTCCAGAAAAAGAAGGACTTATTGCGTCTATGATGGGTGAAAACTATAATGGAAGTCCTGACAAGTCTGAAACTTTGTCCTCAGCATCCTTTCCTCCATCATATGACAGTGCCACGAGAGCCAGTAGTGTCAATCTCATGGTTGAGAATGGAGAAATTACAGGTAATCAACAATCTCCAGACATTAAATAGTTCATCAGCGACAATGTTCTTAAGAATATTTTAAAATGTTCACAGGAGTTGATATTGCAAATACACGTCAGCTGAGGCAGCCTCTGTATTAGACAAAGTCTGTTGATCATGATCAGTTAACCATAGTTAGGTATGATCACTTAGCTGTGGTGGCTGCTAAATCATAGCCTTTGACTGTGCTATGTTCAGCTTTGGTCAATATTGACATATGAAGAGACAAAAGCTGTGAAAGTTTTTGGATCTGTTTGTCCAAGGGCACCCCACTGCAAAGCAGGTCCCACGGTGCCTGAGTGCTGTGGCGTATTCACAGCAGTGATAGACAACATCTGCTGACGTTACCCCTGGTGCAGGAAGCAGAGAAAAGCCCAAGCAGCAACGGATCTACTGGAGAACAGAAAAAGAACGTCAATGTTAAGATAAACTGCCGAAGGGAAAGGAGCTGAAATTTGCCTTTAGTCCATTCCTAACTGATACTCTCATAAACCTGTTAAGCAAATGGCTGCTGATTTCCTTTTCTTTTTTTTTTTTTTTAACGTTTGGGGACCAATGTACCACAAACATAGACACTGCATGATCCACAGATATGCCACGATGTAGTGGACTTCTTCTAATATGATCGATTTACAGAATAAATCACAGCATGTATGCTATTGTAGTTGTGTTTCTGCAGCTTAATGAAATAATAAATACAGCTCTTAGTATTACAGAAGTTGTACTGACCTGAGTAAAACCTCGCTTTATATTTTGTCTGTGAGGATTATTTTTTAACCCAATTTCATCTGTCAGTGGGGTGAAAGTCGACATACTGTGTGTCTATCAGTCACTCCATAACAAATAGTGTTTATTACATACTTTCCTCAAACTTCAAAGAACGGTTAAATTTCATGCTCAAGTTCATTCCTGCCAATGCGATAGAGAAGAGAGACGCAGAAAAGCATTTCCACTGGGGGAGAATCAGCAGCATCACTCCAGATGACACCAGAAACCCAGACTGGGGGGTGCCACATGGGCCCCATCTGAGCTGCCCTTGGTTGTAATGGTGAGTGTCATCCATGGCCGTGGAGAGAGGCCTTGACCTAAGGTAGATGTGTCCCATTGGTGGTAGGAGCCTTTGTCCCTTCTCCCTGTGCTTCTCTTATGGGAGGACCAGTTTTCTCTCTCCTGCAAAGATTAGAAAAACAAAAGTATGAGTAATGTGGACAATTAGGAAATCTGGGTTGAAGCATTTGGGTCTGGGGTTAACCTAAGACTAAGAATGTAATCATAAACTATGTTTCTCATGAAACTATGTGTGCACGTGATATCTCATGATCTTCGCCACGTTTTCCTTATAAAGGCCTTTGTCTTTCTTCATGTCCTTACTAGCTTGAACTTCTCAGGAAAAAACATGCCTAAACAATAGTATTTTTTCCTTTGTAAATGTACTTTGGATTTACTTCCAGCTGATCCACTTTGCTCTCTACTGACTGTTGTGTTATCCCTTGTCATGCACTAGATATAGTCATAAATTACCCTTGACATTTTAATTTCTTACTTAAACTTCAAACACATTACATGCAAGTCAGCGTAAGATGCTTTTTATTTTTCTTAGTCGCAGGGTTGTACCTGTGTGGCCGCTGTTGGGGTTGGCAGGTTCTGGCAAGGTTCAGCTGAGCTTGTGCCTCCACACTGATTTCAGGCAGAAAGGAACCTGGGTTTTGCGACAGAGTGGGACTTCCTGTACCCTCCACTTGCAACGTGCAGCAAGTTGGCTACTCTTTTCAACATCCCGTCTCTACAGTGGCAGTTATATGTCCCGTCTTGTGTCACCTTCCTCTTCTCCTGTTTTTCATCTCTTCAGATTGTGAGCTCTTTGGACAGAAATTCTCCTTCGCTATGAATGGTAAATTACACCTTAATAACGGACCGTTTTCAGTTAATACTGTCTGAACGCTGATTGCAAATAATATTTGTAATACTTTTTAATTTTAATTTCCTCTGTGGTATTCCCTTAGCTCCTCCTAGCCATCATAGCATCATTAATTAGTTTTGACTGATACTTCCTCAGATTTTAAGATAGGCACCCAGTGAATCTGCTTTATACCAGAGAAGTCAACAGCTCTATGCCACTGGAACCCAGGGGATTTTATTCCTTCACACTAAAAAATAAAGCTAACAACTACAAAAGAATTAATATAATTAAAATATTTTTAGTTGACTAAAATTATTTTTAAACCACTTGCCCAGTTTGTGATCCACAACAGTTTAGGAGCTGACTACCTCTCACTTGTGAGATGGTGTTTCCCAGCTCCAGTCTGTCCAATGTCTGATTCCAGTGATGTGCGGAGTCCATTGAGAAACAGTAATGAGCCACATGCACCGTTCTCATCGATTTGGGTATGCACTGAACAGTCACAGAATCATAGAATCATTTAGGTTGGAAAAGACCTTTAAGATAATCGAGTCCAACCGTAAACCTAACACCGCCAAGTTACCACTAAACCATGTCCCTCAGCACCACGTCTACATGGGTTAAATACCTCCAGGGATGGCGATTCAACCCCTTCCCTGGGCAGCCTGTTCCAATGCTTGACAATCCTTTTGGTGAAGAAATTTTTCCTAATATCCAACCTAAACCTCCCCTGGCACAACTTGAGTCCTGACATCGCATCATCTTGGGAGATTACGCATTTGAACACATCTATACCCAAAGGCAGAGCAACTCATCTTTGCCAGTTTGTGTGCCAGGAAGGAGTATTTTGGATTGTAAGAATAGTTTATTGACAGTCAGCTACATACAAGCCTCACTGAAGTCTGTCTGTCTGTGAAAGCCACACGAAGCTGAGTCAGAGCTCCACCAGCGCAGGAGAGCAGATGCAAAAGATCATTTGGCACCTGAAGTGAATTGTTTATTGGTGCAAGAAATGACAAGTACCTCCTAGGGTGAATTGATCTTCTGCAGAAACCCTTCTGAGTGAAAGTGATATCATTTTGGGCCCCTGCCATGTTTTTTAATCCTTCCAGTTCTCCTCTGAACCCTCTTAATTTTAGATCCTACTGCTGCCTATACTAAAATCCTAGTTTCTTGTGATGGCTGGGTGGCATACGGTCTTGTTTCTGGATGGATTGCCATCCTTTTTGGTCATACTAAACATTTTATGTGCTTGCCCCTTTCTAGCCACTATTCTGAGAATATTACATTAACAGCCTGGTCTCTTCAACAGTTACCGCTTCCATAATCTATGTATCACTTACTTACAAATTTTACCCCCAATTATTGCATTTTTAAAGAGGATATTAATAGAGATAACAAAAACATGAGGGCTGAGAGCTCATCCCTTTGACAGCCCACGAGAAACACCAGCTCAATAACATGATGTCTTTGTCTATTCCTTTGATAGAGGTGCAGTGCAACAAATACAGCAATGAAGGACATGAGAATACAAGAACAACTGCATCTCTCTGTGGTGGGCTTGATTTCACACACATTTTCCACAGGAAATCAAAGTAATGCAAAGACCTTGAATATTTGCACCACAGTCAAAAGACATAAAGGAGGGGAAAAGAAGACTATGTGGAACTAACCAATAAAAAGCTATTTTCTTCAGCAAAAATCAGGACCTGTAGCATAAGCTAGACTGACTTTACCATTGAGACAGTATTTATTAATGGGATAATTTAGTTCAACGTTTCTCAGCTCTTGGGCAAATCGATGGAGCTGCATGGCATGAAACTACTACTGCACTTTAAAGAAAAGATAATTTTTTTCCTCCCATTTGCCAGACACGTTTGCAATTCAGCAGTTGTGAATTAAAACTGGATCAAGTGCAGCAAAGCAATACTAGAATGAATAAAAAAATTATATTATGAAAAGAGATTCAAGTTTAGTTTGTTCAGCCTGGAAATAACAGCTGAGAGGATGTATCATAACTCCCAGTAAATAAAGCAGGTGGGAAAAGGTGAGCGAGGGAGAAAAACGTTTGAAAGACAAATAGAATGCTTGGGGAAAAACTTACCCCGGAAATTAGAAGTGGCTTCTGTCCTTCAGAGGTTGGGGTCATGAAACTGCTTTGCAGCAAGAGCAGAGGAGCTGTCTGACCAAAAGGTGAATAGTTATAAATTTCCTCAAGGGATTAGGTACCACGTGTGACCCAGCAGACCCCTTGGTTCCTGCTTGAAACTCTCTGAATTTCATAAAATTAAGGCTTGAATCCGCAATAGGACAGTGAAACTTGTTGAATGCTTCCTCCTAGTGGTTTTAGATCAAAATGACATATTCAACATGCTGAAAAAAGTTGGAGCCTCTATCTCAAATGCAGAGATTGAAACCTAAACGGATAATTAACTGTCTTAAAAAAGAGTATTAGCTGCAAGCAGAGAGCTTAGAGGGAGTGGGAGAAAGGGTTGTGCTAAAAGAAAACTACAGTTCAGAGGTCAGAAAACAAAATGAGTGAGAATTTACAGTGTAAAAGAGAGTTAGACCATGAAGAGGAAACTGAAACAGTAATTAATAACTCATTAGCTATATAAGAAAGAAGAAGAAAAAATAAAAAAAGATGTGTGATTGGCTTAAAATGGGTTAGGGATGAGGTTTTGGACAGTTTTATGGTTAAAGATAATTATATATATATGATAAAGATCAGGCAAATAGTCTCCTTCATTTTAATTGAAGATGATACTCAATATGGGATTAAATTTTCTTTGTCTAACAATAAATATTTGAATGGAAATGTGAGTACATCCATGGACGAACACGGAAGGGAATTAAAGCAATGGAGTCAGGGGCCGGAGTAACACCTATTCAAACATACTGTTGAGAACTGGCACATGAAACCGCAGATCTGTCAGGAGGGATTTTGTCAGAATCTGTCAGATCAGGAAAGGTAGCAGGAGGGAAAAAACATAATCCACAAAACTCAAACCAAATGTAATACTTGTATTTGAAAAGGAGGTAACAAGCCATTCAAGCACTCAGAGACTTGCTAATCTGAACGGAGTGAGTTGCAGGGCTGCGGAACACATTTTGAAGGGGAAATAATGAAAGACTTGATGGGAAGTGGAAAACTGAATAAAATAGGTTTGAAATCTATTTACTAAGAAAGAAGAATGTGGTAGATCTTATGCAGTGGTATTCTGAGAAAGCCCTGTCAGATGGGGAGTTAGAGTTGAATTGGAGGCAACTGGCACTTACACAAGGGCTGTGCTATTTGTAGAGGGGAAACTGCTTCTGTTCGTGTCATGAAAGACCTGCTGGCAAGAGAGCTCTCGCTCCGATCAGTTGGATTTAGCAATATTTTATCCATAACCTGAGCACAAAAATGGTAGCACCTGCAGTAATTCAGTAAGTTAAAGTCAGGAGGAGTCAGGAGCATGCGGGAAGAGCAGGAAATCCTGCTGAATGCCCTGGGACACTGGAGTTAGAACAAAATGCGATAGGGTAGGGCATAAAGTCATCTACCGGGGGCCAAATGGGGACATTTGCTACTAGGTGATGGAAACAGCAGAGCACTGCAAAGACCTGGATAAATCACTGAAAAAGAATGGATAAATTACTGAAACAGAATGGTTGTGACGAGTAATGTGCTGCAATCGTGAAACGGAGAAATGCGAGTGAAGATCTATCAGCTGAGTCACAGTCTGTGGAGCGCAGGGTGTGCTAATGCGATGGCAAGGCACAGGGGAGGTTGCATCAGCACCCGTGCACGCATTGGTAAATGATGCTCAAGCAAGATTCATACAAACCAAACAAGAATTAAAGGGTTTCTAGCACAGACAGGGGATTAGAAAGGCTTTAGAAAGAAGCCTGGAAGCCTAGCTTGTTTAATCCCGCAAAATGAAAGTCAAGAGGAGAGACGTGACTGTTCCTGAGAGGGGAATAGATGTCAGTGAGGGTTAAACCAGAGCACTGAGCAATGCTTGTTTTCAATACAGCCTGCATCAACCACCCTTCCTCCCAAGTGTACAGGAGGGGTGCAGTTTCCCTGTGGTGAATTTTCCCTGTGGAACCTTTCCATGATCCTATGGCTATGGGCCAGGCCTCTGGCACAGAGGAAAGCTGGAAAATGCACCTAGAAAATTTGTTATCTATACCTTATTAGTCTCGGAGCACAAGTTGCTCCAGGACAGCAAGATCTCGTTATCCAAAATGTTTTTACTTTTCCCATCCAATTGATTGAGATGGTCCCTAGCTGAGACTTCTGGTGTGTTGGAACAGCAACACCAGAAGGCAGAAAGAGATTTTCCTGCAACAAGTGCAAAGTAACTTTTGCAGGAGGGTATAGGGTGTAGCAGAGCAGGCTGGTGTGCTCACAAGTCATGTGCAAAACAAGTCATATCCAATTAATGTAATTGCAGGCAAATAGATCACAGAATCATAGAATGTGTTGGGTTGGAAGGGACCTTTAAAGGTCATCTAGTCCAACCCCCCTGCAGTAAGCAGGGACATCTTTAACTAGATCAGGTTGCTCAGAGCCTCATCAAGCCTGGCCTTGAATGTCTCCAGGGATGGGGCCTCCACCACCTCTCTGGGCAACCTGTCCCAGTGTCTCACCACCCTCAGTGTAAAGAACTTCTTCCTAATGCCTAGTCTAAACCTACCCTGCTCTAGTTTAAAACCATTGCCCCTCGTCCTATGGCTCCATGCCCTTGCAAACAGCCCCTCCCCAGCTTTCTTGTAGGCCCCCTTCAGGGACTGGTAGGCCACTATAAGGTCTTCCTGGAGCCTTCTCTTCTCCAGGCTGAACAACCCCAACTCTCTCAGCCTGTCTTCATAGGAGAGGTGCTCCAGCCCTCTGATCATCCTCGTGGCCCTGAATGCAGAAGCTGGTTAGAGAAGTACTGAACTAAGGTTTATGCAAGCTGATATGAAAGGTCCAGAGGGTCTGCTTTTGGATAATATGAGCACGAACCAACTGAGTAACCTTACTGTAGGTCACTATGTTCTAACTATGTCATGTCTCCAGTGAAAAGAACTGTAAACACAGGTTTAAAGGCTGCCAAATATCTTGCAGGTGCATGTTGGGCTGCATTTGACTAAAACAAGTTGTCCAGCTGGGGTTACAGCTCTTGACCTGAAAACATCAAGGAGAATGTCTGCCCCCTGGTAATTTGTTTCACAGTTAGTTAGCATTACACTTAAAATCACAAGCCTACCTTTTCATTCAAATTAGCTTGACTTCAGCTCCAAACCACTGGTTCTTGACATACTTTTAATGCTACATTAAAAAGTTCTTTAGTACCTGCTATTTTTATTCAATGAAGGCACTTATTCACTATCACCTCTCTATTTATTATTTTAATGTGAGTGGAATGACCTCTTACAGCATCTCACACAGGCATTTTTCTCATCAATCAAATAAACTTTTGGCTCTTTTCAGTGTCTTCCTACATCTGACTCACCAATGCCATACCTGCTGCCTGTCGTGATCATTATAGCCCTGACAGTATGCAGCCAATTTTCCCTCTCCTGGGAGCTGAAGAGTGGGACCCAACTGTCAAGAGCTTTATTGGATATGGCAGGGAAAGGGTTAATCCGTTCAGCCATCAGGAGCCAGCTGAAAGGTATAAAAGATCAAGAAAAAAAAAAAAGTATAAAAGGGAGGAGAGGAGCTCTTGGGATAGAGGGGAGTGCTTGGGAGAAGGGTGTTTCAGCTTTGTTAAGGTAAGATGTGTGAGAGCTGGGTGCTGTTTTGGGAGGAGAAGGAGTGGTTTGAAGACTAAGCAGATGGAGGAAGATTTGGATGGGTTTAATGAGACTGGATGATTTTGCATAAGGTGTGAGCTTCTGTGGGTGGGAGAATCTCCAGGAGGTGACCCATCTACCCCTGATAAACCATGGAGTAGCTTGATGCTTTATTCTGATGTCAAATTCCCTGGTGGGGGGAGATGATCCTGTCCTATGAGAGGGACTAGGCTGAGTCTGACCCAGCCTGGAAAACAGGTGTGTACTATCAGTGTGCTGAGGAGAAGCAGTTGGGCTTGCTTACTGCTCTGGTGGTGGCTTTAGCCTATGTTAATTTAACCTAAAGGGGAGAATCAAAATGATGTATGTTTCTGCATGCATCTAGGAGAATTCAACCAGGATTAGATTCAACCTGCATAAGATTAATAACCTAGAAATGTTTGGCTTGCTTCATACTTTCTCCCCTGAAATCAACATAGAACTTTGGAAGAAAAAAATCTTTCCTGATGTAGGGAGCACTTGCTTAGCAAAGTTTTAGATCATTCTGCTTGGTGATCTTCAAATATATTCTCACACAACTTATACACTCCTCGACCCCCCAAAAATGGGAAAGGTCTCAAATAGATCTGTTCCCTTGTTCTGGTTTGGCATTTCTCAATGGCTAAGCCCACTGCTGGCTGTGAAAGTCCCTGGAGCAGCCAGGTCCAGAGTTCCTCTCTCGGTATTATGCATGATGCAGTTCTCACCTTGGGCTCGTGTTTTTTGGTGGGTCTTTTGCCTCAACGTGGTTCAAGTTGTATTTTCAAGTTTCTCCTCACCGTGTGAATTGTGACTTTATTCTGAAAAGAGAACTGGGAGTCTGATGTGATATTATATCACAGGGCTCAACACGGGAGCAGTCTTCTGCCACGGGTATCTCAGGACTGGCAGAGGAGAGAAGTGACCTTGTCAGATAGCACTATTTCCTGAATCCAGCTAAGAGATAATGCAGTGACAGCACTTCCACTGATACCCAGCTGTAGGGCAACCTCATCAGTGTGTGCTTATTCAACCCCAGTGGTGCTCCTGAAGTGGTATTAACACAGCACAGCGATGGGGGGGTGGGGTGTCTGCAATCCCCTAGATAAGTTATAAGCTATCGATGGTTTTATTGTTTCACTGGATCAGGTATCGTATTGCATACTGTGTTTGGATTGATTGGGGGATAAAAATGTTTAATTAAAATGGAGGATGGACTGAAACGATGACGACCACTAAAAAGAGGTATTTTGGGACCTGCTGTAAAATGTATCACCAAGTACTGCTGCCACCACTGACGGTGAGCAGCCAGGGTGGCTGGTGGAGGCTGAGGACACCCTGTTTCCTTTACGCTGCTCTTCCCACCATCTTTGACCATACTATAACAGTCGGTTCTGCAAGTGCATTTGTCAGATTCTCTAGGCAGGGAGCAGGACACTTGATGTAAACCTAAACCTGTAGGCAGCTCCATGGATGCTGGTGGGATGGGAGAAACACTGCAAATAGCCCCTCCTGGGTGCTTAGAACCCATCCCCATCTGCATTACATGTAACAGGTGCAAAATACAACTTTAATTTATCATACCTCATTTATCTAAGGACAAAGATCTGGCTCAGTTTGAACACTTCCTTTTCCACCTGTTCTTCCCTGAAGTTTTTTGAGATTGATTTTTGAGTCTTTCTTTTTTTTTCAGGGAAAAAGCAGCTGGTGAATGTTCAGGTTCATATGGCAATTAGTTCCCTCTTCCATTGAGGCTGCAGCACAGTAGCAAGAAAAATAGTAGTGATATAGTGATACCCACCATCACCCTGAAGTAAGTTAATTTCAGCTGTTAATTCACTTTTAATTTGTCTGGGAAACTTCTATCCACTCTTCATTTCTTCAAGCAATTCCTGAGTCAGGCCCTCAGCTGGTATATTTGGTTGATGGTGTTGAGCCCATTTATACCAGCTGGGGACCTTGTGTGCTAAAATTATCAGGAACTAAACTGAAGCTATGGGGTTTTGGCGTTTTTGAGTTGAGTTCTTGGTTTTGGTTGTTTTGAGATTTTTTTGGAGTCAGTCATGAGGCAAGCTAATATCAAATTTGTGTTAGAAACAATACAGAACTTCTTTTTCCCGTTACTATTGTATCCTCTATTACTTAAATTCTGCAAACTTCCTTCAAAATCCTTTTTTCACTTTTTTTGCACAAGCCTTAGCAGCTGACATCAGTCCTGACATTTCCAAACAACATCTCTTAGTACAAATAAACTGATTACAGAGCGGTTTATTGGGCACCAGACCTGTTCCTGAGGTCTCTATCTAGGGTATAACTTCAGGCACTGCTCTTTGCTCAGGAGGACACTGCCTACACCTTTCTCTCAAGCTGAGAAAAATCTGAAGTATGGTGGCTCTTACAGACAACAAAATGATAGAAAAGTCCCTAGGAAGTAGGTGCTGTTCAGGCTGTGGCTATTTATAAGTGGGGTCTTCTTGCTTATGGAAGAACCTACCAGTTCCAGGAGATCTGGACTCCTTAGCACCTCTATGGAAGAAACTGTTGGTGTGAGGGTTTGTTGACTTGAAGAAAAAACTAAAAACAAAACGCCATATATATATATATATATACACACATACACTCTTACCTGAAATAAATCCCAATTCAATAAAAATTATTCTGAGATTTCTGGCTGACTTGCTTTCTTCAAGGTATAGAAAGCAAGTGGGAGGACTGGGAATGGGTGCCTTTATATCTTACTGCTTACAAGTCAGTTTAGGAAGGAAGAACCCTGTAGAAAAGCTGTGTATTTATGTATTGGGTTTATGTGGCAAGGGAAACCTAATACAATTTATCAATAATACAGCACAACCTCAGCTCTGGGATCACGACACAGTCAACGCAGGGGAGAAAGGCATCTCCAGAGGTTGATTGGTCTTATCCAACTAGGCATGAATAATTGCATGTATCTCTCCAATAACACTTTGGAGGGGGACATTATGTGACATTCAGATTTAGAACAGACTCATAGAATAGTTTGGGTTGGGAAGGGACCTTTAAAGATCATCTAATTCTAACCCCCTGCCATGAGCAGGGACATCGTCAACTAGATCAGGTTGCTTAAAGCCCCATCCAGCCTGACCTTGAACATTTCCAGGGATGGGGCATCTACCACCTCTCTGGGCAACCTGGGACAGTGTTTCAGCACCCTCATTGTAAAGAACTTCTTCCTTTTTTTTTTAGTCTAAACCTACCCTCGTTTAGTTTGAGGCCATTATGTCTTGTTCCATCACAACAGGCTTCCTAAAAAGTTTATCCTCATCCTTCCTGTAGGCCCCCTTTAGGTACTGGAAGGTGCTATGAGGTCTCCCTGGAGCCTTCTCTTCTCCAGGCTGAACAACCCCATCTGTGTCAGCCTGTCCTCACAGGAGAAGTTTTCCAACCCTCTGATCATCTTTGTGGCCTCCTCTGGACCTGCTACAACAGGTCTGTGTCCTTCTTGGGTTGGGGGCCCCAGAGCTGGATGCAGCACTGCGGGTGGGGTCTCACGAGAGCGGAGTAGAGGGAGAGAATCCCCTCCCTCACCCTGCTGGCCACGTTGCTTGTGATGCAGCCCAGGATGCAGTTGGCTTTCTGGGCTGCGAGCGCACGTTGTTGGCAGGCTCCCCAGTAGGGAGTCTAAACTTGACAGGGCTAAAACTGGGCTTGTGTAACTTTTAGACACCTTAATGGGAGCACAGGAATTCCATTATAACTCCAGATCATTGGAAAAGAACATGTAAACCTCACAGTTGTAAAACACCAATCTCTGATGGATTTACTGGACAGTCACGATTTTGGGAGAAAGTCTTGGACTCTGCAGCGAGTCCAAAGATGCTTACTCTAGTGAGCACCCTCCTCCATTTCAGTGTCAGGGTTTCTTGTGCTACGTTATAGCCCTAAACCAGTCATGGCCTCTGTATCTAATGAGCTAATAGGGCTGGGATAGATATTTGTGCTGTATTTCTCAGAAAAGTCCTTGCTGGGAATGTTTTTGGAGCCAGGCGTTAAAAGCATGTGTATTTGGAGACTTCATCCTGCTTGTTTGTTTGGGGTTTTTTTAAGAAATTGCTGCTTTTGTTTGCTTATAAATGGTAGTTTTGGTCCATTGTACAGGCTGGGCTACATAGCTGCACTTGTCTTTGTGTCAGATACTAAACTTGGGATGTGAAGTGAGACTGCGGAGTGGTGGGATGGTCTTGGGGAGGGACTGGCCTGAGTGAGCTACTGGTGTCAGTGTGTTGTGCAAAAATCATAAAATGGTGACCCCATTTGTAAGAAAAATGCAGTAAACTGTCACTCAAATCAGAAGTGGGTACTTGCTTTTTACATGGATTTCTACTTCAAACCATCCATTTAGACCAGGTTTTGTGTTGCTTTTCCCTTCTTTTTTGATACGAACATTACTGCAGAAAAAGCAGAGAAGTTAAAAACTGTTAGAAAAAGCAAAATATGATAAGTGGCAGGCAGCGGGAAGTGCTTCTCCAGCATCCATCCTTTCTGTCGGACTCCCAAAAGCCCAGAAAGAGAGACCACTTTTGAACCCATCCAACTCTTTTGGAGACCAAAGCCAATTATTAGGATTTTGCGTTATTGTCTGTGGGTGGCTGTGTTTGTGTTGAGGTTAGCAATTCTCTTCACAATACCTGGCAGAAGCCCCAGTTCTATCCCATTTAAAGTCCCCCCTAAATCAATGCTTGAAAATGGATGAAAGAATAAATAATAAAAAAAAACCCAAAACTGTCTGAGAGAGCACTCAGAAACTCTGCAGAAAAAATATAAAAAATTGGACTTTACTTGATGCTGTGGAGAGCATTCAATATCCAGCAAGGGTCTGACCCTGCACTCAGAGGGGGTCAACTTGGAAAGCAAAATGCAGTGGTTCAGCGTGAGCATTGATGTGCTTTAATGCTAGATTTCTAGTCAAGGGCAGTATGGTCCTTAAAGGCTCCATTTGTCAGAGGTAGGATATTGCATTAAGGATGAAGTCTGAAAAGCTTAGAGCCTTGAGCAATTATAGCTTTGTTTAAAATCCTCTCCAAAGATGCAAACCAGAAGGATTCAAAGGATTCCTTGATTTTTAACAGGGCAAACTTTTGGATGCTTTGAGGACCTAGTGACTTTACTGTAGTTTATCCCAGCAGGCAGCTGGGCCTGTTGCATTAGCAGCCACATCCTGGTTGCGTGCTGTCCTCCGCCTGAACTTTCTAGTCATTGTGAGTGGCAGGCTGGTGTATTGTATTAGGGTTACAGGCGATTTATGCTGGAGGGTCCCCTTGCAGAGGCTTTAACTTAGTCTCGATAGTTTGATCTAAAAACTGCTTGCTGGGGAAAGGAAGACGAGGGGGAAATCTGTGGTGGGACCAGGTGGAAGTTTCAAGTTGGAAGTGAGACTAAGCAGGTGAGGAGCGAGATGTTTTCAGACTGTGCTTGCAAAGAGGCAGACAAAGGAGAGAAGGAGAAAGCCCAAAGAAATGTGTGAGGGCTAGTACTTGACTCTTTCCTTGGGCAGAAGAGGCAGCTGGTGGATGTATTTAGTCATTATTTCTGGTTGTATGGCGTTCACTCAAAGGTGGAGGGTGGAGATCTGCACATGAAATTGTCTCCTGGTCTTTGGTCTTGTTGGAGCCTTTTGCATTCCCTGAGTAGGGGATGGATCAGCCCAACACAACCACCAGTTTGTGAATGCCTGTTTGTCATTGAACCCGTATAATACATTGAATACTTATAACCTTCCACCCAGGCTTTTGCTGACCACCCATCCTTCTCATGCCTTCATCCCACAAAGAGGGTGAGTACCAGCACTCATACGATCAATCCCCAAGGGCAACGGGGCTCAGACAAGTTGCCCACGTACATGCAGTATCAGGATAAGAGTTTTAGATTGAAAGAGCTTCAAGACAGGTCTCATGTCCACCTGGGTCTCCTTAAGCTGCTCAGCTTGAAGATGCTGAAAAAGTACTAATGAAAGTTCCTGAATTCAGTCATGCCTCCCTCTTTTCAGGAGGGAAGACTACTTTGCCACATCTCTATTCTGTTGCGGTAGACTTGGGTTGGAAATGGATGGAGAAGCAGATATGCTGGGGAAAAGCGATCAGAAAGAAGTGATCTGGTGGACTGGAGACCGTTGCAAGTTAAATAACATGGGCAGTCAAAGCCCTGCAGCCTACGGCCCCTGGATGTGCAACTTAGTAAGGATAAGGATGAAAACATCAGTGAGGAGCACCAGAGAAAGGGCACTGAAGGATAAAGCTGATGTAGAAACCTTACAGGAAACCCTACAAAAAAAAAAAGAACAGGAGGATAAATTAGTTTAATTTCCTTCAGATTTGTCAAGCTTTTATCAGAAATTCTGAGTCACTTAACCACTTGTAAACACAATTTGCCCCAGACCTGGACTATGCAAGCATCAATAGGCCTAGAGCAGTCCTAAGGAAGTCCATGAGATTATTTTCGTGCTGAAAGACATTGTGGTCTTTATTGCTTAGCTACATTGGGTCTTTCTACCCCAAGCACTTCCCAGAAACTGACATGGCAGTGTCTGAATACAGACTAATAGGCATTACAATTAATTAGAAGATTCAAATAAAATAAAAAAGTGAAATGTTTCATAATTCATGTAAAATATTAAGTAAATGTACTGGAAGGAAGCTTGACTTTAATTAGCGTTAAAATGGAGGAAGGGAGGGCATGCTGGTCTGCAAGGAAAGAAAGAAGAGGGATTGGCTTACTAAATGCAGAAAAATTACTTTATCATTTTCAGTTTCCCCCCAGCCCTTGTGGGGATCTTCTCATGAGCTGTGCCTGCACGATGCACCCCAAGGCATGTTTCTAATTTCAGGCTTGCAGGTAGTGTTTAACCAAAACCAACAAACCGACCAACTTTCTCTAACTCTGTTAAAGGTTTTCTGGTTTTTTTGTGTCTTCAACACAATGAAATGCAAAGGACAAGCCAGTATTAGTTTCAGCCTGGAAACAGCGGTGAGATACCTTGGAGATCCTCTATATGATGCACAAGGGGTGGCTCTGGAGGCAGAAGTAAGGCAAGGATTTGCTCAAAGTGCCTGTGCAAGGGAAGGAAAACATGTCACAAATGTGATTTGCCACATATCAAATGTGACTTCACATCACGTATGGTCGATCTTGCAGCACATATAAAGCACCAACATGTCTAGATGCTTTACATTCTATGTGGAAAAATTTTCTAGAAATGGTTGACCTTTCTTTGGTCTGCTTTGAAGCACTTCTCCTATGGCAATCACAGCGAAAACCCCCACAGAGCTTGGTGAAGCTTATATTTCACCCCCTAAAGCATCTCCCTGGGACATCCTAAGGCCAGCTGTGCCTGGGAGCTCTCTTTGTTCTCTCCATGGACTAAGCCTTGTGGTTCCTCAAAGTCACTGGAGAGGTGGCAGTGTCCTCCGCTAGAGAGGTCACAGGGGTAAAGAAGCTTTGGTGTCATGTTGGTGCTTTTGAACCAAAAAAGGAGGGAATATAATTATATTTCTCAGTTGCTTTGCAAAGGCTCAATGTGTGACCGCTGCCTCGTAGGAGGGTTTACCATTTACCTAACACTTGGGTAACTTTTTGGAGGGAGTTAGCAAAAGAAAGTGAATTTTTCAACCTTCTGGGTGTCAGAAATTTGTCCAGTCCGCAGTTCGTTACGATGCAGGGAACACGGGAGGAACGGAAAGCTTTGCTGGAAAACCAAGCTCTGCCTTTCTGACACTGCTAATCACTAAACCCCATGTAAACGCTTTCCCCACTTAGTGAAGCAGTGTTTCTCTGCTCTCTGAACTGCATAATCACCAAATATTTGTGCTGTCCACAGATGGCAACAGTGCGATAATGGGACATAATTCAGCCCAGCACAGCATAACCTTCATCTCCTTCTAAATTAAAACGCAGCTGTAGTCTGGTGTGACACAAGTGGCCTAATTCAGGGTGGGGGGCAGCCATTTCAGGGAGATGAAATAAATTTTACTTTAATGATGTGAGCTGTAATGTGTCTATCAGGGCACTGAAAGCTTTCTTCACACTTGGACACGTTCGTTGACAGAGGCACTGCCTGCCTGTAATTTTTTTTTTTCCCCATTAAATTAGATTAGCTCACTTTAGGATTATATCTTTGAGTCTGATTGAACAAATGTAGCAATTTAGCCAGGCGTTACAGGATTTCCCCATGGATGCTTGATGAGAGATGCTCCATGAGGATGATACACTTAATTAAAAGACAGAAGCTGGGGGTTGATACAGATGTATCCTGACACAGCAACTGGGTTTATGTCAGGGTCTCTTTCCTTATTGAAATTGAAGTGGGGGATGAGAAGAAATCAGGGCTCTTCATTATAGTGGGAGGAACAAGCCCAGATCCCAGCCAACATTATGCAGTGATGTTTTAGCACCATCCTTGATGTGACCCGGTGGTGGGTTCTGTCCTGGTGCAAATAATGGCCTGCATCCATGCGTCCCATAGTGGTGGGGATGTGGAGGGGCACCAGCCCTGCAGTTTTGCTCCATTTGCCCACAGCGGGGCTGGGAAGCCAGCAGGAAGGGAGCTTGTGGGGGATCCTCATTAAAGGAGGGTCAATATGGGATGGCCAAAACCCTTTTGTCCAGTTAATAAATGAGCAACCTGTTGATATGCTGAATCTGATGCCCTTTCTGCATCCCACGCACCCTGAATCTCCTGTCATCTTTAGATAGGAAACCCCTTTTTGTCCTGCTCTCGCCCTTTATTTCAAAGGGAATTATAACAGATCGCAGTATTTTTCTTTCCCGGTAGGGGGAAGTATTGGCTAAACTGAGTTTTGCGTGCGACAACCTCACGGCACCAAGTGCTAAAGGAGCTTCTCACGGCACTTATCCCAGGTAGTAAAAAGCTTTATAGAAAGCCGGGATCTGTAGAAATCGAAAGCACTCCGCTGAGCACCAGCAGGGTGGAAGGGCAGGGGAAAAACCTTTCAAATTTTGAAGAAAAATATTTTTTTTTCTTTCCTTTTTGCCAAATGAAGTTTTGCAAGAAAAGTAATTCTGAAGAAGCTTGCGGGTTTGTTGTTGTTTTTTTTTTAAGGAAAACAAAGAAAGAATGAGTTTTAAACTAAAACTCTGCTCCAAACTCTCACAGTTTCAAGAACTGCACATTTTTCAATGTCTTTGTTTTCTTAAAAAAGGCGGCAACAAATGTGTAGGGATATGGGATGAAAGAAAGCCTTTGTAAACATCTTGGGAGAATAAATGGCTCTTTGCAACCAGCACTGCTGCCTATAATCCCTTTAAGAAAGCAATGATTGCTTTGTGGGGAAAAAGGTACGTTTTTGGAGAGAAGTGAATAGAAAGATGACATCAACTGATCTCCCGCATAGTATTTATTTTGCTGCCGGTACTTACTTCCATCTGATGTGCATGTTTATTGGGTTTCAGCTGACTCGCCTGAACTTTTTCAGACATTCGGTAAGCCAGCATTACCTGAATGTTTCTTGCAGAAAGGAAGATTTTGGCAAGGCAGCACATTTTTAATCAATTTCCCCCTCTCTGATCAGTCTGTCTATAGAGTTCCAATTAACGTTGTTGCTTTTTGATTAGTCTTTGCATTACGAGTTGCTCCTGTGCCAAGGATGCTCCCCATTTGCTGTGTGAGTGATGAGACCCAGAACTCATCCCTGAGGCGCTGCCTTCAGCCTATGCTCTTGGTTACATTTCTGTATCTTCTGAAGCGATGCTTAAAGGGAGGCAACTTAGAAACAAGAACCCAAATAACGTGTTCATATTTGAACTGAAAACTGAGGGAAGGGATGGTTTTCTGGGCTGTGAGTTGAACTAGGGGCTAGGAAATGGGGGACCCTCTCAGTCCTGCTCCTGGCATGGAATAAATTTGACAGGTAGCTTTCCCTTCCTGTCCTTCTTCATACCTTTTGTTCATCTTATTTATTTCCTCCATAGATATTGCTCTGTGTTTTCTATAAGGTGGGTTCAGACTGAGATGATTTCATTACCGTGGGAATGAGGATTTGCTAGTATCAGGAATAATTTCTCGACTTCTAAAGACAGATGAAGCAGAGATGGGTCTTCCTTGTGCTTCATCAGGGTTTGACAGTATTTCCTCCCTCCATAAACAAGCGGTAGAGTTGAAAATTTAGAGTAGTGTTGCATATTACAGGCTGCAAAAGAGAGACAAGAGATGGGACAGTAAGTGAAAGCTTGCGGGCTTTCCCCTCCTTTCCCTGGCTGTGACGGTGAATCTGTGCCACTGAGACCCTGCTGGCTCCTCTGGTCCACTCACACTTCATTTCTGTGACCAACCCTGAGACAGTCACTGCTGAGATTACTGAGGAAGGCAGGAGGACAGAGATGAGGATCTTTATTTATGGATTGTGAGTGGAGCAAGAACAGGCTGGAAGAGACTGAAATATTTCATTTCAGCCACCAAGGCCTCTTCCACATGGAATTCCTGAATTTAAGTTCAAGTTCCAGCAATGTCTGCGTAACGTCAACCTGCAGAGGCAAACTCTGGTCTGTGAAAGCACAGGCGAGGATATTCCAACCCCAAAATTCCCACAAATGCATGCACAAGTAAATAATCCCCAAAACATACGTCTTTGCCTGTCATCAGCACAGAGAGCACTATGCCACAGCCAAGACAGTCTATTAATTAACTCCTCCTCCATGGGAAGAAGCAGTAAGTTCACCTGTCCTCTCTCTGCACAAGGCCAGCTCCCCCATGATAGTATTCTTTAGCTGTTTGGGTGATTTGAGGGAAGAAGGACCATTTTCAGAAGTGACGTAAGGCATGACTCTGAGCCTCCTGAGATGATGCTGCACCTTCTTCCGCAGAGTTAGGGGTGTTTCTGGGTGCTGAGAGCATCTGCACGGTGGTACCGTACCATGGCCAACCCAGCGTTGAAGTTTTCCACTGGGGCTGTGCTGCTGCGATGAGCAACATGACCCCAGCCCACTGCGCTCAGGCAGGCAGCAATCCCTACACAGCATTTTTTGCTCTGGTGTGACTTTCTTTTGCTGATTGAACTTAAAATGGTGTTGGAAATCCATTCAACTCTGCTGGAAAAANGTGTAGGGATATGGGATGAAAGAAAGCCTTTGTAAACATCTTGGGAGAATAAATGGCTCTTTGCAACCAGCACTGCTGCCTATAATCCCTTTAAGAAAGCAATGATTGCTTTGTGGGGAAAAAGGTACGTTTTTGGAGAGAAGTGAATAGAAAGATGACATCAACTGATCTCCCGCATAGTATTTATTTTGCTGCCGGTACTTACTTCCATCTGATGTGCATGTTTATTGGGTTTCAGCTGACTCGCCTGAACTTTTTCAGACATTCGGTAAGCCAGCATTACCTGAATGTTTCTTGCAGAAAGGAAGATTTTGGCAAGGCAGCACATTTTTAATCAATTTCCCCCTCTCTGATCAGTCTGTCTATAGAGTTCCAATTAACGTTGTTGCTTTTTGATTAGTCTTTGCATTACGAGTTGCTCCTGTGCCAAGGATGCTCCCCATTTGCTGTGTGAGTGATGAGACCCAGAACTCATCCCTGAGGCGCTGCCTTCAGCCTATGCTCTTGGTTACATTTCTGTATCTTCTGAAGCGATGCTTAAAGGGAGGCAACTTAGAAACAAGAACCCAAATAACGTGTTCATATTTGAACTGAAAACTGAGGGAAGGGATGGTTTTCTGGGCTGTGAGTTGAACTAGGGGCTAGGAAATGGGGGACCCTCTCAGTCCTGCTCCTGGCATGGAATAAATTTGACAGGTAGCTTTCCCTTCCTGTCCTTCTTCATACCTTTTGTTCATCTTATTTATTTCCTCCATAGATATTGCTCTGTGTTTTCTATAAGGTGGGTTCAGACTGAGATGATTTCATTACCGTGGGAATGAGGATTTGCTAGTATCAGGAATAATTTCTCGACTTCTAAAGACAGATGAAGCAGAGATGGGTCTTCCTTGTGCTTCATCAGGGTTTGACAGTATTTCCTCCCTCCATAAACAAGCGGTAGAGTTGAAAATTTAGAGTAGTGTTGCATATTACAGGCTGCAAAAGAGAGACAAGAGATGGGACAGTAAGTGAAAGCTTGCGGGCTTTCCCCTCCTTTCCCTGGCTGTGACGGTGAATCTGTGCCACTGAGACCCTGCTGGCTCCTCTGGTCCACTCACACTTCATTTCTGTGACCAACCCTGAGACAGTCACTGCTGAGATTACTGAGGAAGGCAGGAGGACAGAGATGAGGATCTTTATTTATGGATTGTGAGTGGAGCAAGAACAGGCTGGAAGAGACTGAAATATTTCATTTCAGCCACCAAGGCCTCTTCCACATGGAATTCCTGAATTTAAGTTCAAGTTCCAGCAATGTCTGCGTAACGTCAACCTGCAGAGGCAAACTCTGGTCTGTGAAAGCACAGGCGAGGATATTCCAACCCCAAAATTCCCACAAATGCATGCACAAGTAAATAATCCCCAAAACATACGTCTTTGCCTGTCATCAGCACAGAGAGCACTATGCCACAGCCAAGACAGTCTATTAATTAACTCCTCCTCCATGGGAAGAAGCAGTAAGTTCACCTGTCCTCTCTCTGCACAAGGCCAGCTCCCCCATGATAGTATTCTTTAGCTGTTTGGGTGATTTGAGGGAAGAAGGACCATTTTCAGAAGTGACGTAAGGCATGACTCTGAGCCTCCTGAGATGATGCTGCACCTTCTTCCGCAGAGCTAGGGGTGTTTCTGGGTGCTGAGAGCATCTGCACGGTGGTACCGTACCATGGCCAACCCAGCGTTGAAGTTTTCCACTGGGGCTGTGCTGCTGCGATGAGCAACATGACCCCAGCCCACTGCGCTCAGGCAGGCAGCAATCCCTACACAGCATTTTTTGCTCTGGTGTGACTTTCTTTTGCTGATTGAACTTAAAATGGTGTTGGAAATCCATTCAACTCTGCTGGAAAAAAAAAATAAAAATGCGGCAGCTGTTCCTCTTGTAAGGTAGGGATGTCCTGCAGAGATGTGCCAGCGCAGCAGCAGGGGTGTGAGCTGCCAAGGACTCACAGTTTGCTTATCTGGTGTTGAAGACGTGCCTGTCCTCTGCCCACTTTGGGTCCTCCTGAGAACATCCCTCCCTTTGCGCAGTCACCATTCAGCTTCACATTGAGTGATTAAATCCCTGAGGATTTGTCTTCCTTTATCTACTGCCTCACATGTTGTTCTGCACCTCTGCACTGCTCTAGGCTTTCAGAGGCTGTTTTCCCACTGGGGAGCTCACGTCCATCCTCCTCTGCCTCTCCTAGTCTTCATTCTCCTCCATCTCCCTTCATTTGTAGCCTTTGTTTTCCAGTCTCTCACCTCTGCCCCCTCTTCTCAGCTCCTTCTCTCCTCCTCTTCCTCACCCTGCTCTTCCCTAAGAGACACTTTTCCTTCATTTGCTGCTTTTCCAGTTCTGAGTCTTTGCTTTGAATCTCTCACTGGATAATTTCTTTGGGCATGAGGTTGTTCTTGAATGGAGACCTGCTCTTCATCCACCTTCCTGGGGCCACTGCTGTCTTTTTGGACTGTTTTGTAGCTCCTTAGTTTTTTCCTACATGATCTGCTCCTTTCGCAGCGCTTTCTTTGGTCACTACCAAGCCCTGAGCTGCTTTCACAGGAGTGTTTATTAAAGATTCAGACTCTTTTCCTGCAGTGGTAACAGCCGCTTCACAGACCACCACTGAGCCAGTAAAGTGATGCCCATCTCCCCTGTATATCCTGTTTCACTTTGCTCCGTATTTTGAGGTCTTTTTGCAGTTCTTCAGAAGCTTCTTCCACTTTTACCACTCTGAATACTTCAATATTGCCAGCAAACTCTTGCCACCCCTCTCTCCACCTATAAGCATCCATCTATGACCTTCCCAGTCTTGCTGGGCAGCTTATTTTAGGTAAAAGCTGCTGTTCCCGCTCACTGGGGTTGCCGCCCTGCAAGCGTGACCCAGGCATTGGTTCCTGAAGGCTTGACATACTTGGGACAGGCAGCTGCTGGAGGTGCTGGGTTCAGTTTTCTGTGGGGTGATCAGACGGTCCAGCTTTGGCACTCTTCACACCTGCCCCCTTCCCCTGTGTGCTGGGGACCCCTTGCTGTGCCCCTGCTCCCTAGCACTCCTGGTTGAACCCTCTCTCCAAGCCCCCTGTGGCAACCCCTAGCTTCCACTGCAGCTCCAACACCACTTCTTCCCCTTTCCACTTTTCTCCCCGGTCTTGTTTATCCCACCTTGCTCCCTAGCCCTCCCTCATCCCCTCTCCTACCTTTTTTTCCATCATTCCCCTTACCTATCCCTCCCTTCTTCCCAGCCTTTCCCCATCCTTCTCTCTTTCCCAGTTTTCTTTCCTCACCCCTGCCTATCCTTCTTCCCCATCCTTCCCCCATCCCTCCTTCCTCCCCACCCCTCTTCCTTCCCCACCTTTTCTTCTATGATTCTATGATTCTTCCCTCCCTCACCTCTGCCTACCCTTCTTCCCCATCCTTCCCTAACCTGCCTTCCTCCCTACCCTGCCTTCCTTCCCACCCCTCTTCCTTTCCCACTTCTTTTCCTTCCCTCCCTCACCCCTGCCTATCCTTCTTCCCCATCCTTCCCTAACCTGCCTTCCTCCCTACCCTGCCTTCCTTCCCACCCCTCTTCCTTTCCCACTTCTTTTCCTTCCCTCCCTCACCCCTGCCTATCCTTCTTCCTCATCCTTCCCCCATCTCTTCATCCTTGCCCCTCTTCCTTCCCCACATTTTTTNCGGCCGGGGCTGCGCTCCGGCGGAGCCGCGGCAGAGACGGCGCGGCGGCTCCGAGCCATGCGATGCGCTCCGCGCCCAGCAGCCGGGCCCTTCCCGCGGGACGGTACCGCTCGGGGACTAAAAACTCTTGTGGATACAATGAAGTGGCTCTGGGACTCTTGGTTTAGCAGGAAAAATTAAATAAACCAATGTAAGTTTTCTCTTTTTTTTTTTTTTGGTTTGCTTGTTAATAAAATAATAAAAAAAAAAAAAAGAAAAAAAAGTCAAAAAGACGTCCGGTTCCGTGCGTGTCGTGGAGAAGGTAGTGGTAGTGTCGGGATTTTCCCTTCCCCAAACTTTCCCCTCGAGGCGGGAGGATCAGTGGCACCGACATAGCAGCCGTCCCGTCCGGGCAGGGTGGCTGAGAGGCTACTGGGGGCTGGAGGAGAGAGAAGTTGGATCAGCAAAGCTTGTGATGGGGTGTAAAAACGGAGGAGACAGATAGATATTTTGCCGTTGAAGGGTAACTCTGCCGAGGAATTGGTCTAGTTTCCATCTCGTTTCCGCACTCAGAAGTGCTGGAAAGAAATAACAACACAGAAAATACTATGCAAATTGTTTGGTTAATGTCATGTGGCGTCAGATGTGTCAGAGTGGAAATTTAGTGGCACGTTTTGAAGGGAAGAAATGAACTAGAATGGGTATTTCTGTGGTGGCCAGGAAAATGTGTCATTCTCCTGTATCATGAGAATATTGCTGGTATTACTTGTTGTAAGAACTGACATGTTTTAAGTATATATCTTAACAGCACCACTCACCTCAAAGCTGTTTACAGAAAACATCTGCTTAAAAGAGCTGGAGTTTTTACCTGCGCAAATTAAAAACTTGACTTGGCTTATGCAAATAAAAGAAAAATGGGGAGAGCTGTATTGCACTCCGGCAAGGTGATCATGGTTTTATCGAGGCAGCCCTGAGGGGAACAGTGATATACTGGAAGCACTGTAAGAAAGAACGAAAGCTAAATTAAAGCAAAACTTATGCAACAAAAGCGTGGCTGGAACGGGAATAAATCAGACCTTTTCATTTTATTTTTCCTGGAGATTTGGGTGAGGAGGTGGAGATGAGCTTCTAGAAAGCGGAGAAACAGACGAGCCACGCACACCTCCAGCAACAGGTTTTGTTTTGCCTGGAAAGGATGAGCTGAGCTTTGTGAGTGCTTGAGCTGAGCCTTTCCAGTTGCAACTGGGGCAGCTGCTGATCTTGCAGACGGGTGTCGGATCCAGAGCTGGTGGCCCTGATTTCTCCCACCGCCGGGCTGGCGAGCAGCTCTTCCCGAAATACAGGGCGGATGGTGGAATAAACACGGTGATTCAAAGAGGATTTATCAATACTAAAAATAAACAGGCCCGCAGATGTGTCCTAGAGGGTCATGTCCAGGCGGAGCATTTTCAGGGCCGATTTCACGATTTCGCGATTTTCCGTCCCTGTGTCCTGTCCAAGGTGCTGAAGTTCATTTTGCTGCGATTTCCGAGGATTTCGGGGCTTTGCAGAAGTGGTCTTGGAGGCTTCCTCTCGTTTGAAAGCGGTGTGTGGGGCCGTCGCCCCCCGGGTGGTATGAAGAGAAAGCAGGGATGTGTTTTCAGACACGTATATTTGATCCGTCCTTTTGGCGTGGGAAAGCAGGCCAGGTGGAGCCGCAGATGGATCCGGCAGATCCTATAAGCTTTTGGTGGCAGAGAATTGGAAAGGTCAGAGCTGTGAAGCAGTGAGGAGCAAAACTCCCTTATTCTAATGGACCAAGAAAGTGGTGTTTTTGAGAGTGTTGCTGCTGTTGGTTTGAGTGCATTGCCTTCGATGAGACACCTGGTTCTGAAAAAGTTTAGAGAAGCTCAGTGTCAGGATGGGATGGGAATGATGAAAATGGGATTGGAGTGATGGCCACTGATTTTGGTAATATTTAATTTTTTTTCTGGTGTAGCCTTTTCAAGTGGCAAGCATGGTTGACAGGGAGCTTCAGAAATAGAGAATCCTTAGAAAAAAAGCATGTCTTTTTGGGACAAGTGTCTCAACGTTTAAGCAATAGAAGCCTGTCCTGCAAGTTGTAATATTTTTAGATTAATGTGCCAAAAGGTCTCAGCCTTAAGTAGTGGAGTTTACGTAACCTTTAGTATGAGGCAGAGCACGGTATTGCCAGAAATAATCATAGATGAATATGTTACTTAACTTGTACGTGATTGGAGTTAGATGTTGTAACGTGTTTTTTCTCAGTTCTTGACACTCGTTCTGAATCCATTCATAGTTCAGCTTTGTACTTCTGTCTGAGACTCTCAAAAGGGTTTACAAACACAAAGGGTCAGATTCTAATGCCTGTGTTTGCACAGAGAAGTAGTTTATACAGTGAAGAGTCTGCAGATTTAAAGCATGTAAAAACTCTGTACAGTACGGTAGAGAACTGATATTGTTTCATACCCTCGATCATTCGTCAGAGCTCACAAAGGTATTCAGTTGCATCATTGGGTATGTAGCCTAAATACCTTGACCATGAAGGGTGCAAGTAGACCATGAGGCTTCCTGACCCTGAATGACAGCTTATGGGTACAGACTTTAAAACTGCATCAGAGTTCAAAGCATTATATTCCTGGCTTGAATCAGAAACTAGTCTTGGTTCTCGCTGTGATGGACTAACACCTGTGGCACCAGCTAACACCTCACAAGACTTTCACAGGCTGCAGAGAAACGTTGAGTAGTTGCTGTGTTCTTGATTTAAATGTGTGGTCAAAATCATACTTTAAAATGTACTGATAGGAAATGACATCCTGACAGGCATAGGAAATTCATGAAATATAGCTAGTTTTAATTTCTTTAAAAAATCCTACTTATGATATTAGACAGGGATTGACCTTATTTTCTTTTTTCTTTTCTCCTTTTCCTTTTCCCTTTCCTTTTCCCTTTTCTGTTCAGTATCTTGAAGGAATGTTCTGGGCATGTACGCGAGGAAAGAACATTTTGGGTTGTGTATTAAAGTATGTTGGGCGGTCGTTCGGAAATCCTGGTCATGCTTTTCAGAAGGAACAGGTTATTATCTGTTATCACCTCAGATACCTTAGTTTTTGGAAGCTCAATTTGAAAAACATAGAAGAGACCTGTTGTTTTCAGAGGGTGGGTGCTCAGTTCTTCCTGAAAATTAGTACCTTGTACGTTGTCTCCAGCCGTCCTTGTGAATTACTTTGGAAAATTATAGCTGTGATAGTTAAAAGGGGACAAGTAATTTCTCAGTTCTGTTAAATAAAACTGAGGTATCACAGAAGCAGCATCACTCTTAAGTACCTGCTTGACTTTTCTGCTTTGTGTTTATATGCTGCCTTGAAGTAGGGCCTTAATCATAGTATGAAACAATTTATATTTGAAATTCTGTCATTGCTTCTCACTTTTACTGTCTAACCTAGGGGAAAATACACAAAATCAGGCATATTCCTGTTTGCTTATCTCTTCCACAGTGTCACGTATGACTGCAAGCTGTTCAGATAAAGATGTGTTTATTTATGCTTTAAATACCATCGTCCTTATGAATATCTACAAAATGAAAGCTCTGGCTATATTTCTATTGATCTTGGTTTATTATTTACTCTGCAAACCAAACTGATGGGCCTGCGTTGACCGGGCTCTGTCTCTTTGGGTTTCTCTTGCAAAGTGACAGTTTCTAAATCAGGAAGGAAATCAGGTCACATTTCTGGCTCTGCAGGATTTATCTCATTGCTCTTCTTTCAAAGTAATTAGAGTTACTAATAATGAGGAAAAGAAAACTTTTCCAGAACTGGAATGTCCCTAACCCCTCTCTCCTTCTTGCAGTTTTTGTGTCACTGAAGAGATTCCGGGTAGTTCAGAAAGTTTGCTGTGGAGGATCTTTTTGCTCCATTATACAGACAGTGACTTCCTTTAAAATTTAGCTGCAGGTGATATGGCCACCCTTTACAAATGTACCTTCTTTTCCTTAGATTAATAGCATTTCCTTATTTATTTCCCACTCATTCCAGGATGGTGTCACTGGACCAGCTCCGGGCTGCCCAGTTGTAGTGAGTGAGATTCCAGATTTCAGCCTGGGAGAAGAATGAGGAGACATTTACCAAAGTTATCCCTCATCCCAGTCCCTAAGCAGGCTGGGGATGGGCTGAACACACTGGTTTTGTTAAGTGCATGTAGTACCAGCTGTCATGGTGGATGTTTGTACCCCTCTGGTTTAGGTTTCTTACCAGTCCCAGATGATGGAGGTGTATTCCCAGGATAGGTAACAAATGAACTGCAAAATTTCCCTCCCTTCTAACACGCCCACGTTGGAGGAGGTTCATCTCAGCCTCCTGAGAGGAGGTCACCTTGAAGTGTGCAAAATTTTCATTGATGTCAAAAGATCCCTTATCTTTCATGGCAAAAACATGCCTCCCTGCTCTTTGTAATGAACAAAGCCTTTTTTAATCAAAATTCTGCATGACAAAAACGGCTTGTTTTTTTCTATTTTTATCACAATATTGCAAGAGGTTTTTAAATGTAGAGATATCACACATCAAATAATAACGTTGTACCAAAACGTGCGGAAAAATTAAAAGTTCTGTTAAGCCCTGAGTTTTCCCTCTGCCTTTTTGCGTTTAATTTTAAAACGAGATTTTCTTTTCTGTCTTGAAAAAAATAAATCCAGTCTTTACCGGATTATTTATTTCAACTTTCAGCTTGAATTGAACTTTCCTGGTTCACTAAACTTCTGCCAAAGAGGCTTCATACTGCAATACTGAGCCCTATCAACAGGTTACAGATTCTTTTTAAAGCTCGCTGGATTCCTAAAGTACTAAAAGTGCTCTGCGTCCAAGTTATCGTTTGAAAGATGTCTGGAAGTTGTGCTTTACTAATTTTAATCCAACTCCAGTATTGGTATGTGTTATTTAAAAAGTCTAACTGATATCAAGTTCATGTTTAAGTGCATAGAAGTTCTCATTCACTGAACACAGACTGTGGGCAGGAGCGGGGCGTATGTGTTAGAAGCAAGGAGTTTCTCTCCATATTCCTGGCATTTGCAGGCTGATTTTGACAAGTAAACCAGGTTTAGGGGTTTTGGAGGGGTCTTGGGAGGCGGGACTTGTCAGCGGGACTTGTCGGCAGGGGGGGGTTGATGTTTTTACAGGCTTTAGAGAAACTTGAAAAATCTCAGCAATAGGAAGTTATGGAAAAACTTGCCTGCGGACAAATTCTTTCAAGATACGTTAGCTGGAGATAGATTAGATATTAACTTTTTAGGCCAAAATCCATTCTCAAAGACTATATTATTTATAAAGTGATTTTTCCAAGATTATTTTTCTTATCATAATGAAATGGTCACTTTATCCAAAGAAATGGATGAGTTTGTTAGTGTCTCGGTGGCTGAATACGCCACCGTTCCCCCTGGCTGGTTTTACAACACGCCGAAAAGGGTCTGCCAAGCTTTGTGTGCGTCACGGCTCCAGGTTTACAGAACTTGTCCTGGGTAATCAAAACAGGACAGCAACAGAGGGGTTGTTCCTGGTGATTTTATGTGAGCAAAAACTCGTCCCTGTAGGAGCCAGCTCAGATTTTATGCCCCGCTGCCAGCCCATTTCAATCCTCAGAGGAGCATATCTGCTGCCGGGCTGTACAAGAGCAGACACAGCCCCTAGGAATCCCGAAAAACATGAACTTTTAAAAAAAGTGATGATTAAATAAAATAAATGAATAAATAAACCCTCACCCTTGCGTAAAGCTCGTTAAGAGAAGCAACTCTATGATGAAGTTTTCATTTTTCCCTGTGATGTAGCTACCGAAAGTGGGCACAGGAGCAGGGAGAGAAATATTAGCGGGAGGCTTTCGGCGATGGGAGGAAGCTGAGGATGCAGCCGAAGCCCCGGGATGGGGACAGGGGTGGGAGGGGAGGGCAAAATATTGGGAGGGTTTCAGCCCAGGCTGAAGAGCTCTCAAACACATCTTTAAAGTGTTACAGGCTGACCCGTAGACCGGCATTTAGTGTTGTCTGAGCTACGTTAGTAGCTGTTACATAATGCACAATTATAAAATCACACTAAAACCTCTTTAAAATAGCTGCCTGATTATAACAGGGTAATTATGCCATGTTTAATGGAGCTGGGTGCTACGGGGAAGGGACCCCCCTGCACCAAAGCCTGTTCCTCTCCCTGCCACGTCGGATGCAGCCGACGGTGCTGTCCTCTTGTCCTGGGGAAGACCTAATCCCCACGAAGCCCTCCAAGGTTGTGTGTCTGCTCCCCACTTCGCTCTCCCGTGCCGGCTCTCCTGTTACAGGGGTTGTCCTTTCCTTCCGGACGGGGATTTCTGGCCACCGCTGCTCCCCATATTAGTACAGCCAGCGTGACGGCGTGACGCAGCCGCCCTCTCTCCCTCCCCGGGGCCGAGCACATCGCCTCCGTTGCCTCCCCAAGCCCGATTTCCAGCCTCCGACATCGAGCTATGCGTGGCTCCCGTGCTGCCGGAGGGGCCGGAGGTGTTGCCAGCGGTGTCTGCAGCAAGAGGCTCTGGAAATCACTGCAAGTATCTTAAGAATTTTTTTTGATTTTTTTTTATTTCTTTTCCCCCCCTTTATCTCTTTTCAACAGTGTTTCACGTCGAGAGGTCTAATCTCCCTCGATGCCTGCGTGTAATTCTCATTCATGTGAGCGCAGGGGCTGCTGCTGGCGTGTGCTGTGTGTTTCTTGGGAAACAACCCCGTTGGAGTTGTGGCGCGCGGCAAAGTTCCCCCGGTTTGCTGAAGTCCTTGTTGCTCTTTTCTTCCCTGCGTCCGTCAGAGGGACGGATCCTGCTCTCGGCTCCGTCGCCGTAAATCCAGATCGATTTGTTTGACTTTGGCGGAGCTAATCCAGACTTACACAGCCCTTTTCCCTGAGGACTTCCCTGGTTTTTTTGCTGTAGGTGACAGCTAGCGGGCCCATGTCAAAGTACATCTGATGTAGTCAGATTCCCTGTCTCCAACCATTAATTATTCCCTGGCAAAAGTTTCTGTGGAAGAGCGGTTCTATTTGAAAACAATGTACAAATTATGTTGCTAATTTTAGAAAGCTAGAGGGACTTTTTTCACCTCCTGTTGAAACTAAATATAATTTGAAAGATACTGTACGGAGATTTAAATATAGCGTGCAATTATGTGTTGCATATGAATAGTTTCTCTCATTTTTAACATGTTTAGTTTGTTTTTCCATCTTTCTCAGCAGACAGCTGTTAGATAAAGAGAGAAAAGTAAATAGTTGTTATGAAACTGTATGTCATAGCTAAAAGAAAAAAAAAAAGGAATCATCATATAAATATGGGAAGAAAAAGGCATAATAAATCCCCTCTGTGCTTTTCCCCCTTGTCCCATCCTTTCTTGATACTTCTGTAGTAGTACTTTAGCTAAAGAAGTACTTTAGTCTAGAACAAATTTCCTGTAGATCCGTTGTGCTCCTGTTCCTGCAGGGTCCAGGCCGTTTTGAATGGAGGGTCTGAATTCTTCGCAGAGGGATGAAATTGGGGTAGAAACTTTCCTAGGAAAGCCTCTGAGTTCTTGGGTTCCTTTTCCCTTTAGTGGAAGTTTTGCTGGACCTACCTTGGGTTTGCATTTCTATGAAGTTGCCTAAACTTGACGACCCCCCAAAAGTTTTGTCATGACCACACAGTGTCTGGACAAGCATCTGCAAGGGGTACAGATGTCCTTCTGGTTGCCCTGGATGGCTTGGAGAACTTGCTTTCTCCTTTAGCCGTGAAATGCAGCACTGCCCCTCATGTGCTGTTAGATCTGCAAAACTTTGTTCTTTTTCTTAAAAGATTCCTCCGGTTTTCCTGAGGTTTTTCCCATTTTTGGGAAACCTGAGTGGTGCTGGGCAGGTGTCGCTCTGTGTGTTGTGAGCTCAGTAGTCAGGACCCAGCGAAGCCCTTTGCTTTTTAGCTGCTTCTTAGGGCAGGCCAGAAAGAACCTACAAAGACTGCACTGGGTCACACGTTGCCTTTTTTACAGAATATGGAGAATGGCAAAAAAGACCCCCAAAATAATAAGAACAATAACAATTGAAAAAAAAAAAAGTCCTGATGTTTCTAGACTCCTGGGAACAGAAGTAGTGGCTGAATATGAGGTTATGGTCTGAAAACATTGAAAGATTCTGGGCTGTGGTTTTTTTTTTTTTATTAATTAGCTAAAGTGATGTTCAGAACCTGAAACCAAGGCTTTTAGACACATCTCTGGTGCCTAATTCTGCTCGCTGTCTCATAACAGGGTGAATCAGGAGACTGTTTATTGAAGTCGGTGATGCAGTGTCGACGTAAAAACAACATAAGGGAGATGGAGGACTTGTTTACGAGCGTAAAAGTCCCCTGGACAGTTTAACACTAACAGTGAAAATTACTGATTAGCTGCAAAGCACAGAGCTTAAATGTAGCTGAAATAAGTTTTCTGGAACATTTCCAGAACTCTTTTAAAGGCCTGATGCAGAGCCCAGTGAAGCCAAAGGTAAAGCTCCTTTTGAGGAGCCATATCTTTGGATATGGCATTACACTTGGAAACATCATTCCCTCCATGGAACTTTCTAAAGCTGTCTTTTAGGTGTTTTTTGATTAACTATTATGCCAGATATAATGTCTTTTATATCCCTTTAGTGCTTGGATTGGTTAAATACAAGAAGGAAATAGCATAATTACTTTGTTGCACATGAAATTCTAATTTTCTATGTATTTATTCCTTCATTGGGCAAGCCATAGAAAATCATCTTTTCTTGTTTGGTTTCTCAATGGGTTTACCATTGCTCTTGTTATCACAGAATCACACACAGGATCTCAGAATGGTTCTGGTTGGAAGGGACCTTAAAGATCATCCAGTTCCAGCCCCCTGCCATGGGCAGGGACACCTCCCACTAGACCAGGCTGCTCAAAGCCCCATCCGGCCTGGCCTTGAACACCTCCAGGGATGGGGCATCCACAGCTTCTCTGGGCAACCTGTTATGCATTTGTCCTATCCTGTACTTTTTCAAACCTCTCGACAATTCGATTCAGACGTTCAGGACTAAAAGATATTTGGGTTTTGCAAGTGCTGTCAAAGGACATTCCTCGGTAAATAGTAGAGAAACTCAGAGCACTGTCAAACGTAAGAAAGTGACTGTAGGGTGACTCATCCACCCTACTACATAGCAATGAATTCACCAGAGATCCATAGGGATGCAGATTACTTAGCTAACGTTGGTTGTTCACAGAATTTTTTTTGTATTATATCATATTGTACTGTATTTTATGTTTAGTGTCCCATTGCCAGGCCAGTGACTGCTTAACCTACATCAGCCAGGTTCATGAGGTCAGTTAATGCCAGGTGAAGGCTCTAAGTGTGTAGTTTTAAAAAGAACTGGGAAACAAACCCCTGGGATTTCAGCCCCCAGCTGTGAGAGCCTGTGGTCCTGTCAAAAGACCAGAGGAGGTAAAAGAGGGACAAAGATGATGTCCCAGAGGAACATGGCCCTCCCTCTGCTCTAATCCTGTCCCAGGCACTGCTACAGCTGGGTCTCCCTATGTGCATGGGGGATGCTTGACTATATTGGCTCTGCTGACCACTGGTGTGCATCAGACAGGGATTAGTAACCATATATATGCATATATATATAAATATATATATATATTATTTATATGTGCATACATATATATATAAAAAACCAAATCAGGAATGAAGCAGGGATCTTGAAAACGCTATTTCCAGCTCCACCAGTTGCCTACTCCTCATTTTACTGGGAACTGGCATATCCGTGGTGTCAGATGGGATGTGTGTGCCCATCTGTTGCAAGAAGCTGGTGCAAACTGGGATGGGAGGCAGCAGGGGCTACGCTGAGGGTACCCCTTACGTGTGCACCCTTGCAGCGAGGCTGGGGCTATTTCTCCCCCAGCCCTTGCCCTGTCCATCACTGTGAGTGGTAGGAGAAAGGGAAAATGGAGGGTGTCCCTGACTCCAGTAATCCCCAGCTGCCACCGAGCCTCCCGGGAGGCACCCGCGGCCAGCGCAGATTAACACAGCCCACAGCGGGGACTGGCCTGCAGCCAGCATGGCCCCGGGATCAAAGAGCATGGAGGTGGCCGAGAGCCACCTTCGGGCCCCTCCTCCTCCTTGCCCCACTCTGCAGCAGCCTTTGCCTTCCCCGATAAATAAACCCACTGTCTGCAGTTGGTTGCAGCTCAGAATGTTTTTTCCCCTATACATTGTGTAGGGCATTTGTGGCCAGATGTTCTTTCTGGGCTAATAATTTGGATATAGTCAACTTTCTGTTGGGAGAGAGACATGCACGCATGCTGGCTGCCTTTTTTCTTAATGAACCGAAACAGGGTCTTCTGACTCCAAATGATAAATCACGATGGCACAAGGCCAGGAACCATCATAAGGCTGTCACAGGCAGATCCAGTGCAGAGGCACGTAATGAGCTGTGCCCAGTTCTCTGCAATGTCCTTGCTGGCCAAACCTCCTCTTGGAGGAAAGGAGCAGGAGGGAACTGCATGCACTGTTATTTTGGACTTTAAAAGGTCATAAAGAGCCGGGGAAAACACAGGCACGTGCACAGCCCGCACTGAAAATGGTATATATGGATGGCAAGCTAGTGTCTTTGATTTGGTTTGCAGTGGGTGGCCTAGCTAAGAAGTTTGGAGGGCTGCTTGTCTGACAGGATCAGGAGGAAAGTCTTTTAAAACATGCTTTAGAGGGACCATCAGCATTGTCCCCGTCAGCTCCAGCATCCCTCGTGCCCCAAAAGGCAGAGTGTACTTCCCTGTCTGTGGGGAAGCCCTTTCAAGGAGATTCCTTGTCCCATGCACTGCCCTTGGGCACCTTCATTTTCAACCTCATCCCTGGCTGATAGAGGCTTTGTAAAGCAGTGAGTGCTGCTGACCAGCCCTACAGCCACCCACAACCAGACCCATCAGCCCCATGGTTGATGATAGGTTTATTTTCCAAGATGGAGATTGTGCCAGCTCTATTGGTTTTATGGTGAGGTGGTCCCTGGGGGTGACCGAGGAGTAATACTGCCTTAACTTTTGGGATTCAGTTGAGTTATTGCTCCCCAATGTTAACCCAAAGCCCTGCTCAGGCAGGAAAGAAGTTGCTACGTGGAGGAATGCTCTTGCAAGGGCATTTTCTCCTCTCACTTCAGAGGACTGGGGTCCCACCTTGAATGCAGAGCACCATCACTTCATGAGTATTTAAAATTGTGGCAGCTGAACACGCACAGTGGTTTGCAGGACCACGGGGCTGAAAGCACGACTCAAAAAGCAGCACCTCTCACATTTAGGTCTGTGTGATGTAAAATATGTTGGCTATTTTCTTCCCAATGCCAGTTTGAAAGCTGGTTTTACGGTCATAGCTAGCTCTGCATATGTTTGAATGGTTCCCTGGTACATGATTTCTTTCAGGAGGTTTCTGTAATGTTAATGAATGTGAAAGTTGTGATTAGCATGGGAGATTATTGCTTATAGCAACTACACAATGCATTAGGCTACCCATCAGTCTTGCTGTTAGAACTCGGCAGAATTCAGTAAGTCACATTAGTTACACAGTTGCCTTTACGAGCCTGGGAAACTTTGCAAAACGTCTTATAATCTAGGCAACGGCTTTGCTAAAAAGTGAGTTAGCTCCATCGATTGCAGTTCTTCACTTTGGTTACTGAACTGCACAGTAAAAATAAATTAAAGAAAAGCATAATTGAGATCAATCTTTAATTGATTTTTGCTTGTCGTATCCTGTTAAAAGCAGAACCAATGCTTTCTGGATTGTTACTGGTGTTCGGGAGCTTTTTAGAGCTGCATACAAGAGAAAGCATCAATAGCAGAGTGCAAGATATCTTAATTTGGGCTTCATACAGAGTTTTAGGCACTTAAATGTCAGACTAAAGTTCAAGTGTTCATCAAAGTCCTATGAGGATCTTCAGTGTCAATGAAATTCCTATTAAAAACTGTCCCATGAGGCTTTGCTGCCTGGAAATGCTGGTTCCTTGAACCAGAAATTGCACGGACTGTTGAAGCAAAGGTGTCCGCAGGATAACGGAATGGCTGGAGAGAGCTTCTGAGCAGGGAACAATGGGGGAGCTGCCACGAGAGCCAAGCTCAGCTGCTCTGCTTTGGCTGTGGATGGGCTGGGGATGGCATCCCGGAGGGCAGGGATGGGCCATGTGGCTCCGCTCTGTCCCCGCACCTCCAGCGAGGCCGGGGGAGGGGGGACACTCGGGTTGCAGCTCAGGTGCTAAAGGTGGTGGAAATCTCTCTTTCCCAGAATCAGGAGGTCAGGCAGAGACCCCCTGCACGATGCTCGGTGTCACCCCTGTAGCACCCCATCCTGCTCCTCCATCTCCAAAAAATATCACCCGGCTCCCTCCGCTGAGGCTGCTGCTTTTCTGGATGTTTGTCCCTGGACCGCCAGCCCTGCGCCTTTACAGGGGGGATGGAGGGAGGGGAGAGCCAAAACAGAGGACAGCCTATTTTTAGGCTGACTATCTCCCACTCCCTGGCCGGCTGGGTGCCAATGAGGTGGTGTCGCAGGGCGACACTTGCCCGGTGGTAACACAGCCCCGACGGCAGCCGGGCTGCGGCGGGCGCTGGAGCAGAAAAGGAGCGGAGATTTGAGCCATTTTTCTGCAGTGAGGGGACCCCGAGCTTGTCTAGATTTGCAGTAATGTTTTTTTGTTTTTTTTTTCGCCGTTGCATCTGTTTATTTTTAACTGGATAGCTTTCTCACCCCTCCCATCATGTTTTATAACAGAGCTCCATACACACCGCGTCGTACGGTGTTTTGTAGCTCAAGTACAGGATTTCAGCTTGTGCCTTTCTGTTCATTTGGTAGTGGGATAAAAAGAAAAAAAAGGCTATAAAATTGAGTCTCAACCCCATAATTTAGAGATTTTAAAACCATAAAGTAAAACTGTGATCATCTACTCTGTCTCCAGAATAGCAGAGGGCTCCCCATAATTTGTTATTGCTTGAGCTACAGCACATACCGTATAGAAAACAGGAATTGAGGGGCATGGATTTTCCATCCTTCAATCTTTGGTAAGTTATCAGTCTTTAGTAAACCATGGCAAAATTATTTTCTTACAAGTGTGCACATTACACCTAATTTATGTTTCTTTTGTTCCAGTTCCTGGCCACTGGATTTCTTCTATCTTAGTCTGACAGACTGCAAAGTACTCTGTAATATGTGGAGTAGTTGTGTTGTTGTAGCTGTGTTTGTCCAAGGGTGCTGGTACAGTGATTAATCCATCCCTTTACTTTCTCTTTGGTATGATTGAGCTCTCCGCAGCATTTACTATGCGCCTGTTTTCCAGCCCATAATTCTCCTCAGTGATACTTCCCTAAACTGTTCTAATTTATCACCATAACCTTGCATCTTGGACATCAGAACTGAAATGCTCAACAAGGGTAATGTTCCCATCAAATTATATTACTGTCCTCGAGGCCCTGATTAACCAAGCCCTGCATCAGCTATTCTGCTCTTTTGCCCAGAAAGCAGAGGCCGACAGTCACTCAGATCTTCCTGTTTATCCGTATAAAATGCTGCCACAACCATGGCTTTCTTCTGGTGCTTTACAACAGTGCCCCAATACCTCGGAAAGCAATGTTGATATTCAAAGTACATCTTGGCCAAGTCTATAGTAACTCTTGGGTGCGATTACCCTGACTTGTTGATTTAAAAAGTCCAGCTAAAGAAGCTGGTGTATGTTGTACTTCTTTGTCGCTCTTAAATTGGAAAGAATGTCATTCTTGGCATATTATTGCTCCATCGCATGGATTTTTCCCAAGTACATAACAGAAATATGTATTGAACATTTCTGCTCTTTCCGTGGTGTTGCGCCTTACAGTACTCACAGGATACATTTTGTTCCCTACGTATTTGAAAAGTTCCTTCTTGTCCTTAAAAAGGCCAGCAATGTCTCTCGCTACAGTTTTCTCACTGTGTCTTTCTACTCTATCACTTGCATCTGAGTTACATGTATTATTCTCGACTTCCTTTTATTCTTTTTTTTCTTTTTTTTTCTTTAAAGCTTTTTGCACTATGGAGCATGTACAGTATTTCTTTGCACCGTGGGAGACATTTTGGTTGACAGAGAATAGGAGACAGAAACTTTTTTGAGCCCTTTGGTGCCCAGGGAGAGTGACTGTAAAGTCTCTGCACTACATGGCCAACATGGGATTTGAAGGACAGTGCAGCAGGTAGTTGGAGAGAGCTGGGAAACCAGGAAAGGAAAAAGTCCCCAGCATCTCATTAAGGGTGAAATCCTTTCTGTGCAGAAAAAGCCTCAGCAAAACAGATCTGCTTCACATCACCAAACCTTGATGCATCCCTTTTAATAAAGGGCAGACTAAGGAGGGCAACCGTTAATACAGAGCAGTCTGGTATGTGTTCCCACATCATGTCACATGACGGCAACTGCAAATATGGTCTTTTTCGCCCATTAAATGTGGTTGCAATATCATGCCACCATCTTCTGTGTTTCTGCTAACAGCCCACACATAACTGAGACTTAGGAAAATGATACCAGGGTCAAAACTAGAGTCATCATCCTACAGACACTGTCTTTCTGCAGCCAAGCAGTAAATTGCTCCTCTCTCACTTAATCTTAAGCTGGAGACTGCAACAAAACGGCATCCTTGGGATAGTGAGTGGCCTCAGCATGCTCTTCCTGGGCTGAAATCCCCAGGAATTCTGCTCTGTGGGAAAGACCAGGCTGGGAGGTGAGCTATAGCACTGGGGCAATGAGCCGAACACCAAGGATTATGAAGAGGAAGGATGACTTCCCACATCATGATTGAATCCCTACAAGCCACTGAGATTTTCTTTCATTTACTGAAAGTATCAGAATTCAGTCTTTCAAACCCACTGGTACTGGGGTCCCTTAGGGAGAGACACAGGGCCTCCTGGCTTTGACTGAACTTGAACTCTGGGCTGATGCATATTTATTTATTATTATTTTCTATTTCATCCTGCTGATTGTCCTAGATGCAGGGGAGGAAAATGACTTTCAAATGAGAAGATTTTTCATAAGCCTACAGCATAGCTATACTTGGAATGCAAACTTTAATCAGTTATTTGCTGGAAAAATGCGTAACAAAAGTGCAATCTCTGCTGGGTTCCTTTTCATCCTGGTTTCAGCTGTAGGATGGTGTCCCTTGGAAGAAACGTGGGTTCTGTGTAAAGAATGTAGGCTCTTTGTAAGCACCTTGTGGCCGGGACCATCTACCTTTCCTATGTGCCCTAAGCGTAATAATAAATATTAATAATAATGATGAAGTTGGGTTTGTGGGAAAGCCGTGCTTCACTGGCTTTACTGGGAAAGCAGAGTATTTTTAGTTTTGAGAATTTCTAAAACTTACTCTTGGATTCAAGTGTCTCTTTCTTCAGTTCGGAAGCAGCCAAGTTCCTGTACTCTTGGTCAAAGGAATGCCCTTAACCCCAAGGAGGCATCGCTCCTTCCAGCCCCCCAAAGCCTCTTGCCCCAGGCACCGTGCAGGTAGCCACACACCAAACACAAGGAAGCTCTGCTGCAAGCACAGCAGTATCTCTCTGGGGCTGATTACATGAGCTCTTGAGGGTCCATGTCATCCCTCACCATCCCACTGTGCCCAAGGGGCAGTCCGTGCCCCAAGAGCTTTCGCTGTGCACCTAAAAAATCACAGACACTCATGGAAGTGATTGCAATAAAGAGCTACCAGAGGAGGCTATTTTTTTTCAGGGCACAACCGGAGAGGCTACTTAGCATAGTTTTACATGCTGCTAATGTGGTTTCATTGCTTCTAGGACCTGACCTGCTGGCGTTGTGTGCTGCTGTATTATGTGCTATGGATGCTTTTACTCATTTGGAGCTGGTCCAGGGATCTCTAACGGGGCTCTGCGCTGCATGACCTAGGTGTGCTCAGCATGACACCATCCCCTGTGCTGGGAAAGCTGGTTTATCACATTGCTGTGGACTGGGAGGATTAGGCTAGCAGCCCACTCTGCCGTATACTGCGGTCTGGATACTACAGAGTGCTGGGGGATGCCAGGGAGGGGCTGGAGGGAGGGACCTCTGTGGTCCCCATCACAGCATGAGGCCATGGGTTGGTTCCTTTTTGCTCCATTGCGGACTCAGCGTGTGTGTGTAGAGCGTTTCAGTCCAAGCACTGGTGTGCAGGGGATTCAGTGGGCAGTGAGTCATCCCCTGCTGCTGCTAATGGGAAACCTGGCAGCGTCCAAATCGGAAATGGGCAAAGAATGGTTTCTCATATTCACAGTCCCCTGCACCGCTGAGCCCGGGCGTCTTGTAGCCACGGCTGCTCTACTCCATCCCATCTTCTTCCTCCAACGGATTGAGCCTTCGGGGGGAGAGGAAGGATGAGGTGGAAGAAGATAGAGGAACCTGCAGAGAGTGCTGGTGAGGGAAAGAGCTCTCATTCATCCTGACCCACCACCAGAACCACCCCCTGCCTTATAATTGTTCCCATCGCCAAAATAATGGCTCTTAACATTACCTGTAGCCCTTTAAGTATTTACCACAGAGTTGTATTTATTAACATAAATTATGTTTTGTGTGTTTTGGTGTTGCTAGTTTTGACCTTCTTTCATATTCTACAGCCTCCAATTGCTAAAGTGAACATTTGCTGTTTATTGTGCTTCTTATGGTTTCTTAACAGTTAATAGCATTTTACGTTTGGTACAGTTTTCTACCTTTTCTCCCCCTCCCCGTGTTTAAAATGCTGATCCAGGCAATAACATCTTGGATGTGAGGCCATTTTCTTTCTGTGATGCCTAAATACATATGGAGAAAACCTTATTTTGGTAAACGGTGATTTTTGTGCCTGAATAACCCATGCGGACCTTGTCTGGAGTTTGAAAATCTAAAGACTTCTTCTTTGTTACCAAAGTAGCAATTTCATATTGGAAGTGGCAAAAATTTTGTATCATGGAGGTAAAAGCTTTGGATGACGATGTGATTTTACTGTTGGGTACCGTGAGCACAAACACGCATGTTTAGCTTTAAGTCAAAGGAGGTACTCATACGTGTTACTTGCCATTATTTTTAAAAGTGATTTTTTAAGGGCAGGGCTTTGATCGTCCAAACGCTGGTCCTGGCTTTTACTGTCCGCGACACTTCACTTGTGTCTCCGGGTGGGGAGAATGGGTGAAGTCACAGGACAGACTGAGCTTCTCAAAGACTGATGGAGTTGGGCTGGGAAGCTCTGCAGTCACTGTCAGTTCAACCAGCCTCAAGGAAGTTTGGGCTGGGCTGAGATATCCTCCAGAGGAAAGGCTGCAGCAGCTGCGGCAAGGGGAATTGTAATTTTGGAGGAAAGGGCCATGTCTCCAGGGGGGAGAGCCTGTGTCTCCTTGAGAATGGGAGGTGGAGATCACTCTGAGTGATGTTTACCTTGGTTGCTTTTGAGTCGTCTGAATGAGGTACCTGGGCATGTGGCAACACTGCCAAACTGGGCTGGAAAATCAAGGGACTGGATCTCAATGAAGAGAAAATGAGATAGCTGCTACCTAAAGAAATTACTTGAGCAAAAAAAATAAATTAATAAACCACCAAGACCTGATATCCCCTCTGTTTGTTTAGACAACATCCTTCCACCACAAGGAGCACCATTTTTCTCATTTTATAGAGGTAGAGCTGAGGCCAAATTGCATGCCCAAAGTCCTGTAGAAACTGCACAGCAGAGAGTTGGCCCTGCACCCTACACTAGCAAACGAATTGTTGGACCACCTCTTCAAGCCTCCACAGATAGCCCCAGCATGGACTTTCGAGTCCCAAGGGCCTGATGAAGGATCCGTAGCTCTCCAGAGTTTCTGTCTTCACCACCATTTGTTTTTTTTTCTCAAAACAATCCCACTCATGCCTCAAATTCTGCTTTAGCAGAACATTCCCCATCACCTTGCTTTTGCCTCCTTCCAAGAAAGAGCGCCTCCCACCCCAAGAGACAGCACCAGATTCAGGCTTTCCATGAACAGGAACTGCTTTTGAGTATGCATGATACAGTTAATCATGTGTAGAGAGAGAACACAACTTGTATGGCAATGCTCTTGTATGACCTCAGACGTTGTCTGGAGATGCCTCTGTCTCTGTGCTGGTGCCATGTGAACCTAGAATATCCGCACTCTCACCATGTGCTTTGCTGAAGTAGGGTGGCTAAAATGTGCTGCTTAGGTGATCAAACACAAAAAACCAGATGCTGAGTTTTTCAGCCAAGGTCTATTCTGCTCTCCAGTCCTCGAAATGGACCTCTACTGGGTGCACCTGCCTGGCTTCTTCTCTGCATGGAATTTGCCATGCATGTGGAGATCATGCTGTAGGAACAACAGAGTGTTCAAAGTGTGTTTGCTTGAGTAGCTCTAACCCTGATCCTAGTCCTGTATAGACTCTGAAAGTGCAAACTCAACAAAACTGCTGAAAATGTGTTAGAGAGCTTGGCCATGGGCGTACAACACCTGTAAAATATTTAAAAAACAGTCAAAAAGGGGAAAAAGTTAAGAGCAAAAGGAGAGAAAGCGTGCTGCTAGTTCAGCAGAAAAGACAATTGTACCTGCTAGTAGCAAGAACAATTTCATCATCTGATGCATGGACTTCTTCCAGCTTGTCACAACAAATACCGCACACCCAAGGCTATTTGTTGCATTAGCAATAAACCAGCGAGCATAGGGAGCCGCAGCTCATGTTGGCACATAAGCTAGGCACCAGTTACTGCCTGGGCAGATGTACGACCATTTAGCAAGTAGGGCGAATGGTGAAGACATGAATTGGGGTCACACTTTGTTTCCCACCTCCTCTAAACTGGGTGTTGGTCAAGCCCAAGTGCTAAGTCAAGCCTCAAGTGGTAGTATTATCTACTGTTTTGCTAGGAGTACTTAAAAGATGCCTGTCACCCAACAGCTGAAGTTGACTTTGCTGTAGTTAAGATAGGACCAATCTTTATTCTAGGACTGGGCAGGGCACAGCAGCAGCTGTCTTCAGATCCCAAACGGCAGCTCAGACATTAATCTAAGGAGAAACCTGCATTCAGCTGTAAATGAATAGGACATTATTTACCTCCTCTGAAACCAACCAGGGTGGAGATGAGATGTTTTTCCCAGTATGGATGAATTCCAGAGGTAGGATGTGTCCTACAGACACAGCTTAGCTCCATCACAGAGAGCTGCATCAGAGCAGCGGTACAGCTGGGGCTCAAACCTTTCTTTGAGTTTGTTGCCAAGGTCTTTCGCGCTGAATGACACACGGGAGGGAATCAGCAGTCAGACGTGTGCATATCCCACATGTAACGTACTCAGGTGGTCTGGTTTGTTCTGAAGGCAGATAGCCTCACACTGCAGTTTACTAGATTCTTGACAAACCAGTTTTAAAAGGTAGTCCCAGGTGGAGTGTGTTGCAGTAGTGCAACCTTGAAACTGCAGAGACCTGAATGAACTTGGTGAGAACTCCATTTTATAAAGGTATGTACAGTCCTCTGGATACCTGAAATGAAAGAAAGGCACTCCTTACAGTGCAGCCAGAAATAATCCCCAAAGTTGCAAATGACCCAGAGGACACATGCCGGAAAAGATGAGGATGAAGAAAGCCCACGTTACTCTTGTTAAAAGCACTTGAAGGTAGTTCTCTGCTGGACATCACTTTGATTTATCTTATTTGAGGTAAAATCACCTGGCTTTCATCAAGGTTCCTATCTGTTCCAGGAACTGGATGAACAGGGGGACAAGTGAGCTGCACCTTCTGGAAAAGGATTGCAAAATAGAGTGTCATTGGCTTTCATGGTGGAACTACATAACCAAGGTGGATATAACTTTGCAACCCAGATTTTTCTCACCATCTTGACCTGAACAAAGCTGTTCACAAGATAAAGGAATACAGAGATGAGAGTAACAGTGAAAGAGCAATCAGATGAACTATCGTCTGGGAAAAAAGTTTGTACTACCTTGCTTTCTCATGGTGGCCTTGAGGCTGCCTTCAAGACAAGACTTGCAGGACATGCAAACAGTAAATCCCAAATCCCAGGGATGGGTACAGCAGATTTGGTCCTGAAAAACACAGACTTGTTAATAATGATGGATTAATATATCAGAAGAGTGTCTACAGGCTGCCTGGGAAGTGCTTACATGGGAAGGAGAGAGGGACAGAGCATGAGGTAACTAGAGACCATGGAGACTGATCTCTAGGCCTCCATTGACTAACCCACAAAAAGCAATTCCACCAAGTCCAGTCTGGCCTCCCAGACACCTAAATTGTACCTTGTCTGTCCAATTTTCAAAGCCAGCAGCTCTGGTTTACATGTCAGATGCTGATTTTGAGGTGAGAGCTGCCTCCTGAACCAGAGCTTGATTGATGGGAAAGCAGCTTGGCTGTTGAGCGGGAAGATGACCTCCCATTGTGGGCATAATTGCTGCATTCCTTGACTGGGAGAGGAGCGGAGCAAGCCTGCCTGTGTAGGACTTACATGGAAATGGCATTTTTATGGGAATGTCTGAAATGCCTCTTATAGGCACCCAGTTAAACACTCCTCTCAGTCTGGCCACAGGCCAGCCTAGAGTCCTTTGAACTTCTTGCCCTCCAGCCAGAATCCAGGGTTGAGTTTTCCTACTGACTTCCAGGATGCCAGGTCACTGCTAGCCACAGTGAAGAGAGCCCGGCTGCCTAACGTGCTGCCCACAGCGTTGCGTGCATCTCTTTGGCCGTGGTAGCAGTTTTGCAGACACATCCGAAGTCAGGCTTTGTCTTCTGCACTTTTTGTGGCACTGCGTCCACTGGCAGACCTCTGTTTTTAGCAGGGTGAGAAATCGGACCACAGCTGGTAGCCAGGCAGTCTGCCAGTGTGCTGGGTGCATCAGCCATTTCTCATGATACATAGCAGCTGAGCTA
>VWZL01000024.1:1654-47449 GCA_013396915.1 Stercorarius parasiticus | reverse complement strand
TTTTTTTTTTTTGTGGAAGCTTTGAAACACGTTGAACTTACCATGTGGGAAAAAGTCCTGCTAGTCCAGTGCTTGTCTGCATCCGTTTGTAGCAAGGGCACACGAGTTTGGGAGCACATTTCTGCTCCTGGCTTAAAACTGGCTTATAGCACATCGCGCATGCATGCACAAGATCTCTTGTTAAGATCCCTAGGTCCCGTTTCTAGGTGCAGATCTACGGTGTGGTGCATGTAGTCAGGGAAATAAAGCTAAAAGTGTGTGTAAATTCAGAGGCTGCTTTTGCAGCTTTCGCGTACCATATGCTGCTCTCGGGAGAGTAGGATTTCAGCCCAACAATCAGGCTCCTTTGGGAGGCTTTCACTGCTGCTTTGCTGCCCTGGTCAGAGGCTTTGCATGAAGTTACTACCCCTGAAACAAAATGAACACAGCCAAGGAGGCTGAATGACTTTCATGATCTCGCTATTCTGCGTGCTTTAAGGGATTGATTCACGTTATCAGCGTTGGTTTCCTCCTCTTTTTTCAGGAGCTAAGTTTTAGACTTTACTATTTCAAGGCAGAAGAGGGTAAGAGAGGATGCCACAATATTAATCCCTGCACAGCCACATTGATTCTGCTTTTCTAATGTTATTATTCAAAAAAGGGAAAAATAAAGGTCCTGTTGCTTTGTCAGTAGCAGAACTAATTCAGCATTGTTTCCTATGGATCTAGCTCTTTTATCTTTAACTTGCCCTTGCAAGCCTATAGCCTTTTCCCGACCTCTTCTGGGGGTAAGTGGCAATGTGTGTAATGGTTTAGTGAGGATTCGTTTGCATCCCTAGACTGATTGACACGCTGACTGCCATCTCTCAGAACAGATAAGGGGTTGGAGCTACAGCGTAGTGGGGGCACTAACTACTGTTGATTTATTTTACTTAGCTCTTCATTTCTATAGGATGAGTAGGTGTTTAGTGTATCTGAAATGCCTACTTCCATCTCAAGTGTGGTTGAAATTGGCCAATGGATTCAAAAGTTATTAGAGGGGATTAAAAGACAGACAGCATGATCAGATAAGCCTGTTTCCTCAGAAAAGTAGGCTAAAAAGGGAAAAAAAAATCTAGTGCAAGGACTCCTGCGATGTCCTCTGTACATCCTGTTTTTTTCAGCGTCTGCGGTGGTTAATACTGGAAGCTGAGTATTTACAAATGAGTGATGCAACACATGCAGCAATGCTGCTCTCCTGAGCTCTGACCGTTTATTTACATTACACCTGCAATATTGAATGTGGTCGTCCCACTGATGCGGCATCAGTCCTCTCTGTCTCGCCAGCTGAAATTTGCCATGTGTGCGTGAGAAGTGATTCCAGGTTATCCACATCCAAACACCCCCTTGCCCAAAACAGGATTTAACTGCCAGGAGACAAGCCCCGTAGACTAGTCACTGTTTGTTGAGGGGCTGTAAGACAAGCCAACAGGTTGGTCGTTCTGTGTCCTCGAGCAGCTGATGAGGACTTCGCTGCTTCTTCTCAGTCTAGGTGTGAACATCAAAATATTTTAGTTGAGTAGGGATATGAGGCTGTGCTCACCTCAGCCCCAAATATATGTTTTACTGACACCTTTCATCGTGGGCAACATTTTGCTGTTTAGAAGCTGCCAGTCCACTATAAATCAATTTTGCAGACTCTGGGAGATGGGGAAGTCCTTGAGGTGCTGTGCTTGGTCTCTAGATAAGAGGTTGCCACTTTGCATGTACAGCAAAGCCGATGACCCTTTGATCCCTGTGCACATCTCAGAGCAAACGCTGTTAATTGTGATCCCATGATCCAGGGGGAGTACAGGAAAGGGGCTGGGTTTAATGGAGCCTTTCATCTGAAAGAAGGGTGCTGGGCTGAAAGCCAGCCTCTATTGCAAGAAGAGAAATAGTTAAAGCTTGTGGAGGTATTAAGACTTGGAGTTTAATTTCAGGCTAAATAAAGGCATGTTCTGGGAGATGGATTTTGACATGTGAAGGAAGGGTACCAGGTTAAGATATGGGATTCTGGGTTACCTTGGCGTTTCTAGCCCGATTTCCTGTGTTCTTGTTTATATAGCAGAGCTGGTACAAATTTTCAAGCAGGCACACAAATCCAGAAATAAAAGGAATAGCTGGTTGTGAACCTGCCGCCCACGCACACAAATCCAGAGAGCCAGCTGGGCTACAGTGCTCCTCCCTCCCTCCCTTCCTGCTCCTCCGACATCCCCGTCGCCTCAGCCCTCACAACGTGCCTGAGCTCTTATGAGTGTTGCTGAGGCCCACGAGAAAGCTTTCCAGAGCAGGATGGGGAATGAGCTCCAGACAACGGCCTGGAGAGACCACCTTGTCCCCTTGCACCTGTAGTGCCGAGGGTCTGGTGGCTTTTGAGCACCCTCGGGCAGAAGAGGTTTTATGGCTCAAAATCAGTGCTTTGAACTCCGTTTGGAGGAATTTGGATGAGCTGGTGGACAACATGGCTGTTTGAGGTGATGGATACCAGATGCCAAGGTTCACATCTGCCAAGGAAAAGGTTTCATCTGGTGTTTGCTTAGGCTTTCAGACCTTCTGAGTGTGTCTGACCCCAGCTCATGGTGCAGCTGTGCCTCTTGCATGGGGAGGCAGAGGATGGGCTGCTGGGGAGAGCTGGCATCCCTTCATCTTTCTGGTGAAAGGTGCAAATAACTTCACACCCTCCTGCCCTTCGTTCAGTCCACAGCGTGTTTTTCCGGCGTCTAGCAGCAAAGTAATTTCATTTGGGGCCTCTGTGTGCTTCTGTCAAAGAATGAAAAATAGCAACAGGAATTTCTGGGGCTGGGCTTCGGCTCAGAGCCTCAAAAAGTCTGTGCACACTTGAAAATCCCTCCCGGCCCTTCCCCCTCAGCTGGGCACTTAGCGTTGTGAAGGAACGCTTGGTACCGTGCCTAGTCTTCAGGATTAGTAATTTGCTTTGTTGTCTGTGTTAATCTAAAGCCCCTGACTATGCAGCAAAAATTCAGCCAAGTTGCTTCTTGGAGAAGTCCAGGAGGAGGGAATTAATCTGGAGAGCGTAATGAAGCATTGCACTGGAAAGGGTCATTATCTGTGAGCCCGGTCTCAGGGAGGGACTAAGCCGCCTTTATCCTCGTGGCATCAGGTGTGTGGCTGGGGGGAAACCCCACTGTCTCCCACCACCGCTGCCAGAAGAAAGCTCTGAAAACGGCTGGGTGTCAGAAAGCTGTTTCACAGCTGAAGTCTGACAGTTCCTCTCCTCCTGGGGACTGCAGAGCTGCTGCCTTTTGGCAATTTGCTCTCCAGGGGCAGTTGAGGATAGATAGCTGCTGCCCCTACTTTTTCTGGGTTGGTTTGTGGGAGATTTGGGTGCACACTGTGCTGTCTGGGAGCGGGTCACTGCCCATGCCTTGAAATTGCAAGACGTCTTGCAAAGTACTTTATGTCTCGACCCTGGCCTTGAACCCTTGGCAATGTATATTCTGTATACCCCAGCCCCCACTGAAACCAGCTTAGATTCATTGTTTTCCTTTGTTGCTAATTTGTGGTGGTGTTTTTTCTTCCTGTGCTGCGAGAGATGTTGCCTCATATAACCTAACTTTGAAAGACTCCTGATCCTAGCTCCCTCCCACCCTCCTTATTCCTGTTTGTCTCGTGTCTCATTTTGCAATTGCTATTATTTCATCCCTCTGGGGCACCTACTAAGGCTATCCCAACGATGGATGCTGCCAGACCAGATACATAAATATTAAGAAAGGCGGAAAGAGCCAGACTTGCAATTTCTTTGTGCAGAACAGTGGTGGAGATGCTGTTCTTACAGCTGACCAACACAACTGCAAGCTGAGCTCCAGATTTAAAAGCCTGTAGATGCTGGTTCATATAAAGTTTTAGCTGGGACTGTAACTGGGCAGCATCACGTGGTCAGGAATTGAAGCAAACATGCTAGTTATACTGATGATTTTCACTAGATCACTAAAGGGCTTGTTCCCAGACTGGGCTGGTCTCCAAATGTATACTGTACCTTGTCTAATTTCTGTTGCTGGTGGAGCGAGACAAATTTGTGACTAGACGATCTTATTCATTTGCAGAGTTTCCTGAATTTTGACATGCAAAATCTGATGTGAACATTGGACCCTGTGCATGGTCCTAGAAAAGATTACGGTAGCTGTCAATCTGGGACATTATCCTTGTAATGCAGTATCGCAGGTCACCTGTCTATGTGACCACCTTAATAAATCAGTGTGTGATCGCCTGGAGTTGCCAGAGGTTTGGTATTATCAGAAAGCCTGATGGCATTATTCAGACACTGGAAGAACAGAAAGTCTGGATTAACGCTGAGTTCGCTGTCTCTTCTCTAATGCTGTTTCCAGTTCAATGGACGTCTTGATAATAGTGTTTGGTCTGAAGGCCACGGACTTATTGATGATCACAGATCAAAATACCATCACTTCTAATAAATTATGCTGCCCTATTTCTGTTAAGAAGTGTACCAAGGAACAACATCTATAAAAGCAAGGGGAAAATCTGAGCAGTCTCCACAAAGACTCATAGCGCTGCTACTCAGAGTGAGGGTGAACATGACCGAAGTACATTTCCAGAAGTGAAATTTGGGGAATGCAAATTTGACGCTGGCAGTGCATCTTCATTGTGGATCTTGCAGCACAGTAAGGCTGGTGCTGTTTTTAGAGGATGCCAAATTCAAACTTTCCCCGCCTACAACTCCTTCTGTATCCCTCTTTGCCCATCTGTCTCACCTTGGATCAGGTGTAGTTTTGGATATTTGAGGATAGATAGATCAGGACTATTATTAAAAAGGCACAGAATATTTTTCTTCCAGCTCAGGGTTACAGCTAATAGTGCCAAAAGTTTTTGATAGACTAAAATCAGTTTAATGTTCACAGGCTCCAAAACATCACCTCTCTGTTATTAGCTATGAGTACTGGGGGTAAGTGCTACTGGTGTGACCATGCGAAGATCTCGATAGCCCTACACCCAATACAAACCGAGTAAACTCACACTTTGTAAAATCAGGGATTATGAATGCAAAACAATCCTCATCTTGCTAGATCTGATCTCTCCAGATTAGAGTGGAGTATCTCGGCAATCATGCCACTCTTTCAAGGACCTTACCTTGTCACTTCTCACGCTCTGCAGGCAAAAGGAAGCTCATCAGGTTAGCGTTTCCAAAAAATATTAACTTTCACTTACCAAAAAAATGTGCAAATTACCTTCCTGTATTTAAAACTAGCAATCAGAGTCCATTATATTTTCTGCAGTAGGACAGAGTTTGGAAGACATCTCATTTCAGAGCATACTAAAACTGACCGAAAGTCCAGAATCACTCACTTCTGTCCCTCTTCTTACACAGAACCTTACAAGCAGCTGTTTGCACACTTCACACGTTTCCTTAAGATGAAAACTTTTGCTTTGTGACAATCTAGAAATATCTGTTAAAACACAGATTGTGAGGCAGAGCAGATTGTGTGGTACTGCCCATCTGCCCGTTGGATACCCATGCTTACTTTTTAGTAAGAGCAAGGAGCTGGATGTAATGTCATGCAGTCATAATTCTTGGCAGTTGCTATAGTTCATATGCTTATTGGAAGCTGAAGCTTTGGAGCATTTATCAGATGTCTTTACGCTTCCTGCATTAGTGCTTGGGGTTTTTTTCAGCTGAGCTCTCAGGCTGCCAAAGCCCTGTTTGGTAGGGAAAGAGCCATGTGTCCAGTGGAGCGTTTCATGGGGGGAATGACTGGGCTGAAAAAAAGCGAACAAATCAAGAAACACCTGCCTGGGCAGCGCACGTTTGTAAACTTAGAGGGCTTTTAGATGTTTTGAGAAAGACAGGGAGATAATTCTCGTGTAGGAGCTGAGTGTGAAATGAAAGAGCTAGCGTGGGAGATGACGGACTGGACTGTCCCTTGAAGAGAAGGTGGGTTTGCAGCTCTTCGTGTGGGCTGTGGGACCTGCAGGGAGGATGATTTTCTGGCTTTCCTGGGACAGCCCTGAAATGCAAGGGGCAGGGCTTGGGAGTCTCCCTTTTTTCTTCTTTTCCCATTGCTTCCACCCCAGGTTGGGAGGTAGGAGGGCAAAACCAGAGGATGCTCTAAGCTCCCCCGCTCCTATGACCCCAGCCCCACAAATGAGCCAGGGAAGGCTGCGGTTTGCCCTTCGGAAGGTGATATGGTATAAAATTTCTAGGACGAAATTCCTTCTTTTAATAAAAACCCCATTTAAATAATCTAAGTCCCAAAGATGAGATGCAACTGGCCCGTTTGCCCAAGAGAGCGTTTCAGAATACTTTTACCCAACAGTTGGTCTGAGATCAAACAGACTTGGCATTGCACTGTTTCCTGGATAACACACCATCATTATTTATTAATCTGAATCAAAGTGCTTGATGTTTTCATGCTATCAGTTAGACAGAGCTTTATCGTCTGCCTCCCTTTTTTTTTTTTTTAATTTGTTGTGTTTCAAGAAAGTTTTGAAGCTGTTTCAGTGGGAAATCCATAGCTTAAGTGGCAGCTTGCTCATCTTTTATTTATTTTTGTAATAATCCCACTGTTACTCATTCAAAGCTCCAAAAGATCCTTGTCCTCAGTCAAAAGTTTTAAGCTTGCATGAGATTCTAATGGTGACTTTTAGAAGAAAAGCACGTTTTCCTGGTTTTGAATGTGTATTGTCACATTTATTGCTCTGTGATTTAAAGAGAAGTCATTTGTCTGGTCACTGAGTAATTTTAAAATACATTTTTATATTGAGATCAAAATGACTATGTAAAATTCCTAATTTTCTCATATACTTTAGAAACACAAACACAGGGATGTCAAGCCAGTGGAAGAACCAACACTGGGATGTGATTAGGGTGATTTCTGGCCTGTTTCCCATCATTCTTGGAGAAAAAGTTTTGTGGTTTTTTTTTTCCCCATGAAAAATTGTGATTTTCTCTAAGAAATCTGTTGCCTTTTCAGTTTGGAGGCTTCTTTGTTGTACAAAGAAATTTGTAACTCAAAGTAGATGCTCTTTACTAAAATGCTTCTCTTATTGGAAAAGCATTTTTCTATAGAAATAGAGTTTCAATAGGAAATTTGCAGTCAGCTGTTACATACGGCAGGCAACGCTGCTCCCAATTCCTCTCGAAAGGGTGGTTTCATACAGAACCTGCACTTCTGCATATCTCTGCCAGTGTTGTGGTTTTATAAGCACATTTTCCTATTCTAAAATGTTTTCCTGTCTCCTGTTTTTGTGTAAAACATCCTCACAGAGAGGGAGGATGATTAATTGGAAACTACAGAGGAAACTACAAAATCAATTGCACTCACAGAACTGTCTAATGTAGAAACTAAACTAATAAAAAAACCCAGGGAAATATATGAGTTTTTTTCTCTCTCCTTATTCAGTCATAGGAGTCTTAACTCTTGCTTGGAAGATTTTTCTGAAACACAATTGTAACCCTTATATTTTATCTTTTTGGTGCTCACCTACACATTATTTGTGAACATAGCAAACAATATTAAAAAAAAAAAAGCCCCAAACTGTCTTGATGGGCTGCAGACTTACTCTCACCATTTACACCAAAAGAAGATCTGATCCCCAAGCTGATTGTGCTTCTGTATGAAATTAATCCATAAGATTTTCTGCTCATAAATAACTGTGAAATGATTGAACTTTAAAACATAAGACTTCTCATGCGCTAAACCTCACGGAAGAATAATCTCTTGATAAATTTAGTTTTAAAGTAACGGAAGCATAGATGATTGCAATCCTATTTTTAGACATGCGCAGTAAAACATTTCTATTTGGTTTGTAGTAATGCTAGTTTAAGTCAGAGCCTCCAAATGAAGACGGAGGTGTGAGAAGGAACAGGAGCAGCAGGGTCAGCGTGGTGAACCATCCTGGCCCTGGGTTTAGAGCCAGTTTTGTAAAGAAGATGAGCCCGGATTGTGTTTGCCAATGCAGCAGGAAGGATGCAGAGAGTGAGCTATGAGACGGACGGAGCTGATGGCATCACTAGCCACGTTAGAAAGACTTGAAGACCAGAGAGGGCCTGCCTATCTGTACCAGCCAGCAGAAAGCAAAGCACAATTAAACCATCAGTTATTTGGCTCATTACAGTGCGCACCGCATGGAATAGAGGCATTATCAGGAACTCTAGGTCTATGCTATCAGGCCATACCTAAATAATAGTTACAATTAGACTAGGCACTGAGATTTGTTTCTGCTTCATGTGTGTAAGAAGGGAGCTACAATAAATCAGCAGAACTCTGTCCGGGACTTATTCTTGTTAGCCACCGTGAGAATAATGTTAAGCATGTGAAGTGGGATTTCCCATTACATTCTTAATGTGAATCTTCAATTTAATTTAGACTCATGCGGGAATATTATAAATTGTAAGAATTGAGAGTATCAGTAAGGCTTTTAATGGTCTGATCTTTCAAGCTAGATATTCTTCTTGCTTGGACCGAAGGGCTGGCTTATGGGTTCTCTTCTGTGTCCTGTGACAGCATTTTACATGGTTCTCTTTGCCAGCTCCATCGCTTCAGGGGGTTGGAAAGGGGAGGGCGAGAAGTCATGCTGTAGCCCAAGGCTGCAGTACAAAGCTGCAATCTGGTCTGCTGTGACCATTTCTTCCAGGACATCATCTTTAACTTCTCTGCAGCTCACTGGCTTGGAGATCAAGTGAGAAGCAGTTTTGACAAAGGATGGTGTGCTGGCTTAACCTCGTCTGGCTGCCAGGTGCCTACCAGGCTGCTCTCTCACTACCCCCTCCTCATATCAGGTTAAACCACCACAGGTGGTTATTAAGTAAAGGGGAGCAAATGTACAACCAACCTATAAAAAGGATGATTATTAGGCCGTCGGAGAGTGTGAAGTGTATCCTGGAGACATGAACAATGTTAACTTGTGAAACACCATCCAAATTTACCTCTTTTCTTTCCCCCACTTACATTTCTCTCTTCTCTGTCTGGCAGTAGAGATGGGCGAGAGAGAGCTTGGATGCCAGACGGCTCTTCTGGAGTTAGTACTACAAGTTTGGGGAATATTTTTTGAAGGGAAGTAGACTTGGGGAAGCATATTTTGGAGCCAGGCTAAACACTTACGTGGGAAGAAAGGAACAGTGCCATCTTGTTTGTTCTGCTTTTAAAATCACTATATGCTTTGGCATAATCTGTAGACAAGCCCAAGACTGGAGTAGGAAATTGGCTATGAACTGGGGTGGAAGTGAATTTTCAGCTCTTTTTTAGGTTGTTTTGTTGTGGTTCCCTAGGAGTCACTAGTCTGTATCTCACTGTACTTTCAAAAATATTTCCTCAAAACAACTTGTGCCCATGTAACTGCACATTCCAGATCTCAAACATCCCTTTAATTTGTAGAAACGTGACATAGGACAGAAAATTTTTTCCAGGTTTGTGAGTCCATGGTGAGTTTGAGAGTATTAGGATAACCTGGGTGATCATGTTTCTGGCAATAGTGTGGTTGTCATTGACTAATTAAGTGTATGCAGTTTGTTGAAGCTGAAGATCTGTACTTCATGTTGTAAATTAATTGTGGGCACTGGAAAGCTGTTGTAGAAGTGTTAGAGTTTGCCACCTGCTAGGATGGAACAGCCCCATGCTCTGCTCCTTTACCACCGTGAACGTAGAGGCAGCTGGTCTCTTTCTTTATGAGAAGGCAGGCAGATGAAAAGCTAACACACATCACACGCCCTGGGCCATATTCCATAATGGTCTTAATTTGGGGGTAGGGGGAACAGATTTCAGTCTGGATGCCCCTGCTTTGTGATAGAAAAGCAGACATGCAAGCGTAGACACTCAGTTCATGGGTACCTACCTACAGGTACATATCAGCACCTAAATTTGGGTGTCCTTATAAAATTGAATCATCAGGACCTTTGCTAGGGTCTAAAGCATAGTTATCTCACTGAAGTAGACATATTAAACAGGACAGATGACTCATGTCCTAACAGTGTCTACTTCTCCCCGAATGTCTAACATCCTGCATTTCTTTGGTTTGGCTAGTCTGTTCCAATGCATCACAGAAGCTAGATTTTAGTTGATTCATTCAATGCTGTGTATGAGGCTATGTCACAGGAGCTGCGTATCAAATACAACTTTTTTTTAGCTAAAATTTTCTGAAATACATTATTCATCCTAAGCTGAGGAATGTATAGGATATCCATCCTAACCTGCAGGATGCATAAAGATACAAGTGAACGTACAGAAGAGCAGGCAGTATGTGAATTATTAGCTCCTTACATGGCAGATTAAAAATTGAGAGATCCGACCAAAATCTTCCATTTTCTTGTCAAACTTTTATTTTTAGTTGAAATTGTCTTGAGAAAGTAGGAAAAACCAAGCTGAAGGTTTGAGCAGTGTAGCCACTTCTGTATAATTTTAAGACCTAAGCAGAGTAAGTGCTATTATACCTCATAGACATAACGTCCCTTGGGGGCTCTTACCTTGCCCCCAGTACTCATATATTATTGTGGATCTCTAGCATAGAACGGACCCTGGCTATAGGAGGGAATTAGGGTCAAGATATTGGATGATCTGTTGGTGCAATTGCTGTTTATCGCTGCTATTAGTAATAATAAAGTTATTTTTAGGAATAGTCTTCTTTCTTTCGGGAAGTGCAAGCAAGTTCCCAAATTATGGAGCTAGTGCATTTTCCATTTAGAAAACATCCCGCATTGATACCACCGTCAGATGTTTCTCTTTCACAGGCCACTTGATGTATTATTTTCTGGTTTACTCATTGACTGTTTGGTCCCATAAGCTAAATTAAGCAAGAAGCCACAACAGGGTTTGCAATACTAGGCCACTATTGTATGCTTCCAGTGCATTGTGCCTCAGGCCCAATTGAGTATTACCAACCACTCAAGCATGCATCGTTGACACATAAATGCATATTTGGCTGTAGCTTGTTAGTAAATGCAATGTCCCCAGCAGTTTTATATGGATGATTATATTATTGCTAATTAACAGAAAATGTCATGACTTTTGGAAAATAATTGTTTGTGCAATGTGTTATTTACTCTGAAAAATTCTTCCATGTAAAAAGATGAGGAAATTATGCAGGGGAGAAGGGGAGGAATATTCAGGAGAGCCACAGGGTTCTCAGAAGCATGAGTCTTGTTGACATCAGTGGGACATAGCCAAAACCACTCCTGGTAATGTGACTCACGCATATACCTCTCAAATCATCCATGTTCACCCCTCTTTGGATGCTCCCCATCATTTGCTCAAACTTTAGGTTTTGGTTAGTGTCAGGAGAAATGAAGTTTAATTCAGCTAACCTACCAGCAAAATGTAGTAGCTAGAAGAAGGCGATATTGGTGCTAGAATTAAAGGCTACTAGTTATTTAAAAAAATACAGTGAAAAATCCCTGGCTTCTCTGCCTCCTTGCTTCCATTGGCCTCATTTGCATAATGGTTTAGAGCATTATGTAATTCAAATCAAATCGCTGTCAGTCGGCACCAGCATCCATTGCATCTTTTCCATGAAGCTACACTGAGTCAATGGAGTAAACGGGCTTGAAAGGAATGACAGAAATGCAAAAATTCTGCCTCTCTGACGCCAGGGGTCTGACCCACCAGCTATTGAAGTCATACAAAATATTCCCCTTGACTGACATGAGCTGAGGATTGCACCCCCAGAGCCCACGTAAGCTCTTAACTCTGATTCCTAAACTTGGCAACCAAACCCAGGCAGTTTTCGACTGCAAACGGGCTGAATATCCCTCCTCTTTGGACGGCAATAATCTTTCTCTGTCTCTCTGGCGGGCAAAATCTCTTCAATCAGAGTGGAAGATCCACTAGCTTTATCCAAACAGTATTGTCAAATTTACAGTGCACTAAATAATGAATCAAATCTTCAATATACCCCAGCAAGCAGCAACCAGCTACTCCCTGAAAGGGTCCCTGTTCAATTTGTCCTTCATGAGTCTCTGTTTCCATTATAGAGCAGGATAATTTTGCCAGTACACTTCTAAATCCGTGCCTTTTGATTTTTCTCCTGTCTGTTTTATTGCAAAGTCACTGAAAAGCCCTGCCCATCTCTGGGGCTCCATTAGCACCGAACACCATCCAAAACCATAGACAGACAGGGACCCTGCATCCTTCTCCAGAGGAACTTGCCATGATAGCAGTGATGCGTTGCATGCGGCAAAGAGGTGAATAAAGCAGCTGTGCCAAAATCACATAGGATTGGTATGAATGTCACCTGAGGCATATCACTGTGGACATGGAGAGGTTTGTGGAAAGGTTATGTTGACTTGGAATAAAGTAGCTGAGAAGGAGAGATCGTTTTCTTGGCTAATGTATGGGAAAGGGGCAGAGGTGGAGAAGGATGGGAAGGAGGGTGTAGGTGTAGGTTTACGGATGGGGTGGAGTTCAATGAAGGTCGGTGGTCGTGGAGCAAAGTACTCCTGATACTGCAGACTTGGCAGGACCTCCTGTCTCACCTCCTATTTGCGGGATGTGGAAAGGGGACCTGCCACCTCTCATGGCTTAACACTCTATGATTTGGATCTGTCTCTTCCATCTTTCACATCTAGTGGTTTTTTTTGACCCTTCACCTCTGTCCCTTTTTGCTTCTGTCACCTGACAGAAGGAAAACCGATATTGCTCTGTTTACTGTTTAAAATGGAGTTCAGTTGTTATGTCATGTTTGTCTCTTAGTTCAGTGCTAAAATTGTGAAAGAGGAACCGGCTTTGCTTATAGAGCTTCATCCATCTTTTTCAATCTGAACGTGCCAGTTCTGGTCATGGCTTTTATAAGTCTGTTGGTTTTCCCCGCTGATGAAATGTGTCTCCACAACTTAGATGGGGGGGATCAGTGATGCCTTGCCTATAACTCTGTGGTAATGTATCAAACAACTTTCCAGACGTGGCTCCCTCTCCTCTGGAAGCAAGCAGACAAGCTTTTGGTGGCCAGCATAAAACCTGCCTTCTTTCAGCAGCATGACTATCCCATAATGGCTTCAGAATATATTTTAATAGCTGTTTTACAACTTCCTATATCCGTTAGAATGTCTTTACAAAACACTCTGTGAATAAAATGGACCAGATTTGATATATTTTATTCATGTGAGCATTCAAAGCACCTAATGGTGAGTAGTGTACATTATATTTGGCACAACATGGAGTTCTCCTGTAGATTTCTTATTTTTTGTTCAAAACCTAGTGACTGCATCCTGAGCTGAAAACATTTCTCTTTCTTGGTAGCTCTTTGCAAGCTCTGTTGGTTTAGAGTAGCAAAGGAGCCCACATCTGAAGGCTGAGTAGTTTCTAGTATAATAACTCTGAGGCCAATCTCTAGTTAATTAAAATAGGCATGAAAACCTGTTGGGTGCAGAGAATTATACTTTTCAGCAAAATGTGGAGATGCGCACTGGTAACTATAATATGCTGCTTCCCTCTTGCTTATTTATGTCATTTAGTTGCAGCATAATTTGAAATAAAAACACCTGCAAAGAAAGCAGAATATTTTTAGCTCACTAAAAATATATATTTTATCATAAGAGAAGACTTAGTGCCAGCATTTAATTCTTGGCATAACATTTGTCATCCCCAAATACCGTTTCACTATCGGGATGAAATCTTCTGAATTCATTTCCTTTTAGCACATGTTAGCTTTCTGAAGACTTTATCTTATCAATAAGTCGTTGGTAATATCAGAATGCCGTGATTCTGATGAGTGAGGAGCCAGCAAAACTCATTAAACTGGATTTAAAAGAAGATACGGCATAGGCAGTGCTGGTTGTGACGAAAGACAGGTGGTTCAGTAACTTCGAGATTTTGGTTTGGACACTTTATATTGTTTTTTTTTTTTCCCAATGATGTGAATGCAATGAGGTTTTTTATTTATTTATTTATTTTTGCCCCTGGTCAGCATGCGTGGTGAACAAACAGGGCTCGTTTTAGAAAGTCTGTGTTATGCGATGTCATATCAACCTGCAGGGTTGCCTTGTGACGTGGGCAGCAAGAGGAACTCTGTCTCACAGCTCCTCCTGCGTCAGTCTGGGGCTGATTGCAAAACTGTGCTTTTTCTAGGAGATCTCCTTTGAGATCTAAATGTTCCAGCCATTTCCATCAGATTTTTGTGGAATAGAAAACCTTTCCACTTGCAGGCCAGCCACGGGACCCTGCCCGGTCCCCAGCAGCCATCGGTGTCTCCAAAAGTCTCTGCCGTGTTTGGCAGCACCCCATTTCACTCCTTCCACTCTGAACACACTCAACAAGATGTCTCTGCAAGAAGAAGCATTTGCAGATTGCCTTCACAAGTTGCAAAAAATATCGAGGGTTTTCCAGCTCCCTGCAAGCTTGGTTACCTTCTAGGTCATTACTTTAAAACCTCAATTACACGCTCTCTGGTGTTCATGCTCTGGTGTGAAGGTATCCTCTTCAAAGAAAGCATTTCTATCAGAATATTCCTGGTCCTAATAGATCACTTCCCCAGCTGCTGTGACTTCCCTGGGATGGGTAGAGCTGTGCTGATTTATGCCAGCTGGAGAGGTGGCTGATTATATTTGTTAGGAACGTGTAGTACAAAAAAAAATCGTTGTTTATGGTCTTGACAAAATTATGCCTGTTGGAAAAAAGAAACAAACCAGATATCAGTTTAAGCAGAAGTAATGAGTGTCCTGTGTAAAATTTCAGGGACTGTATTATTCAGTTCCCCCTTGTTTTGATGTGAGCATTCAGCCCCTCAGAGTGTGTATTAACAGCAACTGAAATTTATCAGTTAAAAGACAATTTCCCATGACACCTCCTAGCTGTGGAATTGAAGTGCGGTATAAATATAAGTGAATTAAGTCTCAAAAGGTTGCCTGTTGATTGTCAGTAAAATTATGAAGAGTGTCTAAGTCACCTAGACTCCTTTAGCCTCTTGACCTTTATATAGAAGGTCTTTATTTAATCTTAATTAAAACCAGTTCTTCTCTATGAAGCCATTACTTCATGGCTGGAATAAAACTTTCATGCAGTCCTGTATCACCTCGTAGTCTTTTTAAATATAACATTTTTGTGTGCATGTTTAAATTTATGCATAAGAATGTGTGAATCTAGGCCAATTAACATTAGATTAGATGTGTCATTGTATTGTTCTTTATTTCCCCAGCCTATTATTCTTATGTTTTCCAGTGCTCTGCAGGTCAAAGGAAAATGCCAAAGAGATTATACGGAAAAGAGGCGGGGGGGGGGAAGTAAGTATGGTCTGCTGTGCTTTGAAAGAGACAGCTTAATGGTTTCCAGAGTAGTGTGTGTCAATACCAAACTGTCTGCTGGAGCAAGAGTTGGATCCTTTGGGGGCTGAGCCCCTTCTGAGACTTGCTGAGCTTGCTCTGCTCATACTGAAAAATTGCATGGAGCTGTCTGGGGTTTTGCTGGAGGCATCTGACAAGTAGTGATAGCTGAGCTGTTGTTTAGGACTCTGGAGTAGACGCTGTGTCTGGCACAAGGTTGTATGACTGATAGGCTGTGACCTGCCTTCTCCTCCTGGAGGGAGTGCTTTTCATGTGGGGATCTGTGCAGTGACTGCTGGTGCTGCAGCCTGGAGCGGTTTTTCAAAGCTGTGACTTTGATCAAAGGAGCAATGCAGCAAGGAGGAGGTTAATTTTGGTCATTCGAGGAGCAGACCTTCTCTTCCAACAGTTCGCTGTACTGGGGCCGGCCTTGTGGCTTGTTTTTGTCAAAGTTAGGTTGATGGTTGGACTAGATGATCTGAAAGGTCCCTTCCAACCTAGGCAGTTCTGTGATTCTAAGAACAAATGCCCCGATTTTAGCAGCTCCCCCCTCCCATAGGACCCGAGGAGCTCACAGGGACAGGCTTGGTCCCCATGGGTAGCTCTGGCTGCTGTGATGCCTTCTCAGCACCTCCGTTTGCCTGGCCCCTGCTCTTGAGAGATGCTGACAGGTCTCTGCTCTGTAGGAGGCTCTGTGGTTTGCCTTTGGAACCGATGGCAGACTCAGGGTCAAGAGGATGCAAAATCAGCACAATGAGAAGAGCAAGGAGAGCAGGGGGGAGGCTGCCCTTGCTTTGATCACTGGAAAGGTAAAGCAAAAATAGAGCTTAAAAACCCAGCCAGGCAAAACAAGGCTGCAGTGGTGCTGATGGTTGTGTTCCCGTAAGCTCTGCTCTTCCCCTCCTTCTCCCCCGCTGGGGTCAGCCCTGGCTGCACAAGTTTCCTCTGCTGGACAATGGGAAGCTGCTTCTTTTAGTAACCCCCTTTTCAAAGGGCCTTGAGCCCAAAACGAGCCGCATCTCTTTAATTATTTATTGGCATGGCTGAGCCGGCAGCTGGGTCCTGCTCTCCCGTGTTCAGTGGGGCTGGGCTTTTTAATCCCTTTAAAGCAAGGGAGTGGGGAAGGGGAGATTCGACTCTCAAGCTCCCCAGGGCCTGCGGGCAGATCTGGGGAGGGGGAAGGAGCCGGTCCTTGCCAGCCATTTATCCAGGCAGCACTGAGTGCTCACTGAGAGGGGTTTGAAATACGGTAGCTGCTCGTAATGAGCTGCTGGTGCCGGTGGATAAATCACCAGCACGATTTAATTATTTAATGCAACCCGGTGCTGGGGATGCTGTTCCTTAATTGGAGGGGAATGCAATAGCCAGGAAGGAGTAGAGATGAGTCCAAACCTTGCCTGGTACAGTGGGGAGACACTGGGTTTCTGCAGCATTTCGGGCAGCAGGGAGCTGAAGCAGAGAGGGTTGCGCTGCCTCAGTCCACATGAGTCTGGGGCACTGGCCTGTTAGTGGCTCCAGCTTGCAGACTGACCAGGGCAGCCAGAGCTTCTGGGCTTCTGTGTCCCTTGGCACTTGGGCCTTTTGTGTTCCTGGTGTGCTCAGGTCTTGTCTTCTATCCCCGCCTCTAGCCTGGCCAAGTGTCAGGGTCCTGTGGGGGGGGTGGATCATGTTTGATCCCACGTCCCACTGGCTGATCCCACCATTACGTTGACTTCTGAGGAGCCACTGTCTGTGGGAGGCTGTGTCTACCATGAGACCCTTCCTCCTGGGAGCAGAGGGCATGTGGAGCGATCCACAGCTGGTTCAGCGGCAGCACGGCTCTGCCATGCCTGTCTCTCCACCCACCCCCTTTGAGTGGCACTTCAACGGCTAGAAACTTGCTGGGCTCGGCTGTTTCCTTGTCCTCCCAGCAGGCAATGTGAAGAATTGAACCACAGCCCAGGAGACCAGCTGGCTTCACACGGTCGATGCCTCCAGCAAAGTCAAACCAGCCGCCGCTTCTGCTGTCCTCTTTGTCCCCTTGCAGGAGGAATCCCCTCTCGAGACAGAGGAGCCTACGTTGCCCGAGGCCTGGCCAGCTGCTGTGGCGCCTGGCGGCTCTCTGGCTGCTTGGAGTCAGATAAGGAGAATCCCAGAGCCTCTGGACAACAGACCAGTTGTCAGCAGAGCTTCCTAAAACTGTTTGGAGCTGCTTAAAGTCCTGCCTAAGGTGCTGCCTTTTGGTGCATGGGGTGTAGCCGTTCCCTAGCTGTATGGGCAAGGCAGGAAGGACGCTGTGTGCATTGGCCAGCCCTGGTCCTAACGGTACAGCTTGAGACGGCGTCCTGTGTCACCTGTTGCACCTCTCTTTTCCTTCATGGCCACAGCAGTGCCTCCTCCCATCACTCTCATACCTACACAGGTTCCTCACTTTCTTCTTCTAGCACTGGGTGTAAGAAAGATGTCTCTGTTGTCTTGCCGTTGCATTTGTCTTCCCTTTTTGCTTTGTGTTTGTATTGAGACATTTCTCTGAGAGCCAAGATCTTCTCATGCCTGCTCTGATGAGATCACTGGTGGGCAAACCAGGCTGCCTCTTCCCCTGGATAGGTTGTATTTTACCATGTACACTGGGTATTTCTGGGTTGGAGCTGCCATAGCAGTCTGGCTGGGATGAGTTTGAAGCAATAAGAATCATACTGAGAAGGTTGACTTGCAATTAGGCCCTGCTGCATTGGGTGCTGTACAAACGCTAACACCTTTGCTGCTAATCCTGGCTCCTAAGAGACACTTCAGGACAAAGATTAGAGGCCTTGAGAAGGGCCTCTAAATCACATCACCACCTACTGGTGAGGATATACAGTAAGTGCTGTGTTGTATCCCATGGGGGACGTGGGACCCTCAAGATGCAGAGCCTGAGTTTTGTGTTGGAGATCCCTGAGTTTTGTAGCACTTCCCTGCTTCTCAGTCCTTTATGCCCTACAGCTAGGAGCCTGCTGTAGCTCTTCTCCCAGAGGTTTTGGAGCATAGTGCTGTTGCAGCTCATGGAAGGCTGTGTGGGCGACTGGAGAGCCTGCCGCAGGCTGGGCTTTGTTTTGAACTGATCTTCTGAGCCCCTCTGCATTTCAAGGAGGGTTGGCACATCCTGTTCCTGCTTGCCACCCTTGGGAAGGATGGTGTGGGCTTTAACGACTCCAATCTGGGGCATAGATGAGATGTTGGAGCCTGAGGGACTGTTTTATGTCACCGTGACCCCTAATCTTCTTTGTCTTTGTAGCCCATTGAAAAGCTGGTGGCTCTTCTGAACACCCTTGACAGATGGATCGATGAAACCCCACCAGTGGATCAACCTTCTCGCTTTGGGAACAAAGCCTTCAGGACCTGGTACGCCAAACTAGACCAGGTGAGCAAGTCTTTTGCATCTAGTGTTACACTCAGCTACTACAGAAGGGCAGCGTGCCCAGCAGGGGTAGTAGAATGGCTTCATCATTGTGTGTCAGCCAAACAGCCTACAGAGGAATTGCTCAGATAAGCTGTGAAGGGTCCACTCTTGATATGCATCACTTACTCCTGATCTGGTGCTGTCCTCTCCTCTTACGAGAGCGTGTAGTCCATGTAAATGCTCTTGGCTGCGTCTCCAAGTCCTGGATGAGCCATGAGGGCCATCCAAGCCCAGGGAACTCCTTTGCTTTGTAACGACCCACTGTGTCTGCTAGTTGATGGGTAACACACAAAATCAGGGAAAGGTTGTGAAAGTGCTCTACTTGCCCTGCACTGAGCTCTGGAGGTGGCACAGGCACAGTCCCAGCAGCAATGAGCTTGCAAGAAGTCTGCTGCTCTGTAGATGCTTTTGTCCTGGAGATGACTCGGTGGGTAACTGGGCTGATGTACTTAGATGGTGAAGCTTTTTTTTTTCCTACAGGATATGTATGGCCTGGATAAGTGTCAGGACAAGCTCTCCCTGAATTACTCCATCTCTGGAGGTGACTTTTTCAACAGGAGAATTTGTTCCTCTATCATGCTGTCTCGGGCCGTTGTAGGAGTGCACTGTTGCAGCTCCCCCTCTGCAGCAGTGTCTGAGCAGAGGGTGACTTGCTGCTGGGGACTGTGACAAATCTGCACTCACTCGAGGGAGTCTTTTGTGTCTTTCAGGAAGCAGAAAAGTTGGTGGCAACAGTGATCCCCAAACATTTGGCTGATGCTGCACCAGAAGTGGCCGTGTACCTGAAGGAATCTGTGGGGAACTCCACCCGCATTGACTATGGCACAGGTACCTGGGCATGCATGCTGGTTGAGGCTTGACTTGCTCGGGTAGTGACATGTTGTAGCCTGGTGCTGCATTTATTTAAATAAATATGTTACTGTCACTTTTTTTTAGTGCCAGCTTGGTACAAAGACCTTACTTCTAGGGCCTCCTCGCCCCTGTGTCCAGTGTGGGCTATGACTGAGAGAGCTGGGGTTGGCAGCAGGGCTGTGCTAGAGCTATGACACCCTTTTCATGTCTCATGCAATGAAATGGGAACCCAGCTGTGCAAGCTGTTCTGGGATAAGCTGTAGGAGCTGCTTTACTGCATACAGCAGTCCTGCACCTGCTGATCTGCAATAGGCAGTTTAGAGGGATAGAATACAATTGGTTAAATTGGAACTAGAGTGGGAACCAAGTTTATGTTCAGTGGGAGGTGCCTTGAGGTCTGGTGCTCCCTAAAAGTGACATCACTGCTTACAGAGGGACTTTGAAATCTGAAGGTAGAAGCATTTTGCACCTAAGGAGATAACCAAATTGCAGGCTGGAGTAGCCATACTGCCTTCAGTTAGACCTAAATCCAGAATCATATGCGTGCTTTGTTCCTCTCTTTGGAGGATGGGTGTGCTGAGGAGAGTGTTCTCACTGAAAGGCAGGAGAGCGGGACACTGTGGGTGCATGGAAACACGACTTTGGACCTGGGCAGGAAGAGGAGGACTGGGGTAAAAGAATGAAGAGCTGGAGGCTGTGCAGTGCTTGTTAAAGAGAGCTGCGGCTCGCTGGCACCAGGGGGAGATGTTGTCTTTGGAAAGGGATCCTCTGTCTGGGGTTTTGTCAGCTCCGGGAAAGAAATTCAGCCTTTCCTCCCCTTCTGTATGTCCCAAGCCAGAGGCCCATGTCCTGCCTCACAGTGGCTAGACCATAGGTGCACCTTGTTCCTACACTGGGAGCTGCACTTCACAGTGGAGAGCTGCTGATCTTGTACTCTCCCTTCTTCTTGGTCCCTTCCACTAAAAGACATTTGTGAGTTTGCTGGTTGTTTCTTTTTCATGCTGTTAACTGGAGGACCAAGCAAGCTGCAGAGGCTCAGCCTGAGATCCCAGGACTTTCTGGTACACTTCCCCTGCTGTGCCAAGCTCCTGGGAAAGGCACTGCCTTGCTCCCAGCACGTCCAGTGTTGGAGCTGTTTTTCCTCAACAACTTACTTTTTCTCCAAGTTAATAATCACCTTATTAACCCACACTTTGTGTGGGTGCTGTGTGGGGATAAAATATTGTCAGCTCAAGGCATTAATAGGGACAATAGGGTTGGGGCTTTTGAGATGTGACTGTGACTGCTGTGATCGTTGAAGAGCTGTTGTGATGCCCACGGGAAGGTTGTCCTGGGGACTGGAGACACCAGCATCACATCTCTTTGTCTCTTTTCACTCTAGGGCACGAAGCTGCGTTTGCAGCCTTTCTCTGCTGCCTCTGCAAAATTGGTGTGCTCAGAGTGGATGACCAGATGGCCATCGTCTTTAAAGTATTTAACAGGTGAGGTAATGGAGGAGAAGGGCTGGAAGCATTGGGCTGTTTGGGGGCAGATCTCTGACAGCGTCCGCTTCCAGCTGTCTGAGATATGTGAGATGATACTGCCTGTTCTGTACACCAGACTCCTCCTGTAGTTTGGGACAATGGTACCCCCTTTCTTACACTTATCCACACCCTTTTGGGAGTAAGAAATTGTAAGAAGAGCCTCCTCCTGGGGTGTGAGTTGAGCAAATCAAGGGCTTTCTACAGAGGCATGTGCATAATTAGAGAGCATGAGTGCTGAAGGGCTTGCTGGCCTAGGGGCGAAGGGCAGAGTGGGAAAACTGTAGACAATATTAGGAGGCAGATGTACTGTTTAATGGACTGTATGGTGACCCATTGCATCTGTCTCCAAAAGGGGTGACAGCACCTTGTCTGTTAGAGGCTGGGTGTCTTTCTGGAAGGTTACTTTAGTTGAACACAAGTTATTGAGCTCTGCAGAGAGAGGTATACGGGTGAAGCTCTGTGCTTTGTGATAAACAGGAATATCTGATCAGAGGATCTAACATCTCTTCAGGCATTGAAAAAAAAAAAAAAGAAATCAATGAAACTGGCAGGCCTCCGCTGCTCCTCTAGATGTTTTTCCAGCCCAGGAGGTAGAGTTGGTGGTGATGAAACCTGGTGGAATGGGTGTTTGGAGTCCAGAGATCTAATCCCAGCTGTATCACTGTTTGGTGGCATGGAAACAATTTCCTTCAATAGTATTTCCAGCTTTAATTTTCCACCTGAAAAGTGAAAGTAGTGGTTGTCATAAGGTTGTTTGGGAGAGCTGAAGTTGTTGAAGGAGGGCAAAACATCAATGTTTTCAAATAACAGTTGGGGTGGGGAAAGATCTGCACCAACATAAGACACTGCAGATAAAATAAAACCCTGCCACTTGGTATCTTAGTGAAATTGTTGTAAAAGAAATCCCAGTTTTTAAAAGGTGCTCATATTTGCTACTATGCATACCATCAGGCTGCTTTCTGTGGCAAAGGAGCTGAATATATAGTCTATGTACTGTGACATATGTGGGGGTCCTGCTTGCAAGTGATAAAGTTGTGTCCTCCAAACTGGTTGTTCTTGTCCTCATGTAAGTCAATGAGGATGGAAGAAAAGACCTTGTCTTAACCCTTCCTTCTCTCTTGGGTCTCAGGTACCTAGAAGTGATGCGAAAACTTCAGAAGACCTACAGGATGGAACCTGCTGGCAGCCAGGGCGTGTGGGGCTTGGATGACTTCCAATTTCTACCTTTCATATGGGGCAGTTCCCAGCTGATAGGTATTAATAAAAATCTTCTCATGTCCCAGCCTGCCCCCTGCCCTGTCTGTCTAGGTTGCAAAGATGATGGGGTTTGGGACTGACTTTTAAATACAAATATGTCGAATTTGTGTATAATACATCAGAAGAGTTTGCTTGGGGCTTTTTTTTCCTCAGCTTTCCGAATAAAGCTAGCTGCTCAGGTTGGGAGATGGAGGGCTTCCTGGTACAGTACATCTGTCTCTATTGCAATGACTACATGCTTTTTAAAAAGAGAGTCTTGTTTTTGGTGGTAGAAAACACATTTTCTGCCCTGGGGAGTTTACCAGATGCTCTCGCTGCTGAGGCACTGGAGTGGGAGATGAGGTGGAAGGGAGCAGGTCCGTGCTTCTGAAGAGCTCTGATGGGAGGATCATGTTCCTTGTGGAAGAGGGGCAGGACAAGACTTGATTGAACATGGTCTCAGAATGGGGCTGCCATACAGGCTACTTCCCATTGTCTCTTACTCTTTTTAGACCATCCAAACCTGGAGCCTCGACACTTTGTTGATGAGAAGGTGGTAAATGAAAACCATAAGGACTTCATGTTCCTGGAGTGCATCCTCTTCATTACAGAGGTGAGGACTGGAAAGTTTGTCCCATGGGGAAGTTCTCTTGACATTAGATACTTGGCTCCGGCTGTGGCTTTCTCTTCCTCCTTTGCTTGTTTGTTTGCTTTCATGGAACTGTGCGGATGAACTGTTGTTGCATGTCTGAGGTGCTCTCCTTGAATGAGTCGAGACAAGGATGTTGAGAGGAAAGTATAATTAAGCTAGATGGGCTGTGGATTGCAGTTGAAGGGAGCTCTAACAAGAGCAAACAAATAACCTTGGATCATCACTTGGATCTGTCAGTGGGAACTTGGATGGAGAAGACTTGCCTGCAAGTGTGCTAGGAAGATGAAGTAGGGGCTGCAAAACGGCTGGGCTTGCCAAGATAACCTCCCTTCCCTTCAGCTGTTGGGTGCTGCTTAGCAGGCCCTGAGCCTCCCCTTGCTTAGGGCAGGCTCCCAAACCTCCATGCAGCTTGGTCTCCTCCAGATTCTACCAGAAGATTTGCCCATTAAATGCTCCTTATTTGCAAACGATCCAGAGCAGAGATAGTGCTGAGGTTCACCCAGCTGGTAATGCTATCAGGACCATGTTTCTGCTCAAGCACTCTACGGCCCTTGGGTGAGGGACTGGTGATACTCAGTGTGTTGCCAACTGCGGGCGGTATTTCTCAATGAGGGAGCTCAGGGCTTTCTGCCCTCAGCTGCAGTGGATGACCTGGATGTGTTTCTACCATCCCCTTTGCTGCACAGGCTGGGCAGCGAAAGCAAGAACCACACGCTCTTTTGTGGTGAAGGATTTCTTGTCTCCGGCAAGAGAGAGTTGATGGGATTAATTTTGAAGGACAGAGTGCGGTTCTTCCCCTTTGTTCTGTTTGCTTTCCCCCCCTCTCCTCTCCTCCCTAATTTAGTGATTAGATGAGAAGGGAGGTTGCAGAATATGAATTTACCTTTCATGTTGGAAATTTTCATAGGAGCCTTTGGCCCAAACCCCAGGAGGTGCTGTGTCAAGCGCTACTGAATCTAGTAGAGTTTGTTGGTGCTTAGCACCTCATGGGCTTTAACCCTTAATGCAGAGTTAAATCATGCCATGAGTAGTGAAGAGGCATTGGCAGAAGAGATCAAGTTGAGGACAGGAAAGCAGAAGCCAAGATGCTCTAAGGTTTATTTTAATTTGGGCCTCTGTAATACCCAGACAGTGTACTAACCTGCTAAAAACATAAAACCATCTCTTGACGTGTATGTAGAAAATTCTGCAGCGCACAGATGACAAGTAAAGTTTAAAATACACAGCAGCATCCTGTTTCTTCAGGTCACTCTGTTTTTGCCTGCAGAAACTTAGCTTTTTAGGCTTTTAAAATAAGTGATTCCACTTATTTTTCCATACATTTGTTTGGAATCGGGATTTAGTGTTTCTGCTGTGTTCCTCAGTGCCACCTGGTGGCAGGGAGCCCTCCTCTCGGGCCCTCCTGGCATGAGCCGCGAAGGAATGGCAACAGCCTGGGTTATCAAACGGATGGCATTTTCAATCCATCTTCATGCGAGCACTTCTTATTTTTTTTGTAAACATTTTGCTTTTAAAATTTGGGGTTTTTTCTCTCCCAAATGCCTGGGAAGGCTGCTACTGCCACTAGGGGGGGCTGAGACAGCCTTGAGTGCCTCCAAATGCTTTCTCTCCAAAATCAACAACAAAACAAAATAGCAGGGAAAAAGATAGAAGGGATTAAAGTCTTTAATAAATGAACGATATTACTTTCTTCTGAGCTTGTCAGCTGGAAACAGCTCTCCTTTAAAGGTGTTAAACACATAGCAAACACCACAGTAGTTCCCATAGTGGGTCTGGTACGTCTTACTGACATGAGAGCAGGTTTTGCTTCAGCAAGCTACAGCTGAGGTAGGTTGTTTTCTTTCAACCAAGAGAATATTCTCTTGAGCAGATATTTTTCTCAAACCCCTGGGTGACGTTTCAGGGATGTGAACATACACTGATGTGGTGTTTGCCGTGTTTATATTTAAACCTTCGGCTCTTAAAGTAGCAGGGAGATGATGTCCAGGCTGAACCCGCTGAGGCGTTCTCCTTACAGCAGCACCACCCTGCGCAGGCACGGCAGCGAGCCTTGCATAAGCTGCCCTGCTGTTGGGAAATCTGTGGGGTGGTTTTGGACCTGAACGCTTAGTTCTTGAATAGGGTGAGGTTTATGGAGCCAGGTGGGACTCGAGCTGTCCCCCTGCTGCCACCTTGCCTGCCAAAGGGTGTGTGGTACGTGTAGGTGCGAGGATGAGGCGGGTTTGGGGGCATCTCTAGGGGCTGTGGATGGCAGCGATGGCAGGGCTGTGTGTGTTTGTGCAGAAGAGGGGTGCCAGGTATGCCCTGGCTGTTGCGGTGGATCAGTGCGATCGCCCAGATGCTGCTCTGAGAGCCCAGGGCAGGCAGCAGGAATTTCAGCTTCAATCTGGCTTCTAAATTTGGAGGTTTGGGAAGGGAGGGCTCGGGTTTCTGCTGGAAGGGAAGGAGCTGACAGGAAAGCACGGCCTCAGCCGTCCCCCTCCCCCCGGCACTGACAGAGGAACCATTTACAAAAGGCCGATTCTCTTGGGAACCGAGAGGCAGGAACGCCGCGTCTGTGAGTAATTTCCTGCTCAATATGGCTGCTCTGACTCACTCCGTTCCCCTGGGGTCACTGCGGGACTGCAGCGTGCTCACTGCCTCTCGCTCTCCCCCCCCCCAGCTCTCCCTCTTCGCCCTTTGTGGCTGGAAGGAGATGATTTTTTTGTTTCCCCCTTCGTCCGCCTTATTTTTCCCTCCCTAGTTTGAAACCGTAGCCAAGCCATCCCTTGCTGGGTGCCTTAGGTGAGCCGGGCCATGGTGGTGGCTGTGCCAGGCATGAGCCTGGGGCTGGCCAGCCGTGCTTGCCTCCGGCACACTTGCTCCGGCTTGGGAAGGGGGGAGAAGCAAACTGTGATGGTGGTGGCTGATGCAAGCTGTGCCCCTGCGAAGGGCAACGATGATGGAGGAAGGTTCTGGAGTCGAAAAGCACACAGCCAAAATCTCCCCTACGGAGGGGGGGCATGCTTTGAGCAAACCGCCTGGTGCCAAGCTCCCCGGCAGCCTTTAACTTGGGTGCCAAAATCCTCGCGCTTAACACGCCGGCTCTGTTGGGTAACATCGTGCTTTGTGTATCTACGCGTTTCATCTTGTATCCGCAAGGAAAGCGCGCACGTCGGAGGGGAGCAGGAATGGCTGAGCAGCTCATCCGTCATCCCCCAGCTCACGAGAACTGCCGAGGGGAAGCGGGGATGTGTCTGTGCTCTCCTGGCAGCAGGCAAAACTACAGACCCGCTTTCCCCAGTGCTCCAGCCCCAGGGTCAGCAGGTTTGAAACACATTGTCCTCCAAGCAGTGGGGTTTTTTGGATTCCCCCTCCCCCTTTCCCTCTCTTTTTCTTTCTCTGCTGCAGGCTGGTGTCACACAGACCTTGCAGAAGGGCAGAAGCAATTTCCCAAAGCAGATTGATCAGCCTTGCTTGCTTTTACAGTAGGCAGAGAGGTGGTTTTGGAGTCTCTTTTCCCACCCTTGCTCCAGGCCTGTGCGTGCATGGAGGGAAGGGGTTAGTTGTTCGAGCCCCGAGTTGAGAACGGGAGTCCAAGAGATTCCTCTCTCCCCACGCTCCTTTTTAGTGTGAGCTTCGGCCTTGTGGTTTCTGATGTCATGGGAACTTCGCTCAGTCAGAGTGGCGGCGTTGTATTTCTTTTTCTCCCTGAGGGTCTGTTTTTGTTCATGGAGGAGAAGGAGAGACAACTACCCAGGGAATCTACATGCAACTGTCCCTGATTGCAGCTTCCCCCCTGCCCTCCTTCCTCCAAACCCCTCTCCCTGGGAGGAGAAACACTAAAGTATAAAAAAAAAATAATAAAATATTTAAAGCATCTGCTGCAATCTAGCAACTTGCAGCTCTGGAGACGGTTTGGAGAGCGGGACTGGAGCATGTCCCCTCCGCTCCTGCCTCCCCCGGAGCCCTCCTGTGCTAGAGGCAGGTGTGGAGTGGGCTGCGGACACTGGAGCTGCTGCCAACCTGCGCTGCCCTCTATTCAGGGAAGGCAGCGGCGATTGTCGCTGCTGCTTGTTGTTGATCTGAATGGGGAATGAGTCATTTTCTTGGAAAGCCCAGCAGTGCTGCACTGTGAGGTTTCTGGGTAGAATAGGAACAGCGTTGAGCCAAGCTCTACTGGGGAGGAGAACGGGACTTATGTGGGGCTTTTTTAATGCAGTCATTAAAAGGGAGGTGTGCAGAGGAAGGTCTGATTAGGCAAGTGTGGCAGGAAAAGGCTTAATTTTGTCGTGGAAGGGGGGAGCTGGGTTGCCACGGCTTCATGTGATGTGTCCGCAGCGGGAGGGAGCGTGGAGGGAGGGAGGGAAGGCGCAGTGAGGTGGCTGGTGCGTGGGTCACAGGGCTTGGTGGGAATGTTTGCTTGGAGAGAGTGTGAGCGTGAGTCACTGCTGGTGCATGAGCTTCCTGGCTGGCCTGGCTCCCTCAGCCCTGCTCTTGGGTCTCTTTCAGATGAAGACGGGCCCCTTTGCTGAGCACTCCAACCAGCTCTGGAACATCAGCGCCGTGCCCTCCTGGTCCAAGGTCAACCAGGGCCTCATCCGCATGTACAAGGCAGAGGTGAGCGCTGTGGGCAGGGGGAGGCTGCTTGGCTACACGCCTCCTCCCTTCCACTTCAATGCCAGCCAGCTCTTCTCTTCTGCTGCTCCTTGGTGTGGGGGCCCATCACAGCCGGTTGCTGCCCCATGCTAAATGTGGTTTGGGAGCCCTTGGCAGTTCAGGTTCAGCTGGCTAGAAGGAGGCTCCTGCCCACCTAGTGTCTGCCCTGAAACCAATCCCAAGATGGCCATTCCTTGCAGAGGTGACTTTTGCCATTTCTTATCTTTACGTAGTGCAGGTCTCCAAGTTAGGGCAGATGTCTTGACCTGCTCATCCTTTTAGTCTCCACACTACTAGTTTACCAGCTGGAGGAGACTTGGCTTAAATCATCATCCCATATTTCAAGAACCCCAGAGTAGGCTGAATGCTTCCTACCGATCTCCCCTCGCTATGAGTCCCTTCTGTGCAGTGTGCCGGACAGGCAAAGCCATGACTACCTTCCCAGCTTGGCAGCCCTCCACATGCCGAGGCTCTGCTGGCGCTGCCCCAGCAGGCTTTCCTGGCGAACCCTGACCTGGGGAACCGGGCAGTTTTGGCTCTCCCTTATCTCTCCTTCCTGCTCGAGCTAACCCTGAGCTTGAGGAAGCAGGACAGGAACTGCCACATCTGGGCCTCCAGATGGAATGGCTGACAGGCGGCATCCCTTGCTGGGAAGGATGGGACCGTGCTGGCTCTGCAGGGAGTCACTGTTGGAGGAGCAGGGATGGCGGAGCACGGATGGCGCAGCTCCCTGGTGCACCCAGGGACACCGGTGGGGCTTAAAGAAGTTAATCCTATGCCCTGTGGTCTCTGCCATGCTCCTGTTGCTGGGACATACAGCGGAGGTTGGTGGGCAGCTCTGCTCAGGCCCAGCGCACAAAGGGGTTAACTGTGCCGAACTCTGCGCGCTCCCTCCCCCAGCCCTTCCTCTGCACTGCACATCCTGTGTTTAGGTTCCAGGCCACATACCTCTCTAATCTGCGAGGTGTCACTCCCAGGCCCGCTGGCTCCTTCCGCCCCAGCTCAGCTTTCCTCCCGGCCTCCAAAGAGGAGAAGCTGGGCTGGGGGTCCACCCCCTCTGCTGGCTGCTCCTTGGAGGGGTGCCCCTGGGCTGCCCCTTCGGGACTGCCCCCGCTCAAAGCTCCATCATGGGGACTGGAGATGCTGTCTGCTGGGAAACGCTGAGCTGGAGGCTCTGTTGGGAGAGCTGGGGGGTCTGGAGAGGCTGGGAGGGTGGCTGGAGGGAAGACCCCAGCCCCGGGAGTGCTGTTAAAGTGAAATGTGAGTCCCCTAAAACCTAGAGCCTGAGCATGGTCTGCTGCTGCCTCGGCAGCCCTGTCTTGGTCCTTCCTTTCCTTTGGACCAGTTTCTTCCCTCACTGTTTGGGTATTCCCCTGGCACCCCATGTGCCCCACGCTGTTTGGGTACTCCTGCCTGTTGCCCCACACGTGCCATACGGTTGCTCCCACCTCATGCACCGTGAGCTCTGCTAGAAGAGCTTGGCAGTGATGTGCCCACGGTACAAGGTGCATGTCCACTCATGTCTTGGGGACACCGTGTGCTGGCAGATCTACCTGGCCTGCTGGGGACAGTGTAGCCCACACTAGAGAGTGGGAGATTCTCTGGCTCTTTCAGGTGTACCCAAGACATGGTCTTTTCTGGAGGCCTTGGTCTATTTTGAATAGCAGATGACATTCTGTGTGGAGGTGCCAGATCCAGTACTGGTGGGTTTCTAGAAATATCTAGAGATGTAGCTGTGTCAAGGGGAGAATGCAAAAACTGCTCGGAAAAGTAACAACAACACAAATTTAGGCTAAGGTGTGGAAAACATTGAGTCAACCAAAGCACTTTAAATTTAGTTTTTTCCTGAAAGAACATTGTAGATCTTAAAGACTATTCCTAAACACACAATCCTCATGCAGCAATGTCTTCTAGTGCTGCATGGTGCCTGTGTTCACCTGAATATGCAGAGGAGAGGGGTGACTTCCGCTGAGGAGTCCTTATTGGTTCTTTGTATCTGCTCTGGGGAGTCTCCCACCCTGCTGCTGGCTCAGCTGGTTCCTGCTTGGGAGATGAGAGGAGCATGGACGTGGAACTGTGGCTGGGCAGAGCTTTCAGTTATGGTATGCCTGGCCATGCAGGTTTTACCAACATTTGCAACTAGACTCTTTGACTGATTTTCTGGGAATGACGCAGTGTTCGGGAGTTGCTGAGGCTTCATCCTTTGAAAACTGAATCCTTCTGGGTGTTTCAGACTGGGCACCTGCAGCCACTGCTAAAGATCTTGCCTGTTTGCTGCTGGCTCCCGGAACAAGTTTCTGCTCGATGTGCCCAGCTGTGTTGCCTTCACCCTTGTCGTCTTTCTCCAATTAGCCACTGCCAACATTAGCAGAAGATGAGTGAGCCAGCAGCCCCCAAGTGCTGAGATGAGTCTTTGTCCAGCTCAAGGCAGGCAGCTTCTGTGGCAAAGCTTAGAGTGTGTGATAGTAAAGAGAGGGAAGGTTTGGGGTTGTGGTGTTGCTTTCTGGCTGACTGGCTAAGGTGAGACTAAGTTTTCCTTCCCCCCGCCCTTCTCCCTGCCCCTCTCATCACCCATTGCAATTAGATCAGATGAAATCAGATGCTCGGGTGAAGGCTCCAGCTCCTTAACAAGTCTGGGGTGGATGAGAAGCGCTCTGTGCCGGGCGGCACTGACTGTGACTGGGTTTTGAGTGGAGTCAGACGACCAGGAGAAATCGCACTCACACTCTGCTCTCATTTGGTAGGAGGAGCAGGGCAATCCCCAGACCAGGTTCATTTAAAAAGCACTCTGAATGCTTTATCTCTTCCGTGTCCCCTCTATGAGATGACTTTAAACAGCCCATGGAAAGCTCAGGTGCCTCTGTGTGGCTGGGAGCTCTAGTCCGGATCCAGGCACTCCAGGGTGCTTGCTGCAGGGTCTGTGGATGGGCAGTAGACTAAAGACAATGTGTCTTCAACTCTGTGTGTTTATGAAATCTCAAGTGTGTCTATAATATAAATGTAATGGGTGAAGACGTGTTTGCTTGGAAGTGCAAGGGCTTTTCTTATTCTCTCCATCAAAGGCGAGTGAAGAAGTTGACAGAATAGAGTGTGGTTAAAGCATCAGCCTTGATGTTTTTCCCCTGAGCCTGCTTTTGTGTCTCCTGACCTTTCTTTCTCTGCTGCAGTCAGTCGGGAAATACTTTCCATTGTAACTAATCTAGTCCCAGTTCCATCTTTAAAGGTTGAACTTGATGCATGAATCTGCTCCCCAGTTGAGTCCCAAGCAGATCTTCAGCATGATCAAGATGGTGGCAATAAGAAAATAAGCCTGTCCCCTCCATTGAGCTAGTGTTGACCCCATCACTTTCACCCACAAGTGATGCAAGGAGGGTCCTGTCTCTTGGCATCTCTAATAATCCAGTAAATTTGTGCTAGTCCTGCTGGATAGAGGAGGAAAAGTTTCTCTGCTTGTCTTTTCTTGGGCTGCTGATGTGTTAAGTGGAATGGATACCCATTCTTCCCACTGGTGGTAAAGTCTCTTCATCCGGAGCCCAAACCAGTCTGGTCTTCCGTGGAACTCCTTGGAGATAGTTGGGCTGACATTTCTAGCTGTCAACATCTCCAATATTCATTTCTCTGTGTTCTTCCCTCACGTCACTGTTATCCAGTGCTGCTTCCTCTGAGGGTTTGTCTAAGTGGTTGTGCTGGGAGATGGCAGCAGCTCTGACCATTAGGAAGCTTTGAAGGTGATGTGCCCTGATGGTCACAGGACTTACTTCTCCTTGGTGACTTGCCATGGAGGCTTGTGGTTTTCTGCATGGTTGTTTTTCCCCAGGAGTGGATACAGCCGTGCTGTACTTTCAACACCTCCAAACTTGTCTCCAGCGTGCTTGCAAGCAGTTCAGTTGTGCTGGAACCAGTTGTCTGACCTCTGGCTCCAAAGGGATTGCCGTAGGCCTGGGCTTCTGAGCACAAATCCTCCTGCTTGCCCATGATGACAGCATGAGGGCAGGCTTCCTGCCTTGGGGTGAAGAGCTGTCTGCAGCACAGGGCTTTATCCCCATCCCCAGAGCTGGGATCTCCCCTGCTGCAGTGGTTTCAGCTTGGCCTCGTGGAGGGCGCAAGGTTCCTTCCTGTGGAAAGGAGAGTTATAACTACGACATGGCTCTTGCCTCCCTTTGGCGGGAAAGAACTGTGCTACAACGAAACACCTGGAGGAACAAGCTGTGCATCTGGTCCCCAAGATTTACACGGGGGGCTGCTGGTTGCAGGCAGGAGCCAGTGTGGCTTTGACACCCTCCTGCTGAAGGGTCTGCAGCTTGTGGGGAGCTGGGCGCCTGCCTAGCGCAGCGTTCCGTCCACCCTGGCTCTGAGCAGATGCTGTTTGTGCCAAGCAATTGCTGGAACTAGATGGACTCCTGTTAGTTGGTAGCTGCTGTGGTTTGGTTGTATGTACTTCACATCTCCTGTAGAATAAGACTCCCATCAGCAGACCTGTGCCTCAGCTGGGTACAGGGGAAAGGCTTTCTTCCCAAGACGCAGGGCGCTTGGGTTTCTTTTCTCCTCTTCATATTGCTCTGTCTAGGGAAGGAAGAACTTGCCCTTCTGCCTGCAGTGAGGAGGTGGCCACCATCTCACTAGCCATGCCCCCAAGCGCCCTGGTAGATGAGTCCCCATTACAGCACAGTGAGGTGGTGTGTGGCCCTTGTTTAGCACAACCACTCACGACTAACATGGGTGACGTTAGTGTAGATGCAGCTGCAGGGTGGGTGTACACGTACTGCTGAGGTTTGTGTGTCCGGAGGTGAGTCTGCTTTGTGCTCCCTGTGAGTTTTGGGCAGTCTGAATCTGCAATGACTCAAAAAACCCAGAGCTCTGGCTGGCTCTGCCAGGCAAGCGCTGGCAAACTTTGATGTGGTTATTGGCCACAGTCACTGACCTTCCTGTCCTGGTGGGATAGCGAACAGAGGGGGCTGTGCCCTCGCAGCCTGGCTCTCCCTGCGCAGAGCCCGGGCTTAGCTGGGGGAAGCAGCTCTGAGCTAAGCTGCCTTGTAGTGGATGTTTATGACTGATCTGTGATCCACGCTCCCTCTATCGTTAGTCTGCAATGGGGGGGTGGGAACTTCAGGGGTGAGGGGTTGTTGGGAATAGGATCATGTTGTAAACTACGGCAGCAAAATCACTGGTGCTTGTCCGTCAAAGACTTGAGAATCTGGAATGTAGTTTGGGCAGGGCCTTGGCAGATGCAGGATGGTGCCTCGAACCCAGAGTGTAGGCACTGTCCTGGGGAGGGAGAGTCTCTTCCCCGGCGAGGGTTCTGCAGTTCTGAAAGTGTTTGTAGGGTGAAGCTCTTCTTGCTCGAGCTGGGCTCTTTGGAGACATGGTGAGAGAGAAAGCGCTGACATAAACACGCCTCTTCTGCTCATGCTCCAGGCCTGAATTTCAGCAAGCAAAAGGCTCTGGCTGGAGGGAAGGGGATGGCGTTATGAAGTGTTACTGGCCTGAGGAGCCCGACAGGAATGTAGGGGGGAGACACGCGACTGATCCCTCTGCCTACAGCTGAGCCGTGTGGTCCCAGGCTCACTGCCTCCTGACCCCGGAGGCAGGATGTAGCTCTGGCTGCAGGCGTAAGGTGGAAATGTCTCCTGAATTCACCCCTCTTTATCTCCCCTCCTGCAGTGCCTGGAGAAGTTTCCTGTGATCCAGCACTTTAAGTTCGGCAGCCTGCTCCCCATCCAGCCTGTGACGTCTTAAGGAGGCCAAGGGAGGAGTCGAGGCAGCGGAGGCATAGCACGACGCTCTTCCTCCTCCCCTCACCCCCTCCTCATCACCCTGCCCGTTACACACAGCCCATTCATTCCTGCACATCCTCATCGGCAACCACAGATCCAAAGCACTTGTCGGCCTTGCACGGGAGACGGGACCCGGAGCGGCTCCTCCTGCACATCCCCATCACGGGGATGTCTCGCCAGCAACCAAGCCAGGGCTGTGCTTCTCTGCTCTGCTGCGTCCACGGGCAGCGTGACTGCCCTCTACGGCTCCGGGCATGTGAATGGGGTTTGAGTAGGGGCTGCCTTGTAGCGAAGGCTCCCTGCTTCCCTTCCTGGGAGGAAGGGGGTGTGGAGGGGAGGAAGGCACGTGTGTATGTGTTGGGCAGTGGTAACTGCAATTTCCCTTTTGAATTTCATTGAAGTTTCCTGTTGCTGTTTGGTTTGGGAAACCACTGCGAGCGGTGAGGTGTGAGCCTGCACGTGCCTGTAGGCAGCCACCTCTGCTTGCACTGGGGGGTCTGAAATGGGTAGAGGAAGTTGTAGGGAAGGTCTGTGGGTTGCTGGAAGCACAGGGTGCCGTCTCTCCCTTATCCTGAGTAAGGAAAGCCCCCTTCCTCCTCCCTCCATCTCTTCTGCAAGGTTCCCTGGGCCTTCCTTTCCCACCACTGCCTCTTCTCTTGGGTGAAGCTGGGAACCTTCTGGGCTGTGGGGGTCTGAGCTGGCTCTGGAGCTGGAGACAAGGTCCCTGGAGGGACCCGGCTCTGTGGGAACAGCTATGCAAAGACACTGCTCAAGCAGCGCCTGCTCAGGCTCCCTCTTAATGGGCACAAAACCTCCCATGTTCACACACATTCATCGCTGGGTCCAACCTGCCCTTTGCACTCCACATTTCCTCCTCTGTGCTTTGCTGCCCTGGGGCTGGGCTGGCCGCAGTGGCACAAGGTGACCGTGGTTGCTACTGCTTGGTCATAAATTGTAGCAGCAGCCCCATAGCAAAGGGATTTCCTGACAAAGCAGCATGTTCCCCAGCTCTTTTAGGGAGGCATCCGCAGANGGGCAAGCATGCAGCTTTACATGCATTTATATACCTGCACTGGAAACAAAGAGCATAAATAGCCCAGGACAGCAGGTTATACCTGGAGAAAGCTCTTTCCCTTTGTCATTCCCTGCTGGTGTTGCTGGGCAGGACCTCGGGCAGAGGGACCATGCTTCCAGCACCACCAGCAGCAGCATCTCGAAGGCAGGTGAATGAATGGGGACGTGAGCTCGTGCCAGCAGCATCACTAGGAGGGTGGGAACAGCTGGTGCTGGGTTTGAGATGAGCGGTTGTGTCCACAGGTCTTGACCAAGGTGGTCCACAACTTTGCAGCTGGAGAGGGGGTGTTTCTTCTTGGGGTTCCCAGGCTGGGTGTGGGGGGGACAAGGCTCTGGTCTGGTGTTTGCTGGGGGTCGGGGGCAGCAGGGATCATTTCTCTGGCCTTCCTGCAGACCACGGAGGGGGGTGGTAGGGCTGCCCCCAGCCAGGCTGCTTGGCTTTTGCTGCTGCACTGCTTTACTGTTGGGGGGAAAAGAAAAGAAAAAAAACCAAAACCAAATCCAAACCTGCTTGTGAATTTTTTTTTTTCCCAATTTTCTTTTTGCCAGACCTACTCCCTCCCTCTTGTAAAAGTTCTCGCAGGCGCTCAGGGGAGTGAGAGCAAGAAAAGAGTCTAAATTAAGAGGCAGTGAAACCCAGGTGTCTGCAGAGCTAAAGCAGAGCTTTCTAACACTGCTACTGTCCTGGTGGCTCTGGCTTGGCCCTGGGCGGGAGGGGGCCTTTTGACCTGGCTGAAACAACTCTATAAACTTGTGTTTTAAATGAAAATGGAAGACTGGAGTTAAGTCTTGTTTTACTCCTAAATGGGACATGTGTTTTGTCTTGGCTTTCCAAATGGATCCACTCTGGTGCTACAGATCTATGTGCTTGCTGGGACTTGACGAGTCCATCTCTGGTGGAGCAGTTTAGGAGACAGCGCCTGGAGCAGAGATCCCAGGCGTCTCCACCTGTGTCCCCTTGCGTTGCTGTGTGGCTTTTGGCAAGCGTCACCATGCTTTAAATGGCTGTGCAACATCTGGCTGGCGATGGCTGAGCTAAAGCCTGTGGTTTCCCAAGGCTGCCCAAGGGTTGGGAACACATCTCTCCTGGTCACCTCATGGAAATGGGGCTTCCATGCAAAAAGATGGGGGGAAATGTTGACGTCCGTGCATGGGAGGAACACCAAGAATGGGAAATACAGCACCAAAAAAGGATGGGGAGGTGCTTCCTTCCCCTGCAGCTGCAGCCACTGCTCCCTGGGAATGGTGTCCCTGGGCTTGGGATCTGCCGGGGAGGAGCTCACGTAAAGCTCGGTGTTTCTTGCTTGCCTGAGTCTGCACATCTGTCTTGCTAGGGATTTTTGGACTTCAAGTGACTAATTCTTGTTTGAGTCTTATCAGCACGCTTGGGATGTGCCCCTGTCATGTGGCAGTCAGCTGCTTACCTTCCTCTGGCTCCCACCAGCGTCCATCACTGGTTCTCCGGGCTCTGCTCCTCTCCTGGTGGGTCCACACACGTAGCAGCCCCCAGGGCTGCTTGATGTCTGAAGCAGCACTCCCCCACCTCCTCCCATATTGTGGTTTTAATTAAAGTCTTTGTGTTTTGCACTGGTGACTGCGTTGGTCTCTCTTGGACTGGAGTTTGCTCCCGTGCTGGGAGCAGAGCCAGAGAAGCCGATGGCGGGAGCTTTCGGCACAGGGAAGAGGCTTTGTGGAGGCACTTGCCACGTTGATGGTTGATCTCTTGCTTGCACCAAAATTGACTTGTTATTTAACTGCATGAAGCAAGTATATCCAGTCTGTCTTTGTACCCTTCCTGGGTGTCTTTCTGTCATACGGTATGTTTTATTTATTTATTTAACTTCTTTGCTATGTCCACCCCCTTCTCTCCCTGCTTGGATTGGGCGGGTAGGTGTTCCCAGGCCAGCAAATACCTCTTGAAGATCAGAGACGCTCACAACCAAAGGACGTTTGAGCCTTGTTTCTGAGGCAGAGTGAGAACTGGAACCTTTTCCTTCAGATGTTTTTCCTGTCCTGCTGCTGGGGCTGACTCAGGACTTCCAGCATTGGTTCAGCTCAGCAGCTTTGGTGGATTTACATAGAAAATGATACCTGGACCTTCTCATGAGCAGTTGGAGCTAGCGTAGATGTGCTTAGCAAATGCTAGTTTTCTTGTTGCTGGGTTATATCTTCTCTGTCAACGCAGGCCAACTGTGTGAGTGCATGTTGCTAAAAGTGGCAGCAGCGTGGAGGGATGGATGGTGAGCAGAAATGTCATCTTGGATCACAGATGTTTTCTTTGAAGGCACTTGAATCCGTCTTGAGCGTGTCCCTTGGTGAACATGACGTGCAGTGAAGGGGAAGCAGACGTAGTGTGGGTTTCTCACCATCTTCCCGCTCAGCCCACTGACCAAGCCAGTTTTTTTAAATTCAGTTTTCAGAACTGGATCCTTTGGGGTTGCGATACGTAGGCCAGTTCGTGTTTCTGTTTAACAGCTGTTGCCTTTACACGGGGCGTATTTCACAAATCGCCGTCAACCTTCCTCTGTCTCTTTCTTCGCAGTCCTCCTTTATAAATGATCGCTCATGGCAGCCAGTAATAAATGAAGTAAGAGTTAAGAGAAGGAGCCTCGTGCGGTGATAGTAGTAAAAGAATAAAAAATAGAACTGTTTCATGCCATTGTTGCTGTATTAACTTGTCCCTGGTGTGCGGCTCAGTTCCATTACGTAGTGCTGGGTTCCTGCTATTAAATAAACAAAGAAGTCCCCACTGCGGGACCAGCATTTGTTCAGCAGCAAAATCTGAGCTGGCTTCATCCTGAGTTTCCAGGACGAAGATGTGCTTTGTACCCCAAGGAACTGGTGTTGAACCACACAAGAGGCCTGGGCACCGCACTGTGTCCCTGCAACTGCGTTGGCTTCCTTCCTGAGAGAGGGAAGGAGGCAGAAATGGGTGGGAGAAGGTGGAATCAGTGGTTAATGCTAACGTGCCGGTGGACGCCATCTACGGTTGAGAAGCTCACGGGGACCTCATTGCTGTTTCAACAAGGACTCTCCTGGCTCAGATGTAGAATTTAACAGGGCTTTTGGAGGTCATTTCATGCTCTAATAGCCAAGAGGAGAGATCTTCATCCTTTAATGTTGCTTCCCCTTCAGTGGATGAACACTCTTCCCATTGACATCGCAGCAAACTCCTTGAGCATCCTGGGGACAGACACATCTTTCCCTGGACTGATCTCGTAAAAATTATGCCAAACTTCAACACTAGGATGAGCCAAATTGAAAAAGGGCTGCCTCCACGTGGGATTTAGCGAGGGCTGAACCATGATGGGCATCTTCAGCTTGGAGATATGCTCGTTCTGAAGAGCACAAGGCTGTGAGCAGGCTTCGGAGGTTAGAAAAGGCTTTTGAAGGGGTGGAGGGGGTGCTTCTGCTTGCTATAAAAAGCCTGGGCTTGGGAATGTCTACATCGGTTGGCTCTACGCAGGGCGTAAATACAGTTGTCGCTAAAATTGGAACGAGTCACTCCCCGCGTTCCCAGTTGCAACTGTAACACAGATAATAAATAACATCGAAATCCCTCATCAGAATTTGGGCTCCTTAATGCTCCGTGCCTGCAAACCCATGGAACCAGGAGTGGGGTCTCGTGGGACCGGTGCTGCGGGGCCCTGCTCCAGCGGGCACCGAGGTGTGTGTTTAAGTCCTCCTGAACACATACTTGCTTCCTTTTATAAAAATGGATTAAGGATGTGCTCAAGGATTTGCTGAGCCTGTAAATGGAGGAAGGAGAGAAAGCAGAGTAGTTCCTTATCAGGTCTCCTGTTTCTAAGACACCTGGGAGAGAGAACCCCAAGCAGACTGCACTGCACAAGTCAGGGTACCCAAAGTATCTTGTTTTGACATGAATTCCTCCCAGGTTTTTGTGTGGAAACAGGGTTTTTTTTGAGATGGTGAGGTCTATGGTGCTGGACCCCAGCCTGGTGAATGGTCGTGTAGCTGCAGAGTTGATGAGGTTCACTGCGCTTCTACAGCCTTCGTGTGGACCCGGCGCTTTGGGTTTCAGCTAGAAGCAGTACTGCTGCTAAAGGAAATATATGTTGTACTATTGCTAAAAGAGCGAAGCGTGCCAACGTTCCTAAGAGCCGATATGTCCTATAATGGCTACGAACTCTATAAAATTGCCTGGTATGGTGGTTAGAAAGAAATTCCAGCTCGATTGTAAGATACTGGAGCAGATTCTTTTATTGGGTACTAGCTGATCACTGAAAGTGACTGCTCTGCAAAGGGTCTCACTTTTCTGTGTTCAGAGCATATCCCTTTAAAAATATTAGTTTAGGTATTACATATCCCCTTTGAAAAAATTCCCTTGTAGGCAAGAATTAAACTTACAAAAAGGCTGTTACAGAGATCATCAGCTCTCTATTAGATAGCTTGGAATATGCTCCACTAGCACCAGAGTTTAGTCTTCTCCAAATTACTGTAGAGGATTTGACTGTATCTTGCTGATCCATCCACATTTTAATTTCCTCTGCACGGATACATATTGCAGGATGCTGGAAATCCCCAAGCCCACTGGAGCTGCAAGACTGGATGTTTCATCCTGTAACACCAATAAAATGTTAATGCATACTAATAGCAACAGCAAAGGGGTTTATGGAGCGAGCTGGGAAGTATTTTATAATTGCCAGGGTATCTGTGTCACAGAGAATTTGGGGTTAGAGTCATCAAGTATTGTGCTTTGTCAACACAGGAAAAGAAAACCCCTCAAATATACCTCAAACCTACTAATTTTTATAATTAAAGGGGGAAGATAGGAGATGAGTCCCTGGGGAGAGAGTCAAACATAAATTGCATGTACACGAGAGAGCTGCCCACTGCTTGGGATGGATTCCGAAGATGTGGGTTCAGTTGCCTGTTCTGCCGCAGACCCTCGCTGTAACCTTGACTAAGGACACCGCCGCGCTTTCCCACCTGGAGACCAAGAATAAAAGCGCTGTCCTGCTTTATAAACCCAGTAAATCTGGGCATGAGGTGACATAAATACATCAGTAATGTGAAAATCCAGGGAGCTGGGGCATGGGTTGGCATCTCTGGATGTTGCACTGCCCGGCTGGAGCATCTCACGACTTCCAGCAGCTCCTGTCATTTCTGCTCAGCCTGGTGGTGTGGTCCTGTTTGCTGCAACTTAAGATTTAAAAAAAAAAAAAAAAAAAAGAAAAAGATAAATTTGAAATCAGGGTCAGAGGGATGAGGTTTCCTCCATCTTGCAGCATTTCCATGTCCTGTTCTTGCTGGAGGTGCCAGCCTTCGGTTGTGCCCCTCATCCCGCCTGTCCTGAACATGCAGCTCAGGGATGCTCCGGTCGCTGCCCCTTGGTGTTGGAGGATGGTGGGTGTTGTGGTTTAACCCCAGCCGGCAGCCGGGACCACCCAGCCCTCGCACGGTTATCCCCTCTCCCTGAGAAGGGCAGGGAGAAGAGGGAGAAAAGGAGGGGAAAGGGAAAAAAAATTGTGGGTTGAGATAAAGAGAGTTTAATAGAACAATAACAGAAAAGGAAAAATAACAATAATAATAATGGTAAAAAGAATATACAAGACACAAGTCACTCTCACCACCCAGTAAACTGATGAATTGGTGCCATCCCGAGCAGTGATTGCGAGTACCCCCACCCGCTGCTAACCCCATTCATCTACTGAGCATGTACGGAATATTCCACTGGCCATTCCATCAGTCTCTCTATGCTCCTTCTCGGCTTCTACGGGAAGCTGAAAAAAGTCCTTGAAAAATATAAGCATCACCTGGCAACAACTAAAACAATATGCATTATTGACGTTCCTTTCATACCAAATCTGAAACACAGCAACCGCTAGGAAAAAAAAAATAAAATTAACTCTATCCCAGCTGAAACCAGGAGAGTGGGACAAATGAAGCAGGAGGGAGGCTGTGGAGGTCGAGTCCTGTTAGAAGCATCACGCCAGGAACCACTGATCCGCCCTGGCTGGCGATTGGCTCCGCCTTTTCTCACGCTGGACCAGAGTACGTGGTCTCCGTGGTCCATGGGCAGAAGGGGAAGAGCCTGGATGACCACAACACTGCTTGTTTTAATAGATGTGCTCCAAAACCTGGGGATTTTCCAGAGTCAACAGATCCCAAGCCAAGGTATAAGCCAGAGGCATTGCCTAACCCGGAGGGCCAAGCTGAAGCAGCTCTGCATGTAAATGCTCCTTAAGCAATGTTAGGCTGAATTAGTCCAGCGGTAGCTCCGGGGGGACAAACTGGAGGCTCAATCCTTCCCCTTATCTCTTCTTGTCACTGAGCCGGAGGACCGAGCCCAGCACGCAGCGCCATGGAGCCTGGGATGTTTGTGTCCCGGCTTTTGAGGCTTTTTTAACCATGTTCTTGCCTTCTGGTTCGTCCAAGAGCAGAAGAGCCAGGGTATTCCTGGTGCTGTGGGGACCACAAGCGTGGCCTTTGCTGGGGGGAGGCGGGTGATGGAGGAGAGCAGCCATGGAACCTGGAGGTGGGGCTTGTCCCCTGGCCCCGAGAGCCCTCCAGGCTTTTGTAGACCCCAAGGTGCTGCTTTGCCCCTGCACGGGATCATCCCACATCCCGACCCGAGTCCTGCTGGAAGCTGCCTGCAAAGCTTTCCCTTGCCTTACACCGGCACGGGGCTGCTGAGGACGAAGCCCGTCACTTCACACACGTGTCTTGGGCTGGTGTTTGCTCTCCAGCACCAAAACAAACGAAACAGCAGGTTTCCGCAACACCGTTTCCTGAGCTGCATGTCCGAGAAGCCCTGCGTCTCTGCTGGGGGGGGGTTATAGGAATATCCCTGAGTCCTGAGCACCCCATTTGCAAGCGGTTTAGGAGCAGGTTCCAATTTGGGATGTGTAGCCCCGAACGCTGCTGAGCATGCGTGCTATCGCCGGGGCGCGGGTGGCACAGGGCTGTGCACGGCAGCCGCAGCGAGGAGAAGTGGGCACGGGTACGGCACGGCGTGGTGGTGGTTTGTTCGTCCTCGCTCGGGAGCGGAGGAGAAACAAAAGCTGGAGCAGCGCAGGGCAGCGGGCGGGCTGGGTGAGGAGGAGGAAAAAAAAATAATTGTGCGGAATTTCATCGGGGAGCTTGAAAAGAGGCGATTTTGTGAGCAAATAGTCACCTCCCAGAGCAGAACTTCCCCATCTCCAATTTCAAAATTCCGTTCACATCAACATCCACTTTCATGTTGTAAAACCTGGGGAAAAAGGGAAAGAAAAAGGAGCCTCACACGTTTCAATGCAAAAGCCTCATTTTGGCGAGGAAAAGGGGGAGAAAGCACGGCTTTGGTGGCAGTTTATGAAGAAACAAGCCCCCAAAATGAAACTATGGAAATACGCAGGGACCAGAGGCAGCTGTGGCTGCCCCGACGTCCGGGGCTGCTCCTGCCCGAGTGGGGCCAAGCCCGAGCGGGGCCGTGCAGTGGCCGCTGGAGTCCAGCCCCGACATTAAAAGAGGCGACTTTTCGCTTTGCCCCGCGTGGGGAGAATGAAAAGCGGATTTGGTCGGGACCGACTTCAGAAGCGCCTCTGGCTTCGCGCTGCAGCCGCTGTCCCCGTTTCCCACATCAGAAAGGCGGGCGCAGGGGACACGGTGCAGACCCCGCGCTCTGATGCGTGTGAGTTCCCATGAGTTTGTCACCACGGGAGCAGGGGGGAAACACGGCTCCATCCCGAGGGGGACCAGGGGAGAAGGGGCAGCTTCGGTCCCATAACGCAGCCGGAGGAGGGTAGCATGGAGCACGAATGGTCCACAGCAGCATCCTGGGCTTCATCACTCTGGGAAAAGCCCTTTCCCCTCCTCTGGGCAGCAGCACATATGAGGTTAATGCTCTGCCTCATCCCGCAGGTGTGGGGCATGTGCCTCTGCTCAGACCCAATCATGGGGCTGGGGTGAGGATAAGAGCAGGGTTTGGAGAGGTTTGCCCCCTTCTCTTCTCTCTCTGTGGGACCTGGGACCAATGAGTGCCCTCCCTGAGGAAGAGGAGCCAGGGCATCTCTGCCAGCCCTCTCCCTCCAGGCTCGGCTGGCTCCTCTCCATGCCAACCTCCACGTGCAAGTCAGTATCGGGCAAGATCCTGGGTGAAGCTGGTGGCCCTCTTGCCTGCCCGGCATAGAAATCCAAGAGAGCAGCTCAGCTGGAAACACCTTTTGTCCTGAGGAGCAGCTGCAAAAGCACTCAGCCTCTTGGGGTCTCGGCCACCGGTGATGCCAACCTGCCCCAGGTCCCTCTGCGAGGGGACCAGGACCGTCACCAGCAGCGCAGCCTCCTCGCCCAGGACCAGCAGCGATGCCGGGGGAGCCGGTGTCCAGCAGAGCAGGTGAGCCCACTGCTGGCCTATGGATTTTGCTTGGCTGAGCTGTGTTAGTCCCAGTTTGGAGATGTTAGCAGCTGGGTTTCCCCATTTCCCAGATTGTGGGAGTAGCAGGTCCTTCTCTGGAGACCCCTTGTTGGATTTTTGTGGTGGAAAGGCGGTCGAGGGGGTCTGTGCGTCCCTGCTTTGCTGCAGGGATCTGCCCTGCTTGTGTCTCCGTGGTGCCAGTGAACCCCCAAAGCATCCGATGTCGGCGTCTTCCAAATACTGGGGGAGGTTTTTGCTTCTCTGACTACACAACCGAGATACTCGTGCGTCGATGGTGGTGGCGGTGAGCTGCTGAGATGGCTGCTGTGTGCTTGGCGTCTGCCGCTTCTGTGCAAAGTGCTTTTTACTCTCATTTTCCTATCGTATTGTTTTTGCTGTTAGGTATAAGGGACAGCATCTTCTGCACGCAACAGCCTCCTCATAACTTTCCCAACGTGCGCCAGTAAATCCGGGGTAGGCTTAACTTAAGGAGCAACATTAATCATCAAATCTATAAGCAGGATATAGAAAGGCCAAGTGTGAATAATTACCGCTCAGGTGCTAATTACCCAAGCCCAGACCAAACCCAACATATTAAACACACCGCTAACAGGAGTGGCCTCTCCACCACGTTGCTGTGTCCCCCATTGCTCTCCTACTGCTCTCTCTGTAGGAGACTCCTCCAAACATCTGCTAACATGTGCAGATCCCAAAATGTGCTTCTGCTTGTTCATATTTGAGCTGGGGAGATGAGATGGGAGGGATCTGACTCATCGCCAAAGGATTGAAGGGAAGGCTGGATCCTGCACTGGGATCAGTGGAGCACAAAGTTGCTCTTCTGGGGACATGCTGCTGGGACTGGGTGCTGTCTTCTGCTTGGCCCTCATGGTTTAGGGGGACATGGAGCAGCTCCATCTGTGGGTCAGCACCTGGGAACCGGTGTCTGGTTCATGGTGCAAGGGTGGGTTTTCCTTGGGTGGGGGCCTGGCCCCTCCTGGGTGAGCTGGGCCCTGGGGGCAGAGCTGGGCTGGCAGCTCGGGAGGTGAGAGGGGTCATTTCTCCATTGCCATGTCCATCCTTGTCCCTCCTGGTGTGGAGGGACCTGTTGGGTGTGCAGCGATGTCCCCTCCCGGGCTGAGCTGCTCTGGCAGCACAAGGACCTGGCCAGGCGGTTGGCTTTGGCACTGGATTTGCTGCATGACTTCCCGGTGCCGGATCCGAGCCCTCCAAATGCCTGTGGGGTGTTGCTGGAGCTGGGCAGAGCCCTGTGACCGGTGGGTGCTGGGGACCGTGCCGACCCGCTGCTGTCGGTGAGCCCAGCCCAGCCTGCAGCCACCTCTGCGCCTGCCCTGGGTCAGAGAAATGAAGGTGAGAGCCAGCGCCGGAGAGAGCCAGCCCTGCTGGGCTCTGCCGGCTGCTTTCTGCCCCCTGCCCGCTCTGCTGGGGGCGGCTCTGGGGAAAGCGGGCTGGGCTGAGGCGCTGCACTGACTTCGCGTTGGATTTCTGCCTCTCTTACCGGGCACAGCATCTCTGCCAGGGCAGGGTGATTCTTCCCCAAACCAAGGGGGTTCAGCGGAATGACGCTGAGGACACCCCAAGAACTGGGTCTGCCTGTGGAGAGTGTTTTGCACGGTGAAGGGAAGGCCACAGCTGGCAGAGCGCGCGGTGTGCGCGCGGAGGCGGTTCCCTCTGCCATGGCGGGGTGCGGGACCCCTCTGGCTCCCCTCGCTCTCCCGCAGCTCTGTGCCAGCCAAATGCCACCTGCCCCATCCGCGGGACCCCTCTGCACCTTGCTCCCGCTATGGGGCCGGGCACAAAATCCTGATGATGCCTGTTCATCTGTGGCCGGGAGAGGACACAGAAAGATTTTTAGGGTCAAGCTCTTTGCTATCAGCAGCGTTGGCTCTAAGGTTGGGCAACGCTGGGGCACAACGAACCATGGGGAGCAGATCTGGGGTGGGGAGAGGTGCTGACATGGGACCAGAGCTTGTGTCTGGGCTGGGGGGGGTCTGGCAGGGGCAGCTGAGCTCCCCCAAACTTTGGGACCTCCGTCCTGCTCCAGCCTGTCTNGGCGGGTTCAGCCGAGTTGCAAAGGGATCAAAACATTTTGTGCCTGGAAGATGAAGAGCGTGTGCGCGAGTGAGGATGGGCTTGTGTTGGGGGAGTGCAACCTTCCCCTGTCACCTCCCTTCTAGCCTGAATGCTTCTGCCATCATGATTAATTTATCAGGTACTTATGAATATGCAGATGAGACTCTGGTTTCCAGGCTCCGCTTTCAGGAGGGAGGCTGTGTGATGGGCTTTCTGCTGCTGCCGCCGCCTTCGTAAGAAGAGAAATGTCATGTACCGGGGGTTAAAATAAATAAATAACTGCGCTGCCGAAAGCGCCTGAGTCTCGGTGGCTCCGTGGAGCTGCGGGATCTCCTCGGTGTCAGGGATTTTTATGAGTGTTCCCGTGGCATATGTACCCTGTCTCCCCCAGCTTGCGTGGTTACGGGTGATGCAGAGGCGCCTGTGCCAGTTCCAACCTTTGAAACCTTGACTGAAGCCCCAGAAACTTCCACCTGAGCGGGGGCGAGGGCTGGGTCCCCCGGGAGCGGGGAGGTTTGGAGGGATGGGTGCGCCTTGCGGGGGGTCGAGTCCTGCAGGGATGGGGGATTCTCCCAGTGATGGTCTCTTTAGCACTGGAAACCCCAAGGTCTTGGGAGATGGGGAGCGGTTTGGGAGGCTGATGAGTGGGTGCATGTGGCTGTTCGGCTAAAGCAAGCTCTGCGCCTCTCGGGGGGGGGGCCACCTGGAGTGGGGGCTGCGGGGCAGGGTCTCTCTGGGGTTTGGGATTCAGCGCCCGGCTGTGCTGACCCCTGGGCATCTGCAGGAGCACCTGGTTTTTGAAACTTCCCCCAATTTCTGCGTGCAGGAGCTGCTGCTTCTGCTAATCCCACTGCCAGGGCCCCCCCTCTGTGCTGGGGGGCTGCGACACCCGGGGCAGGGGAGCGGAATGGGAGCCCGGCTGAGGCCTCGGTGCTGCCCCAGGGGGTCCCCATGGCCCGGT
>VWZL01000023.1:257590-276256 GCA_013396915.1 Stercorarius parasiticus | reverse complement strand
CCTTTTTCCCCCGGCTTTTGGTCGATTTGTCCATCGCTCCTACTGCTGGAGGCTGATTCACCATTTTAAACGCACACCTACGCTTTAAAGGCTTGATCCAAAGTGTGTTGGGTATAAACTGGATTTTTTTCGTGTTTTTTTTCCCCTCCACGCATGGATTTTTGGTCAGTTTTTGCTCTGTTTTAGCTTACGCCAAATAAAGTTGAGAGACTTCAGACCTGGTGGGGGGTCACTGTTCTCAGGAACTCTGAAATCTGCAGCGGTTGGTTGCAAAATAAGGCTTATTTAACCTGTCACCACTTCTTTTTACCTGCTCGCCTTTAGCTCTGTCAGTGTGTTCTGTGTATCAGTCCTCCCGAGGTAGCAAAGGTGATGCCTCCGCTGCAAAGCCAAATTTTTCTGGTTTCATGTGAAGGAGGAGAGATGCCATTTGGGAATGCTGTTCTGTTTAGAGTCCGCTCTGTACAGCCATTGATTACAGATGTCTGCACGTGCTTTTGTGTCGTGGAGAATTAAGTGTACGGTTTGAAGTCTGGTTCTCTTAAAAACACCTATTAAAATAAAACTTAGCTAAATCCAGCTAGTGCTTTAGATTAAATACTTGCAACCGGGGTTTAGAAGCGATCCTAATGCCAGTGCCATTTATTTATGGATTTTAGTAAGTCTTTGGGCATGAGCAGGATGGTTCTGTGAATTGTTTTCATTAGTCTCAGCTTTGATAAACAGGCAGTATTTCTCCTTCTGTGAGGAATCATTGTTTTCAAACTTTAATGTAAATAAATCTTGGTGAAAATAACTGTGAATATACTTGTTTTGGAGCTTCTGTCCTGTATGCGCTTAAGTTTTGCGGTACGTCTTATATTTAATATATCCTCTTATCAAAATGTGCAGGATCAAACCTTCTTGTAAATCAAAGTTAGATAAGAGGATGTTGATAAGGTGGTGCGGTTCTTTCTGAGCCTATATTAATACTTTATAGTTTGGTCTGGCTATTACGGTTCTTGTATAGAATACTGTGTGCTACTGTGCAGCTGAGCTAGCTACTTTGAGCTCTTAAGTCATGTAATCCTGTAAGGTTACGTGTTGGCTAGTAAAACATCATATAAATGTCCTGAAGTGGGTTGTATAGAACTGTTTCTTCCTTTTCTTCCTGTGTCTCTTTTTTTTTCTTGTTGGTTTGTGCTTTTTTTTTTAATTCTCCCTCCATTTTTATGTGAATTCAGTGTTGGTGAGAGGTCTGGGGCTTTCGTGTTTGAAATTTGTTTTTTTTCCGTGTGTTGTGCAGCCAAAATTGAGCTTGCGCATCTGCCTTCTGCCCAGATATTTCAGCTTTTTATCCCATCACATTTAATGGTCACTGACGGTAGCGCACTTGCTGTAGCCTTTGTCACTTTACTTATCTTAGCAACGTGGTTTTCTATTATAATTAACTGCCTGCTAGAAATGAGCCAGGTACGGTTATTTTACATTAATTTCTTTCAGAACCATCAGCCGGGGGTGGTGTAACCACTGACCTCGCAGAGGGGGTGCTCGCCTGGGCATGTTTGCGGGCATTCTTGTTCATTCCCCGCGTAAACTCATTAGTAACATGCAAAGACTGTGGAACAAGCTCGGTACTAAGGCTCTTCACACAGAGGTAGGTTTTTTGAAATGATGCACAAAACCCATCTTCTTTGGTTTAGCACTACCACGCCGGGTCTTCTAGTCTGAGGATTTAGTGCGTTAACAGCTCAAAATTGCGACAGTGATAAAATACTGACTGCAACATTATTTCTTACAGTTCTGACTTTGTTGCACTTTAAAACGTACTTGACAGTCAGATTTCTCTCTGCTTTTCTGTAGATTTTAACACTGAAGGGAAATACAGTGCAAGTGTCTATACAAAGTGTTCTTTCAAATGAAGAATATAAATAAAAAGGCTCTTTTCCCCCAAGCTAGTTCCTTCTTGTGGTGCTTGCAAGAACAGTAGAGAGTTTAAAGTGACACGGAAGTCCTGCACTTAAAAAAATATTTTGGTCTTGCGTATGGGTGCAGATACATACTTTTTAGTATTTAGTAGTAAAATTAGTGGGCTGAACTACCTCAAAATGGGAAGGGGATGTACTCTAGGTTTGAAACAAAGTGGGATACGGTTGTGTCGAGGGTGGCATGAGAGCAGCACGTTCAAACTCTGTGCGGCATGTGCAGATCATCATGGATTTTTGCAGACTTGTATCACTTAACCACTTATGTAGCTGACAGCAGGGTGTAAACGTACAAGGAAATAGCTGTATTTTTTTTTTTTTTCCAAACTTCCCAAGGCTGTATAACAGCTGGTTTTCATGGTGCTGAATTTCCAGATGCAAACCTTTAAAATGAGTATCCCATTGGATGGATGCTCATCTTGGAGGGACTGCAGCCCACAGAAATCAGGCTGGAGAAGGGTGTGATACGTGAAATTTAGACTAGTTTCACAGCTGACTACTGGGATGACCAGGGAGGCAATTGGAAAATTCTCTTAACCTGGACCAAGTTTTAAGCATATGAAAGGGACTCTGAAAACACCAGTATATGGATCTAAATCTGGTTTGCGTAATTTTCCCATTTCTCTGTGATGCTGCTGGAAAGTAACAACGTTAGAGTTTTTTGGTTTGTTCTTTTTTAACACTCAAGTCTTGAGAATTCCCTTTTGACCAGCAACATATAAAGTACAGTCACAAAATTTTCGGTATGATTCAGCTTTGTGTCCAAATACTGGTTTGAGAAAAATGTATTACGAGAAACAGCTGGGGTTTAGGTGATGTAATTGTGTTGTAGTCCATCAAGAAATGCATCTCCTGAAGAAACAAGGGCTCTTGTCCTGCCCACCAAATGAGACAAGTTGTTGAAACAAGAGGGAGGGAAAAAAAAGCTTCTTAGTACGAACCTTCTAGGGTTAAGCCTAGCCATTATAATCCATCCTTGCAGCAGGATTTGTGTTTTATGTATCGATAAGTAGAATATACCTTTCTGCTGCTCTGCTCTAAACGTACACCAAAAACTCCTGAATGTTTCAAGGTACCATTAATCAGGTGCAGGGATTTAGGACTTCCAAAATATTGCTATCTTTTGCTGTATTTAAAAGACCGTATTGTCTACGTCGGGGGTGTATCTTTAAGTGTACATTGAATGGTGGCACAAGTATCAGTTGCTGTTTTCTTAAATACTTACATCCTGTAAGGCAGATATTGACTGATTCATCCCACTTCATTCATTCTGTGGATTACGCTCCCCCTCTTCCTGCTGTAAAGATACAGGTATTGGTAAGTTGGAGAAACGTGAAAATTACAAACTGGACCTGTGAAACATGCAACGTCTTGAACGTTTTTTGAATGAATTAAAAGTAAGGGAAGGTTGTGGGAGTAGTTCTGGTTTGCGTACCAGAACCCCGTGCATCTACTGGGATCCCAGTGCCCATCTGGGAGGGAGCAGGGCTCACCCAGGGTGCCAGAAAGGGAGGAAGGGAGGTCCTCTCCTTGCCGCCCACCGAGGCAAGCCTTGCCATTTGCGGCGCGCATGACGGCTTTCGGCAGTTTAGATTGACAAACAGCTCAGCTCGATGAACCAAACCCTCTGTGTTTGCAGCGAGGTACAAGTCCCAAGTGGGAATAGAGAGCAGTGATGTTTTGGTTGTGCTTTGGAGTGATGGACACTTCTCGGCTATTTATGTGACACTACTGGACTTGTTCTGCATCTAATTTTTTCCTGTCTCCTCTCTTGCTCTGCTATCCTTCAGACAAAATAGCTAGTGAATACATAGTCTGTATTTTTTGTCTAGGTTGCTAAAATCAGTCCTGAAGCCCTTGCATATATAAGCATGACCTTTGAAATATTTCCAAAAAAAAAAAAAAGCCTCAGTGGTTTTCCTTTCCACTACTGTGTAAAAGTTGTGCTCTCTATTGGAGCACTCGTTTGTCCATCGACTTGGTCTATTGAACACTCTACCTTCAAAGCCATGAAAAAAACTAGGAAAAGCTTATCTTTTGCAAGTATGATTTGCCAGTGCGTTCTGTAGCAGCTGACATCTTCAGAGACTGCTTTCCGTATTAAATATGCAGCTCTTAAAATTAGTCTTAATTTAAATGCAGTGTTTCTTTTTTATGTGTGCCTCTGCATCAGTCCTTTGTTGCTGAGGGCAATTCGGAGTACATGCAGCTGAACAAACTAAGCAGTTCAGCTAAATGCTCAAAATTTTTAACTGAAGGATTTTCAAATTAAAGGTGCAGTGCAGCCTGATGTTGTGCTTCTGTTTTATTTAATAATAGCTGGCAGGGAATGAAAAGCCCGTTGGATGTGGTATCAGGCACTCGGTTTCTCAAATAGAGAGAAACTGAGACATGGAGCTGAAGTGACCATGCAAAGTCACCCACCCCAGCCTGGAGCAGAGCGAAGTGCTCTGCCTGTAGGTGATACCGGCTGTAGGAAAGGGAGAAGCCAGCAACATTAATGTGAATATTAAAAAAAAAAACAAAAACAAAACAAAAACATTTAATGCAAAGATCAAGCAATTTAAGTATTTGAAATAATGAAATACTTGGAGTTTTTACAGAGTTATGCTCCCAACAGTAGAAGCAAAAATGAGACATAGCTATATGCTTTTGAATGAAACAGCTTTCCCACGTCCCTAAAGTGTGTTCTCAATTTATTAATTAGTGTGTTGCTTATGCATATGGCTATACTGACCCTTGTAAATGTGTGAAAGTTTATTTATGTGACTCATGGGGTTTCTTAGTTGGGGGGCTGTTTTTTGAGAAAGACAGGGGCAGATTATTCTTTTTGGAAGTTTTTTAGTACTGGAGATGCCTCGTAATTAGATTAGAGCGTAAGACGTAGTCAGAATTGCCAAGACTCTTCTGCCTCTTACGTATTTCGCTTGGACCTTTAGTTCCTCATAGAACAGAGCAAAGGGGCCTAAAATTAGTGGGAGCCATATGTATTGCTCTCAGGGTTTATAGCTATGCTATGTAAAATGTTAGAGGGTACAAAAAGTAAATGTGTTGATATTGAGCCAGATTTTTTCTGAGCTGTGCAAGCAGCCTTAAGCTGTCTCTGAACACAGAGCAGCTTTGATTTGGGGGGAAAAAAAAAAAAAAAGAAAAAGCACACAACAACAACCAACCAAACAAAACAACAAAAATTTCCTGTCTCTCCTCCCCTGCTCCTTTCCCTCGGCCAGGGTAGGGGTGATGCAGGGTCCCCAAAAAATGCAGAAAGGCCAGCAAAAAGAGGCCACTGACTGCGCTCATCCTCGTGGGGGCTAACATCAACAGAGCCCAGCCTGAGGGGAGTTTAAATGGTAGCTTTAAACTGCTGTTGTACTGCGTTGCTTTGGACTTGGGGGCTGTGATTTAACAAGACGCTTGAGTCCGGACTGTGACAGATGTCCACTGAGATGCCCGTATTGTCACTGAACCGTTCTTGGTCTCTAAGCAAATGTTTTCATGCAATTCCTTGGTTGCACCCTTGTCTGGAGTCAATCTGAGTTTCTTCATCGCGTGATTGTTGGACCAACTAAGTTAAATACAAAGCACTTGCTAGGGTATAGTTTACAAACACAGAGTAAGCATGTGCGAGAACTGTGGCATTACAGTTCAGAGACAGCAGTATTGGGATCTGTGCACGTCCATGCATATCTGTGCTTGTAGTGAAAAATATGAGAGGCACCAAAACTGTATCGGCATGATGCTGGAAGTTCAATTTTGGGCTTCTAAAACCCTCCGCTGAAGTGTTTAAAAGTATTGGTGGAAGTTTCCGAGAAAGAGATGCAGAAGAGGAATTCAGATATGAAAGTTAGGTGTGGGGTTGCGTCATTTTGAGAAACCCTAGATGAATTTTGACGTGTAGCCGTTGTTTCACATGACCTTGTTGCAAGAATTTGGAGTTCCAGCTCAACTGAATGGGTATGGAATAGGCAAAGCAGCCAGAAGTGGAGCGGGTTGCTGTTGAACAAGGCTGCGCTGGAAGCTGTTGTGTTCAGCGGTTGTGAATTGCTCAGTGTCGAAGAGGCCGGTTGCCGAGTGCTGGTGGAAGGGACACCTTTGTTCGGGTGGCGGGAGTGTGCCTGGGGTAAATCCCATAAAATTCAGCCTGAACGGCTTTGAAATCCTGACAGGCGCCTGGCGTTCAGCCGTGATGAGGCGCTGCGCTTGTACCTGGTGTCCGTAGTGGTGGTAAGGGAGCGCTGCTCAAAATTACGAGCCATACACATTAATCCCATCCAGTCCCTTCCCAGCCGTCAGTCACTGCCTCTGCTAATACGGTTCTCAAGTACTCTGGCTGCTAGATATCTTGCCCGTATCTCAAGGGAAGTGGTTTGTGTTAACGTGGCCATTTTTTTGCACAGCATTTCCCCCTGCCCTGGGATTTGCAGATTCTTTGCCCAATACAGTAATGACCAGAGCCTGTGCAAGGTAAATGGTGGTTGGCTAACTAGTTTAAGATGTGTACTGCAAGTGAGTTAAATCTATTTATCTCATGTCAGATACTCATAATAAAGCCTTGAAGGGATATATCAAAATCCAAAATCACATGTTGGTTTAGTAGGGGGGAAAAAAAAAACTTTACTGCTGTCACCTGCGGTTGGTGCCTTTATTCTGGTTTGCTTTTTACTTGTGTATCTCAAGGGAGGAAGAGAATGTCAACCCTATTGGAATTTTCCCTTCCCTGTTAAATTTAATTCTGTTTGTGGCTAGATCCTCATCCCCGAGCATCTCCACCGGGTCATGCCCAGGAGGAGCAGCTGAGGAGTGCCCCGCAGAAGGGAAATCCCCTGTGGCACCAAGCCAGCGCCATTGGTGCCACGGCACCTGCCTCCCTCCCCGTCCCGCAGGCAGCACGCCAGAGGTACAAGGGGGCACAGCCTGGACGGGCAGCACTCTGACAAGCCTGGAAAGGCCAAACAGCTCTTGAGGTGTCTCTTAATTGATGTACAGCAGCCCACTAGCTGCTCTAATTTGGGCTAGAGATTATTCTGCGCTCTTCTGTCTCTCGCCGTTTTCCAGCAGGAGCTGAACTTTGCGTAGCCTGGCTCTCCTGTGTGTTTCTCTCACAAGGGGCCCCAACATGGCTGGAGATCTGTCTTGAATGCAGGTGGCAAACAGCTTGTGGGGCTGTCTTCATTTTTTTAAAAAAAAAAAATCAGTTCTTCAGGTTGGTTACGTTTTGGTGACCATCTTAGAGCAGAAGGTGCATCATGTCTTTGAGGCTTCAGAGCAGCTTTGTTAGCCCAAGGTATTAAGTAGGCTGTTCATTCAAGCTTTTTTTGGCCTAGTCACGTTCCAGATAGTATCTGAAATGGAAATTCATGCAACGTTTATCTCCTCCAGAAGTAACCTTGGGGGAAGCTTGTGACGTGAGCGTGGAGAATATCGTATCCTTACCATCACTGTGCAGCTAAGCATGAACGATGGGCTCCTGCAAGACTTGGGTGTTACCTTGAGCCTTGTCAAACCCACGCCTTCCCCAACAGATGAGAATGTCATGACTGTGGAGGGTGGCTTCTCTTAAACTTTGCTGCACAAATTGAGTGGAATAAAAACATAAGGAGATCCATTTCTGCTCAAGGATCCCCAAATCTGCGTGAATACAGATCTAGAATACAGTACACGAACTAGGAGGACACAAGTCTTGGCAGTCTGGTTACAGTAGACAGCAACGGTCATTCTTTACCGTGGAGTGATGCAAGGCTTTTTGTGGACTGTGCAGGCTTTTGAGACCAAAGAACTCCCAAAGACAGAAACGCAAGAAGCGTTTGTGTGTCTGGGAGAGAATAAAATTGTCTCCGCTTTCAAAAGTAATGTGGACTTCGCTCCCACTTACCACAACGGGCTTCCCTTGCTCTCCCCTCCCTTCTTCCCACAGCTCTCCCCTTCTCCAAATGCGGTTTCCATTGGGTTAAGACATGTGAAGGACTTCTCAATGCTCACCTGCATCATTTGGTTGGGAGCACTGCAAGACAGAGTTAACCTATCATGTTTACCTGCTTTTTTCGATAAAAATGCCACATAGTAGGATATTCCAGTCCTAGGGGTACCATATGCAACGTACACTTCAAAAGCATCTGATCCATTGTGCTGAAAATGAGATGTTACAGCCTTTGCTGTTCCTGCTTGTAAAGCCAGCAGAATGGTATTTTTACTTGTAAATTTGCCTTTCATGTTTTAAAATTATACTCACAACTGTGTCCTTCTGTCACCTTGTTAAGCCTTCAATTACAGACCGGGATTTGGGAGCTTAGTCCCAAGTTCATGGATCTCCCTGCCCATGGGTTGTAGGCTTTCTGAAGTAGAGACTTTGCCTTTTTACCTGTTAGAATGGTAATGTAGATTAAAGGCTAAGGTGAAAACATGTGCGGCTTAATAGTTGTCTGTGTGTAATTATACTCTATTGATGTGTACGTGATGATAACTCAAGAGCATGGTCCCTTGCAGAGAGGCAGCCTGGGAAAGGGAGGCAGGGGAAGGTCTGCCGGGTACCGGGCACAGCAAGCGAGTCCCAGATGTCACTTGTGATGACTCCCATGAAATCCAGTGGCTGCTTACACACGACTGCCTGTGCTTGGCCTAGGAATAGGTTGGAGTCTCGCAGTAGACCCCGTGGCTATATTAAGGATGTCGTATATGCGTTTGGGAGCGCAGCTGAATGCAGTAACCATACTAGGAAGCAGATAAGTCCCTGGTTATCAAGCAGGCAGTAATGTAGAGTGTGATGTCATGGAAGTCATGAAGAGATAGCAGGGATGCTGTAATCCACAGTTAACAGCACAGCGTGCATTACCAGAGATGTGATGTCATGTGCTGAAAACATCTGGGACCATCAGAAATAGAAACTGGGATGACCACAGGAGAACAGCTCCAAGGCGCGTGGTCTGAAGATGTTGTTGGAGAAGCAGCAATCTACTCGCTTGTGTGTGACTGCTGAAAACAGAGGACTTGAGACCAGCAAACCACAGAGCGACACTTGAGCAGAAGTACGTGGGCAACCAGGAAGCACCTGCTCGAGCAGATGGTGCCTGCGGAATGGGGGAGAGGGGCAGCAGAGCCCCGAGCCACCCCAGGGACACAGAGGACAAGGCAGAACAGCAGGCTGGGCAAGAAACACTTGGCAGTTGAAGCTGTGCTATGTGTAATATCCCTACCCGAACACCTGATGGTGCCTTATCATAAATGCGATCGAAGACGTGGTTAGGTACTACGGGAACCAACCTAGCCACCTGCTTGTTAGGTTTTCTGCTAGACATTCACCTGCTGTTTAGGTAAGTATTGTGGTGTTACTTGTGGTGGTTGGTTACCTATGGCATGCTGCTCTTCCACTGTTTCTCACTACATAGCAGTTTTTTGGGAGAGGGAGGAAAGATACGTACAGCTCGTGGTCTGTCTTGTACTTACTTGTGTTAGTGCTTCAGTTAGTGCTTAATTTGCACATGCATTGTGGCGTGGACAGGGATAAGGTTGATCCGACACAACTTCTGCCGGTTGAATCTTCCCATCTTTGATGCAGTTAATCACGAATTAGCTGAGGACACTTACTCCCTTAGCCTGTCTCTCCAAACAAGTTCGGGTTGTCCTCCCGCGTTCTGACTGCTCATCTACATGTCTGTAATATTGCAGAGGCTGCAGCGTCATACAGCCGTACATGAATTGGTTCAGACCAGCTGAGCCCACTTATCTTGTTCAGGTATATAACAAGGCTCAGAAAGGGTGCTCGCCCAGGCTGCCCACATCAGGCAAAAGTTTATCCTGTGTTTTGGTGACAGAGTATGAGGAAAGAGATGCAAAAATTGTAGTCTCACTGTGCATTTTCAACAAAGTTCGGTGGATGTCGGGAGAGTGATTCAGGAGCTGGAATTTTCCTTCAGATTACAAAGACTTCTGAAAAACAAACAAGGAATAGGTTTTTAGTCCTTCTGTCATACTTCTGTGGTAGTGAGCTGTTTTGGATGGAATGTAGCTTTGCTAAGGTCACCTTTCCACTTCTCCCTCTCCGTAGACTGACACAGTTCTGTGCTCACTGACTGTCGAGGCTGTGGCGTGCCTGGATGAGGCCCAGCATCCTCACAAGGGGGTAGAGGTTTGAGAAGAGACCTCTGTGCAGCCGCCAGCGTGGTGGAAAAGGGCCCCGTTAATAACCCGGAGGGGCCTTGGAGAGCAATGGCCTCTGCCGGGGGGCCGGCGCTGCCTCGCCAGTTAACTGCAAACCAGCAAGGTCTTAAGGAGGAGATGGCAAATGAGGGTGGAAGGGGAGGAGAGTGCGATATGCAAGGCTGTAGACGGAGAGGCGATGGGCAAATAGCTGCAGGTAGTTTTAATACTTACAAAAACGGCGTAAGCTGGTGGTAGTTTCTACTGCTTGTACTGTAACCAAGAGAATTGGATATGATGTGGCAGTGAGCGTGCACGTGACAGTGGAGTTGGGAGAAGCCCCATGAGCCAAGTCCACCTTCCTTTTGCACATGGGTATTTTCTACGGGATTCTTAAATCTCTTCAAACATTAAGCCGTTTTAATTTTGACTTGAATTGTATTCTGTGGGGTCATGTTCTTTGAGAAGCGATGCGATGTGTTAACGTACCTCTGACCACGTAAGCACTGAAATTACGTTGCTGCGGTTGCGCTTCTGGAGGGTTGGGAGCCTGTGCTCTGCTGTTCCCTAACCGAGCTCTTCGATTCCATCAGGCTTTCTACCACTTGCAAACCTGCTGGTTTGAGTCCATGATAGCTTCCCCGTGGAGTTGTTTTGACTGTACCTTTGCCCAGTATCGTGGTACTGGGCACAGCAACGAAGGGAGCATTGCGGTTCTGTATCAAACAGAGTTTTCTGAAAGGTGGAGAGGAAACAGCAGCCTTGAGCTAAAAAGAGTAAACTAAAAGTAGAAGCCAGTTGGCTCCCCTGCCGCCATATTAAAGGGGTTTTCATCTGCATCCGTGGCTATTTCCAGCTCCACCTCAAATCTGTTTTCCAGCCCTGAGGAAGCTTTGTCCAATTCCATGTTTGCCTCCTCTATGTCCTACTCTTGGGGAGGGTGAAGGGATGGGTCTCCCACCTGCTGGGGTGAGGGCAGATGCTGTTTCTTTCTCAGTGGGAGGTTTAGGTGCTGCTTCAGTGCCCTTGCCCTTGCAGCCATGCTCCTTACTGACTCCAAAACGTGTCCGTAGGTGGGTGCTCAGACGAGCCACCTCGCTGGCCAAGGGAGATAATGGCGCAGGCAGGGGCCTCATGTGCTGGTGAGCAAGGACACAGATAGGGGGGAGTGTAGCTGCCATACAGTCTNTTTTTTTTTTTTTTTTGGCGGGAGCTCTGTGTATGTGTGTGTGAAGCAGATGACTCATGAAACGGTGTGTTTGTCCCCAAATTGATCTCGCTGGAGGATCCTGATACTTAAATACTGTTACAGTAAGAAAATATGCATGTTTGTCTTTAAAATGGCTTTCCTGCTGTCCAAATTTCAAAGCAGAGAGGGTTTTTTGTAGTTTGTTTTGGGGGTTTTGGTTTGGGTTTTTTTTTCCCCCCCCCCACTGGAATAGATGTATGTGGAATCAGAAGCATTTGACTTGATCGCTGGTTTCTTCTGACCAGCCTAAAATTCTTCTGGAAGACTTTTGTGTAGTCATTCCCTATCATAATTCTTCTAGGAAAATTGTAGAGTCTTGGAAAATGTATTTCCTGTCTAATGCTGATCCTCCTACTCTCAATGAATCACTTGTACTCTCGTGTTGCTTTGGGCTGACTTCCCTATTGACTTCAGTGCTTGGGATTTAATTAGAAATCTAGGGATGTTATTTGGAGCTATACAGCTACATAGGATTCTTCTCTGTGCAGCGGGATTACAGTAATAAAAAAAAATTTTAAAAAATCAGATATTTGCATATTAACTGTCCTTGGTGTGAACGGAAGAGTTGCTTCATGTTTCCGCATACGCCGCTCTTGCAGACTTCTTTTATGCCATCCGCAGCGTAAAGCAGCACCCCCTCCATTTCCAAACCTGGAAATAAACCTCAAGCGTGGGACGGGGTGGGTTTTCTTGGGTATTTTGTAGGGGAGAAGTATCCCCCAGCAATTCTCCGTCGGTCTGAAAATGTCCGGGTGTTCCCCGACTGGGTGGGCCCTTCCTGCGGAGTCACAGTCCTCGGTGGCAGAGCTTCCCCAGAGCCGAGGAAAACTCGCGTTGGCTACTAAGGGACTTGAATCCCGTAAGGCTGGCCTGGCCTTAGGGTGGAAAGGAGCAGTTCTATTCAGGGTGGGGCGTATTTAGGGGCTCTTTTGGCATTGATGCTGCTGTTTGTGTCCGTTAAAGATAGCACCTGTGAAAAGAGCGGCGCTGTATTTAAAAAAAAAACCAAAAACCTGGCGGAGCCCTGCAGCCTGTAACTTGCCGTACACACCCGTGGGGCTGCCGGGCTCGGGCTGGCAGGTGGGTCCTGTGCTGCTCGGGCCCATGGGGACATTATCTTTGCCTCTCCCTTCGACCCTCCCTGCCGCAACAGGGCGAGGGAGATAAGGGCTACAGCAGCTACTCTCACGGGACCTCCCCTGCCAGCATCCTCCGACACGTCCCTTGTAATTCCCCAAGAAGGCCATTGCCTTGCTGGAGATCTTCCCCTAACGCACCATCAAGCCACCCTAATGAGGAGGGGGGAGGGTGGGCTCCAGCGAGACTTGGCTTAGGATCGCCAGTGCCTACTTTAGGTTTCAGGAGTGTCTGAGCAAACAGTGATCTCTCCACGCTTGAAAAGCTTGAGTGATTTTTGCGTACAGAGAGAAGCTGTTTTAACAGCTGATGATATGTGGTAACAGCACACGAGTCGTACGGAGTGTCTAAGTTGTAGGTTAGTTTAAAAATAAATAGATGGCTTTCATATTTTTTAAAGTGCCTATTGCTTGCATCTACGAAAGGCGATGCTACTTCTAACAGCCAAATCGGTTAAGCCAGGATTCGTGTTTCTGAACTGTTTACATTGTTTATAGAACAACACAAAGGTGGTCAGTTGAAGCAAAGCCAAATATCTGTGTTTCTGAAACGCTGGTAACGATGCTAGCAAAAATAGGGATCAAACAGTGAAAATACCCTTTCGCATACTTCTCGGTTTACTGGAATACCTTTCATTTTTGCCTGCTCTGTGCCATCCTTTGCTCGTGAGTGAAATCTTTGTCCTCCACGCAGAACATCTCATGCACATTTTGCATTGTTCTCTTCCCAGGTTAAAGAACTCGTTCTTGACAACTGCAGGTCGTATGAAGGCAAAATCGAAGGCCTCACAGATGAGTTTGAAGAGCTGGAATTCTTAAGTACAATCAACGTAGGCTTAACCTCAGTTGCAAACTTACCAAAGTTAAACAAACTTAAGAAGGTAAATAAAATGTCCTATGCCATTTCCCTCCCTCTTTGCACTATACCGAACGCAAAATAGTTGTTTGAATAAAAACCTAATTTAGCTGACCAAACTGCTTTGTGATACACGTTTGCACTAAAAACTCAAGATGTTTATGTGCCTTCCAGCTCGAGCTAAGCGACAACAGAATCTCAGGAGGGCTGGAAGTGTTGGCAGAAAAGTGTCCGAACCTCACGCATCTAAATCTAAGCGGCAACAAAATAAAAGATCTCGGTACAATAGAACCTCTGGTAAGTTGAAATCAAACCCCTTTTTGTGATGAGTAGAGACATTACAGGCTCGGAAAAGTCCGAAGCAACTTGCGGTGGAGTGTCTTGGGCGCTTATCTCTGCAGGCAGGTCGCCTGGGGCTCGGGCTGGCCCCGGGCTCTGCGGCAGCCCTGCCCCGGGGCTGTGCCCGCAGCCTGAGCGGCTGCTTCCCTCTAGCGGCTGCGGCTCCGGGGACCACGGCGGCTCTCTGCCGCGGCGTGGGCTGTGGGGCTGTCTCCCAGACGCTCTGCTCCAGCTCGGTGTGTTTTCCCTCAAGCGTTGGGTCTAAAATCACCAGCCACCGCGTCTGCCCGGGGTGCAGCGTGTGGTGGTGCTGGTGGTAGGGGCCAGCTGCAGCATCGTGTGCCTCCCTCCGTACTGGGTTTGCTCACTGCAGCTGGGCAGAGGTTGCTGAGCTTCCAGCTTATTCCTGCTGGTTTCCACTTCTCATTATACTTCTTATTTCAAGTGCTGAGTTCAGGTCTGTCAGGCTGCAGTTCCAAAAAGCATCCTAGTACCAGTTCTGGTAGTGCTATTTTCTAGCTTTTGGTTTGTGTGCCCTTTGCTCTCCAGAAATGAACAGGTTTGGTTCATGTTTATTTCCTAAATACCTGCTCATAAAACATCTCAAGGAGCAGTTCTCACACGAGTCTGTCTTGGTTCTTCTTTCCCGCAGGAGAAGGGGAGAGCAGGGCAGTTCAACTCACGTAGCAAACAGATGAGAGAGAGGATTCTAACTGCTACTGGTTTCAGGCTTATTGTTTTCTTGATATCACTGTTGGTTTACACGCTAAACTCCAGAAGGAAGATATTTCATAAGACTTGATACAAATCCTCAGCTGCTTGTGCTTTTATTGTTGGTACTTAGAAATGCTGTGGGCGATGCAGACCACCTCCTCCTCAAAAAAAAAACCCAAATCAGGAAGGAATTGAATTCCTGTTCAATTTCTAAGTCTTTTTTCATTTTCCCAAAGGCTAAGGAGCAATCATTAAAATTTTTAAAATCTCTTTTAGCTAAATTCTCGTGTCCAAAGAATAGTCTGTTTCTTCTTCTGTTGAAAGTAGTAGTTTAAATATACCTAACTGCTGGCTCCAATATCTTGCCTTGTGTTTTTGGGATAACTGATTGGACTAATATTTGTTCTTAGCTTAGCCCCTCGCAGCAGGTGTGATTTTTGCACCATCACCTGTTTCCAGACTTCAGTTTTCTACTGGTAAGATGCTGAACTTGAGAGAGACCACTCAGATACCAGAGCAGCACTGGCCAGGCATTGCAGATTTCTGTTCCGCACCAAATTAGTAGGCAGAGACCAAAATGACCCTATTATTGTGGGAAGCTCTTGAGCACGTTAACTCTGTCTGCTGTTGCAGTCTCTGCTCTGTAGAGAACTACGGTAACGCTGAACTTTTCTTTCTTTGCAGAAAAAGTTAGAAAACCTGAAGAGTCTAGATCTTTTCAATTGCGAGGTAACCAACTTGAACGATTATAGAGAAAACGTATTCAAGCTCCTCCCGCAACTCACATACCTCGATGGCTATGATCGGGACGACAAAGAAGCACCGGACTCTGATGCAGAGGGCTACGTGGAGGGCTTAGACGACGAGGAGGAAGATGAAGATGGTATGTGAATTGTGCTACTTAGTGTACGTAAGTTAAATGATCAATATGCTGCCTAGTACATTTTGCTTCCAGCTCTGACTTGTTGGCAAGAGAAGGGTGTTCTCAGCAGCTCCTTCCTGACTGATGTAAAGGAGAAGTACCTCAGTGTCCTCTGAAGGAACGAGGGGAAAGGAGATGGGCAGGGCCTGAAAGAGCTACTTTCTCAGTCTTATCTCTAGTGAAAGATCGGGATGACAAAGAAGCGCCGGACTCTGATGCAGAGGGCTACGTGGAGGGCTTAGACGACGAGGAGGAAGATGAAGACGGTATGTGAATTTGTGCTACTTGGTGTACGTAAGTTGTGAGATTGATACGCTGCGTGGTACGTTTTGCTTCCAGCTCTGGCTTGTTGGCAGGAGATGGGTGTCCTCAGCAGCTCCTTGTGAAGCAGAAGTATCTCGGTGTCCTCTGAAGGAACGAGGGGAAAGGAGATGGGCAGGGCCTGAAAGAGCTACTTTCTCAGCTGTATCAATAGTCAAAGGTGGGGGGAGTGAAAGGCTGGTAGAAGATAGGGGCCCAGAGGAGGAGTAAGACGCTGAAAGAGTTCAGGGAACAGTAAACTCCAGGGGATGAGGAACATGAGGGAGAAGTGGGTAAGAAAGGATGGCATGCACACGCAGTTTTCCAGGAACGGTACGATCAGGGAAGTATGAGCAGTTGCGTACACCCTGATGGGGAAGCGTGGGGTGGAGAACCAGATTGGGCATAGAAAAAAGTAGCTGAGTCAAGGAATTAAGTAAAGGAGCCAAGGCATTAATAGGAGGAGGTAGCTGCTCCGTGAGGACAAAGTGAACTAGTTGGTATCAGGCAGAAGAGAGGAGAGTGCGTGTATGGAAGTCCGCCTGGGGCAAGCTCTGTGAAAGGCACTGATGAAGCAGCAAGCAACTTTTTAACGTTAGGAAAATGCACGGTGGGTCCCGCTGTGCCGCAGGAGCCGTTCTGCCTCCCCGGCAGGCTGCACTTGGAGGCATCATTGTACTGGTCGGATGAGTATCCGGCTGGGTTTGGGGAATTTGCTAGACTCTTCAAACCCAGCTGCGCAGCAAAAGCGGAATAGCTGGGCTTGCACTTTTCCCTCGAGTGCTGAATGTGAGCTGCGGTGAGAGGGGCGAGTGCTGCGGCACTGCCTGGCAGAGTGGTGCATTCAGCCAGGTTCAGCAGGGACGGGCTCTTCTCATCAGAGCTCAAGTCTGGGCCTGCATTCAGTTGCATGAAAAAGCTCCGTAACACCATTTCTGGTTTGTCGCTTGGGCTAGTTGCATTTAATCTCTTTTTCTCTTGAAAAGAGATTGCGAACCCATAAGGTGGATTGTGTGTGACCCTTTTGTATGTCTCTGGCAGCATGAAGGCGAGGGGTGTCCCCTGGGGAGGGTTCCCAGTGCATGGTTGGTTGGCTTGCGAAGTTCTGCTCTATCCCTGGTGGGAGCAGATGGACGCTTGCAGATGAAGAGCTGCAAGTGTCCCACGGGCTCAAAAACGCATGTTAGTAGTGGGAACTGGAGCAGCTGAAGCTAAAGCGGTCCGGAGGCTGCCGTGACTTACTGTCGAGGCCCCTGCAGGTCTAGAGCAGCTCAGACCGTGGGTGCAGCTGCCACACTACCCTGTCACTGGGCTGAAGAGGCGCAGTGCCACATCTAGCCCTGTCTAGCAGCTGCAGAGCTGCCTTTAATTCTGTGCTGCCCTTAAGCAGTGCTTTCAGCTTGCTCCTTGTGTCGGTAGGAGGTCACATCTCAGGTGGCAGTGTTGGAAAAAAGTAAACTTTAAACGTCTGAGTGGTTAATCTCGTTTGACTGTATAGAAGAGGAGTATGATGATGATGCTCAGGTAGTAGAAGATGAAGAAGACGAGGAGGAAGAGGAGGAAGGAGAAGAGGAGGATGTGAGCGGAGAAGAGGAGGTAAGGATTTATGTAGTTAATAATGGGTGTGGAGTGAACATTCTCTGACTGGGAATAGTTGGGCAAGAAATACACCAAATATTGGAGGTGTGCTTTCTTTTTTCACTTGAGAAGCATCGCAGTGGGGGGTGGCTTTGAGGCATGCCTGTCTATGAGCCAGCTGCCATCTAGTGACCGTTGACATGAAATCATTCTGTTTATTGGGCTGATGTCAAAAGTACAGTCAGGAATGTCTGCAGACCTAGTCTGTGGTGCCTTCGAAGGGCTGGGGTTACAGCCTCCGTACAGACGAGAGAGTGGTACCTGCATTACTGACCCCGTGGTCTCAGAGGAAGGTTTCCTCCTTGGGCACGTACCTTGTCATTCTTCAGGACGCTTAAATCCTTAGTGCAGCCCAGCTCCTGCGTGCAGGGTGTGCTGAGCCAGTCGCGGCCTGCCGGGACTTCGCTGTTAGCACAACCACTGGGATGGGGCTAAAATCTGACTGTCGGAGGTCGTATTACCTGTCCTCCGGCCAAAAGGGGGATCTTAGATCCTTCACTGCCACTCCTGAATGGTTGGTCGCCCTCTGCTCAAAACCAACAGCAGCTCCTCAGGCTCTGGAGATGTCTGTGAGTGTTTTAACTCTCTCTGCCCCTAGAACACGTGCCTTCTACTGACCAGTCATCAAGTCTTACTAAACTCGGAACATCGTAACAAAATTTGCAGCTGCATATCCGTGTGAAGTATAAAACCACTTCCTCGCTGAAGACTTGAAGCTAGAAGTGGCTGCTCTGACCACTTGTGATTTTCTGCAGTGAAACTTGTGCCAGAGTCCAGTTACACTGTAGCAAAACCCGGCACTTTCATATAAGTGTGTGGGAAGTGTCTGCCTTTTTGTTTGCTTTTTGTTTAAGACGCTTCAAGGACTTTCTCTCTGTTGTAAAACGCTGTTGGATATTGCCAAATGTGAAAGGTCCTGCACTAAACCTGACTTTCTTAATCCCTCCTTTTTTTTTTTTTTTTTCCTTTTTTAAAATCTAGGAGGATGAAGAAGGCTACAACGATGGTGAGGTAGATGATGACGAAGATGAAGAAGAGCCCGGTATGGCAGCAATCCAGTTTCTGCTAGCGATAAAATAATAATTTAATTCTTTTTAAAGTAAAATACCGTTTTCTAAAAAGCGGGCTCACGTCTGTATTCCTGCTCCTTTGATAGCAAGCCAGTTGCCAAAGTAGAAGCTTGTTGAACTTGCTCAGCTTCTCAGCAGCATGCGCGAGCACTCATGTAATTCGAGTTGTGTTTTATTTTCTAGAGGAAGAACAGGGACAGAAGAGAAAACGAGAACCTGAAGACGAAGGGGATGAAGATGACTAAACTGAATAACCTATTTTGAAATTTTCCTATTGTGATTTGACTGTTTTTACCCTGTATTTCCCCTCCCCACACCCCCAACCTTTTTTTTTCTTTTTTTTTT
>VWZL01000023.1:201899-241457 GCA_013396915.1 Stercorarius parasiticus | reverse complement strand
GGGGGGGGGGGGGGGCGGAATTAATTTGCAATATTGCAGCAAAAAACCTGCGTACGGATGCACGGGTGGAGCAAAGACACTCGCTCTTCGGGTCGCACGGCGTGCAGAGGAAACGGCGTTACGAGAGCGACGGGGTTAAGGGGCCGGTTTGGCTCGGAGGGACGATTCTGAGAGCATCAGCGGTTTTCAAACAAGGCACAACANTTCATCCCCATGGCAGGTCACTGGTATGAAGCCAAGGTGCCACGTCACATTTATCTAACCCCCTCCTTGGTCTGCTCTGTGCCTGAGTGCCCCGGACCCATCCGAGCAGCAAGACCCAGGGTCTTGCCAGCCCCATGGCTTCCCCAGAGCCACCCGAAAGCCGGCAGCGTCTGGTGGTGCCTACACGTCCCCAGGGCTCCGGTGAGAGATGGGAAACAACTGAGCTTTGCCCCCCCATCTCCTCCCCACGGCAGCCTGCCTTGTGCATCCTTCCTGGAGCCTTCCTCTCACCCCAGCTCTGATACCAGCTGCAGAGACATCCCAACACCTTTAAGTAACACCCGTTAAAGCCAAAGCACACCGAAGGCAGCTCCCAGCCCGCACAGGTTCCCTTTCGCCTCCTCCCCCAGCATCTCGAAAGAGGAGCTTGGCTTTGGGCAGAGGCGGTGGCCGGGGCTGCACCGCCCCAGCCAGCATCGCCGAGTTGAAACAAAGCTTTTCCAAAACCTAGGGAATATCTGGGAGGCTGCTGCCCGGGGAGGACTGATCCTGCTGCCCCTTCGGTCGCTCCTCCTCACCAGCACCCCCAAGGGTCGCCGCATCCAGCCNACCTCGGGCTGCGCCTGGCCCCGGCGATGGCGGGCTCTGAGCGAGCCCTGCATGCCCAGGGGTGCCCGCCTGCCTGCTCGCTGCTCGGGGCACACACCATCAAACCCAGGGGGACACACAGGGAAACCTTGACGCCCTCAGCCGAGATGCCCGAGCCCCCTGCATCGCCAGGGTCGGCTCAGGTGGGAGCCGCGTCTTGCCTTTTGCCGTAAAGGCAGCCGAAAGGATGGGTATTAAATGTGGCCTGCATCCCCGCTCAGCCGGGGAGCATCGCTGAGCGGCATCACCTCTGCGATCGGCTCCTAACGGAGTTGCATCATTCCTCANTGGAGCGAGTGCCAGGGACGGGCTGTTTTAGGCAGGTTTCCCCATTACCGCGGTCACTGTGACCTGAAAATAGACGTGGCGGAACTGGTTGCAGTCCTAACACCGTTCTGTTGCCAGTATAGGCATAGCTGGAGCTGACCCGAAACTCGAGCACCGGGCTTCACAACCTCGTCCCAGCCTGGGATGGAAACAATGCTTTTGGAAAATTAACGTTGAAAAAAACCAGTGGAAGAGCCCTAGAAGCGCCTCTCTGCCCCCTCCTCCCGTGACAGCAGGGAGAGCAGCCAGCGCAGGACGCAGCTTGTGAAGCCAGAGCCTTCCTCTCCCAACCCGTCCTAAGAAATCTTCTTGATAAAATTTTCCCTGAAATGCACCTTTCCCCAAAGAGATGTATCCTGCAAACAAGCCACCATGCGGCAAGATCCCCCCTCTGGCTCTGCCACATCAGCTCCGGGCGCCTGAGTGCACAGGGAGCCCCGGCACAGGGGAAATACGGAGCCAGAAATATCTGCGGAGATTAGGTAATTCCCCTTTTAATCTTCCCACTTGTTTTGTCCTGTCCTTTAAAAGCTCCTTCCCAAAAAGCCTTCACAGCATTTCAGTGTCACCGCAGCGGGGACCAGGAACTCGAGGACCAGCCCTGCCACTAATTGTCCTGTGAGCACAAATAACGAATTAACGTCCCCGGCACGCCATGGGAAAGCATCGGGCGAGGACAGACAGCTTTATCCAAGTGGGGACAGGCAGGTACGGATGGAGACAGGTTTGGCAGCGAGGGAGTAATTATGGGAGGGGGTTTCAAGCAGCGCGATAACCCGGGTGGGCCGTGGGAGTGATCCCTCTCCAGCGAGGCAGCATTTAACCGCGGCCGTTGATACCTGGTGCTGCCGAGCTGCAAAATCCTCATCACCCCCTTGGAGAGGACTAGCCCGTGGCCATGCTTGATGGAGGAAAGACGTGGCTGTGGAGCAGGACCAGCCACTGCATCCCTGTGCTCGCGGTCCACACGGCAGGTCCTCCAGCGGTGTCCCCCGTCTGGGACCAAGGGTGACCCCAGGTGACAAATATCATGCAAATACTCTGTTTTCTGCAGCTCGGACTCCGCAAGGACCTGAGCATCCTCTCTCTTCAATAACGCCTGTTGGCCTGAACCTCATGAAACCTCCTGGGAGCGAGCGGGGAGAGCCCGAAGGCGCAGGACCTGCCCCTAAGCAGCACCCCAGGTGTGGGGTGGCACCGGCATCCACGAGCCTGCTCCCCTCCAACTCATCCCCAACGGGGGGGAAGCACCCCACACTGGACAGCCTCTGGCGCAATTAGCTTAATTTCCCAGGTGTAACAATGGCTCATGAAGTCTTCCCGGTATCCTCCTCCCTCCCAGCACCTCCTATTCCCCGGTGACTGTATATAAAAGGTTATAATTTGAAGTGGGAGACCATGATTCATGGCCGCCATCTGAATTGTTTTCCCCCCACTCAGTATCTTCCTTGACAAGCTTTCAGCTAATAAAAACCACCAACCTACTGAACTGCAGGAGACAATGAGACATTACGTGACAATACAGTGAAAGGCTAAGGACCAGGTGAGGCAGTTTGTACCTGGTTAACAACTGGATCACCCCAAACTGTGCTGTGCAGAATGGGTGACGGTTTCTGATCTTCTCCCTCGTACAAAGGCTTTTTTTCCTTCATGATACAGCCTTTGCGATGGGCTTGTTTGTGGCCAGAAAGCAAAAAGGAGGAGGACGCAAATAACAGCTACGTAACGATGACCCGATTCGTTATCCCCCGGCCTGCAAAACTGCCTTTTGCTCATATGGCTTGATGGATCCGGCCACAAGAGCGGCCGCAGCCCCCGCGGTCCCTGATAGCAAGAAGGATTAATAATAGCATTGCTGTTGGGCTTGGGGGAAAAAAACAAACAACAAAATCAACAAACAACCTTGTTGTGCACAGCTGCATGGCTTATCTGCAGCGGGGGATGCGGAAAGCGCAGCGCTGTGACGATAAGTGACACCGGGGACAGCAGGGGAGCTGGGCACCAGCCGCAGCCCCGGCACCGATGACACAGGAGCCAGGGACTGGCACAATTTGCCTATTGCTCTGCTTCACTCTCCTCCCCCCTTCTCCATCCCTGAGACTGCTGTGCCATCACCCACCCGCAGCCCCTTCCCGCACCCCCGGGCGGATAAATTAAAGGGAAAAGGGTGCACGGAGCCGCGCGGGTCCTGGAGGTGCCAGCCCAAAGCATCCCAGCTCACCGAGGTGTCTTCGGAGCATGATGCGATGATGTTCTCAATGAAGGGATTCCACTTGATGTCCAGCACGTTGCCCTGGTGACCACAAACTTTGGGGTAGTTTGGTTCGATCCGGCCTGTCTGTAATTTAAGATACACACAAAAAAAAAAAAGAAAAAAAGAGAAAAAAAAAATTAGTGATAAAATTGGTCTTTTTAAGGCTGGAGCCCTGTTAGGGGGGTGAGCTCCATAGCTCACCCTCGGGTAGGGCTTTTGGCATGAAGCATTTGGAACTTTCCTCCCAAACTTTGGAAGTGACGTCAAGCAAGGAGTGCACGTGTACTCCACAGGACAAATCCCCAGCCACTTCGGGATCATAGAATCACAGAATGGTTCAGGTTGGAAGGGACCTTAAAGTCCACCCAGTGGCACCCCCTGCCCTGGGCAGGGACACCTCCCACCAGCCCAGGTTGCTCCAAGCCCCGTCCAACCTGGCCTTGAACCCCTCCAGGGCTGGGGCAGCCCCAGCTTCTCTGGGCAACCTGGGCCAGGGGCTCACCACCCTCACAGCCAAGAATTTCTTCTGATATCTCATCTCAATCTCCCCTCTTGCAGTGTAAAACCCTTCCCCCTCGTGCCATGGCTCCCCTCCCTGCTCCAGAGTCCCTCCCCAGCTTTCCTGGAGCCCCTTGAGGGCCTGGAAGGGGCTCTGAGGTCTCCCCGGAGCCTTCTCTTCTCCAGGCTGAACCCCCCCAGCTCTCTCAGCCTGTCCTCCCAGCAGAGGGGCTCCAGCCCTCCCAGCATCTCCGGGGCCTCCTCTGGCCCTGCTCCAACAGCTCCGTGTCCTTCTTGTGCCGAGGACTCCAGAGCTGGAGGCAGTGCTCCAGCTGGGGTCTCACCAGAGCGGAGCAGAGGGGTAGAATCACCTCCCTCGACCCGCCGGCCACGCTTCTTTTGATGCAGCCCAGGAACGCTCTTGCTTAACAAGGCTAATTACACCACTCGATGGGATCCTTCCACACGGATGGAAATCCTTGCAAGACTTTCAGGGATGGTCCAGTCCTGACATCCCCCCCAGCAGAGAGGGCCTGCAGAGCTCGGCAGCAGAGGATGGCACACAGCACCCGGCACAGTTAAGGTCCCGATAAGGTTCCTGTCGTAAACGGGGTGCAGGAACCCCATTTCTTGCAGCCTTCCACCGCTCTTCCTTCTCCTGCGCTGGCTCCCTGCCACAGCCCGGAGGTGGTGGCACACTTCGGAGCGTGCAAACTAACTAGGTCAGCACGACACAGCCACTAAATATTTCACAGCCCTTTCCAGCACTGACCTTTTAACATATCGAGCTCCTGGCTCCATTTAACGGGAACAAAGAAAGGCACCGAGGACAACACGCTGCATTTTTACCATCCGCAGCTGAGGGAGGAACACTCCGGGCAGCCGGATCAGGCCCAGGGACTCACCCCTGCACCATCGCTGCTGGGGAGGTTTATTTGAATTAATTCTCTCCCAGGGAGATGCGGCTGCTAATTGCCGGAGCACGGAGGTGCCTGGTGCGACGCCAGCCGGGAGCAGCGCGGGATGCGCGGGCAGAGCGGCTCTGCCTGCCCGGATTCCATCAGGCAGGGATGGAGATGTGGAAAACCATCGCAGGAGGCACTGAGAAACACAGGCAAACGCACCCCTCCCCGAGCCCGCTTTATCAATTTTTAAAATAGGCATTATTAGTGATAAGCCAGTTCTTGCTCAAATTGCTGCAGCAGCTCTAAATCACCCCTCAGACACGGCCCATATAGAAGATGAGAACCAGGCTGGGCTAAAAACACCGGGGACTTCATTATATGGGTCAGTTCAATTATCGAGGCAAAGGAAAAAAAAAAAAAATAAAATAGGCGCCTGCCCTCAGTACGTGAGCAAACGGACACCTTCAGCTCCATCCCTGGGACGCGGTCTCCTACAAACACCCATTAACTCTCCCGGCGTGTGACAGGCGCGGGATCGCATCCCCGTTAGCTGCTCTGTGCTGAGCGCTTAACGCAAGGCTGATTTCTAACTCGTCAGCCTCTCTCTAATTAGGGCACGTTACACAAATTCCCTACCCCTATGGCGCAGGGTTCATTTTCCCTTGGGTGATTGATACCTGCCGGTGTGATTTTAACCTCTTATTAGGGCCAGTTTCAGGGGTGTCAGGGCAGGGATGGATGGAGGAGCCGGGACGGGGCGGCTGTGCCCACCCACTCCTTCAGCTGCCGCCGGCATCCCTTCGGCTCGCTCAGAGAGACGAAATTGTGATAATTCTGCCCATCAGCAATCATCTGGCTCAGATGTGAGCTGCCGTGTCAGTCCTGGACCTTTAACTGCCTCCTGCCATCCACTAATGCATTTTCTTCCCCGCTTTTACCTGGCAGCTCTGCCCCGGATAAGCAGCAGTGATCGATGTACGCATTTCTGCCATTATCAAACAGCTAAAGGGGCGTTTTCCTCGGGTTTTATCAGTCCTATTATAAATTGGTTCAGGTTATTAGGGATAAAAACAAGCAAAGCGACTTTCTGACGGTTTTGCCAGGGTGACCCAAACCTCCGGCGGCTCTGGATGGTGCCGTGGCTGGAGGGGTGGTGCCCTGAATCCCCCCAGCTACGCATCCCCCCTCCCGCCCCCCCCCGGGACACTTTTCTTTGCCCAAATTACATCAGGCACCACTGCAGGAAGGGCAATACGTTAAGGTAAGCATCACCTATTGATTTTAAATCTTCCTTTTCCTCGGTGGCAGAGAGAGCCCCTTGGGAAGTCCCCCTCACACCAAACCTGCGTGGTGGGGGGCAGCAGCCCCCAGCATCTCAGGGATCCCCCCCCTTGCACACTGAAAGATCTCTGTGCTGGGAGCCAACGGTCCCCAGGGAAAGCGAAGCCCAAGGAGAAGCATCGACCGACCAAGTGCTGAGAGCACGTGTGCTTTAACACAAGGGAAACCATTAGAGAGGGCAAGCCCTTCGTTTAAATAAAAATAAAAAAAAAAAAAATTATTTCTGACGCAGAGCCTAGAAAACCGCTTTGATCAAAAAGTTAGTTTTCCACTAAATTTAACTTTCCAAAGGGGCGGAGGGGAAGGAAGATTTAGGAAAATGCTGCTTTTCACTAAAAAACATCCTGACGCCTAAAACCAGCACTCCCATTCAGCAGCTCTCTCCCCAGCGCCCCGGTACGCCGGGTGTCCGTGCTGGGCTGGGCATCCCGGGGGGGGGTGTTTGCCCTGACGGATGCTCGGGACGTGGGGCAAGAGCTGCCCATCACCTGGGGAGACCCACAGAGCCGCTGCTTTCACCCAGACTCCACGGCAAAAATCATGCCATGAAAAGTTGTTAAGAAAAAAAAAAATCAGATTTTTCCACATTCTTTAAGTTTTCTCATGGGAAAAAAAAAAATATATTAATTCTGCCATCCGTTCACAGGTGGGGAGAGCTCAGTCCTGTGCGCCACGGCCCTGAAGAGAGGACGGGGTGCTTTGGGTCTCGTCCTGCACACGAGCATCGTACGGAGCAAAGCGCGAGCTGCAGGGATGCAGCCCCCGGGACAAGCAGACAGGATTTGGGAAGGAAAAACCCGAAAGTGAGACACGGAAGGCAGAGGAAAACGCAGCACATGAAGCCCTGCCGCCTCCTGGCACCCCCCTCCTGTGAGTTAACGGGATGCAAAGCACAGCTTCATCGGTTATTATATTAAGTATGCTAGCAGACATCGCTTACCCAAACTGCTCAGATTATCTAGCTTCCCCCCTATTTTCATATTTGCATTAGTGTGACGTTATTAACACACTGTCTAGAGGAGAAATTCACGCAGCAGCCGTTAAATTCCAGGCGGACAGACCTTTTAACAGCACAAGTTAATATGCAATCACTTCGGTTTTGAGCAACCAGCCAAGTGATTTCCTTTGCGAGGTAGATTAGATGGTTTTTGTCAAAATTCACTAGGATTTCCAGAGGACAAAAAAACAAGAGCTTGGTTGCTAGGGATAGTTTCTGCCCAAGATATCAAGATTAGAATTAGCTGAAGGCGGAGAGCTTGCAGGAGCTGCCAGGCTGCCCGCAGCAAGGCACAGCCCTTGTGCGAGAGCGGTGGCGGGTTGTGCCCGTGCCCAGGGCACCTGAAAGAGGAGGAGGAGCCAAAGAAGTGAAATTTAAGGGAAAAAAACAAAAAAATTAAAAAAAAAATAAATAAAAAATCAGGGATTCATGCCGTAGCTTCCCATTCAGTCACTCTTCGAGGGACCCCGCCAGCAGCCGTGTGTTAAGCTGCAGCGAATCCTAATCGCCGGATCCCTGGGAAGCTCGGTGACCCAGATACCGTCCCTTTAGCGAGATCACGCCGTGGCTCTCGGCTCCAGCAGCTCTGACGTTTTTCCACAGCATGGGCTGGAAGGAGCGCATTTCCCAGCAACTTCAGCCCCTCAAAGCCCTCCTCCCTTCCCTGGAGCGATGAGGAGCACTTGAAAAGGAGAAAGTTATTTGTATTGTGGCTGGGGGAGAAAGGGCAATGAATTTTTGAAGCTGGTTGAATTCAGTTATTTTGCTGCTTGGTGGGTGAGAAGGACGCCTTCCCTTGGGAACGGCTGGACCAGCGTCGAGGGCAGAGCCCAGGAGAGATGGATCCACGGCCCCAGGAGGTCGGGCTGCCCCAGGAAGGGGAACACCATCCCTCGGAGCAAAGCGTCCGTGTTCTTAGAAGCATCACTTTTAAGCACCCTTAAGTCATCAAAGCATGGCTGTGAGCGGTGTGAGCCCACGGCAGTTTGGGTATCGGAGTCCATCTCAGTGAACCTCTTGGCATCATCAGCATCGGACGCAGGCGACAAGAAGCGTTATCGCTTCAGACCCTCTGAGCAGCTCAAGCTTCAGGCTCAGCATGGCAGGACTCCACATCTGCTTTGCAACAAACCAGCAGGAAGCTCGCATGAATAATTTCAATACGCGTATTTCATAAAACCTGCTTTTCACCAGCTTCCCTGGGAATACAAACCCAGCACATTTCCAGATCCTCACGTTCCCTACAAAGGGCTACGAGCGCGGTGAAAACCTTTATTCGACTCTCCCCTCAAACCACCCGCGCACAGAAAACTCTACAGAAACAGCAGCAGCATCAATCCGGCATCGATGCCAGCACCTCTCCCTGGGTGAGAAACCTCCCCGAGGAAGCAGCACCCACCGGGGTGGTGGGTGACCCCGGGGACCGGCCAGGCCACCCTTCCCCACCCCGCAGCTCCCCCAGATGCTCCCTGATCCCTTATTAGCTTTTAGAGGGGGATCAGGGAAGCGCTGCCTGAGCCACAGGGGATTTACAGGGTTTCCCAGGAAATCCTTGAGTACACACAAGTCTCCAACGGGTGAGATTAAGAGTAAATACATTTACTGCCGCCTTTTTAAAGAAGGTCTCTCTTACTCAAGAACCAAAGAGGAGGAAATTACACAGATTTCCCTGGCCTGAGGCAGATCCCGGCTGATTTCAGTACGAGGGAAGGTCATTGCAGGTTAACTGGTCGCCATTAGGAACCAAGTCAAACGGAACCAGCACAAGCGAGAGAGAAATGGGACAAACCCTTGGCAGGGACCCGGAAAACCCATTGCCACCGTGTGCTGCCGGCTGTGGGGTAGTGGGGACCGGCCCCGGCTGAGAGCCCACGGGAAGAGGGAGGCAAGGGGAGGGCTCCAGGCACAGCTGAGCATCACGTCTGCAACACCAGCTCTTCGAGCGGCGAGAGGTTGAACGCGAGAGGACGGGTCACCGGGCAGCGCCAAGAGACAGCACTCGCTGCCCCAGTCCCTTGTGCAGCTGCACAAACAATTCCCCGAGGAAATTCCCCTGTGCGGGTGGAAGGATGCTGCTACTGGAGACGTTCCTCTCCAACAACGGAATAAAGACAGATGCCTAAAGCCCTTCTCCACCTTTTCTGCTCTCCCCAGCAGCATCCCTTCTGCCAGGATGCTCATCCAGCCTCCAGCAGAAGCAAACCACCAGACGGGAGAGATTAAATGGCCCCATTTTGGCCAAAGTCGGCCGAGGAGATCGGGCAACCACACACGTTCCCAGCAGGATCATCCCCTGCGAGGGATGGGTCACACAACTGACCTGGCTGGAAGCCGGTCCAGGGATTCTAAGTAATATAAATCCATGGGGAAAAAAACCCAAACAAAACAAAACAAAAAAAGAAATCCATGTGTGCAAACGACAACGTTGTTTATCAAAACATCAATTCCAGGCACTGGAAATGTCTGAACATGCTTCCGGGTCCTGCAGAGAGTAACCTGGTTGTTGTGAACACGCTGTCAGGCTCCCCGGCTGCTCTCGTGAATGAAGGAAAATGCTAAGCCAAGAGCCAGCCTCCTAGTAAACAAATTATAAAAGCTCGGCTCGTGTTCTGGCACCTTTGAGAGAAGAAGCTGTTGAGCCAGATGTGCACCTCCAGGAAAACAACACCACGAGCGAGACCTGCTGCCCCTTCTCCCGGCCTGTAACACCTGGGAAATTCAAACAGGGAGGGGAGGGAGAGGGAGATGTGCCCTCAGCATCCTCCGGCACCTGCTAAAACAGCGTGTGCATTTTTGAAGCAAGCGTGGAAATACGCAGAGGATTTCTGCTTAGCCCTCGGGATTTTATTGCCTGCACATCTCCCACCCCCGTGGGTCCACAGGCTCCTTCCCCAGCAAAGCCTGGCCACGGTGGGGAGAAGGGGAAAGCAAGAAAAGCTGCAGTCCACACAGGTTTTAGCCCCCGGCCTCTGTACAGCGAGCACGCTTAGCCATCCTCAGCCCCCACGCCATGCCCCTTCAGCAAACAGCACAAGTCTCCGTGCCTCAGTTTCCCCATCAGCGATGATGCTACCGCATCATCCAAAACTGGCAAACTCCGCGTTCAGGGGTGCTTCGGGATCAACAAACAGTCCCAGATTTACCAGGTTACCGCCACAAAAAAATTACATCCCTTTATAGATGACCCCGTTACTCTTTTTGTTGTACTAAACCACGCAAATCACAAAGCAGGAGAAGAAATCGGCATTGCCTAATGCCATTTTTGCCAGGATGAAGGTCTAAATATCAGTTTCTCCTGTTGTGTGGATGTTAAGTACTGTTAAATTAAATATAAATACCGTTGTGGGCTGTAAGCATCCCATCTTCTGCCCAGGCAGACAGCAGCCCCCCGGCTGCCTGCGCTTGGACCCGCAGAGCCCTATAGCCCCCCAAACCCCCAAAGCAACGTACGCAGCAGCTTTTTGACAAACAATTTGCGCAGATTAAAACCCCGAAGCTTCGCTGCAGAGGTATTTATCTGCACCATAAAAGCAGTAGCCAGGCTCAAGCTTGTTAATTAAAAAGACAAAAGCCCATATAATGTCTCTGTTAAATTGGATTATGGAGCACTAAAAATAAATCCATGTTTGCTGGTAACAAAGAGCCCCTTTTCCCCAGCGGGGACAGGGTTTCTCTCCGTTTTAACCGGCAGAGGGGGCCGGCAGGGCTGCGCTGCCACGGCCCAGGCAAAGCCCAGCTCTCCTTCCCCAGGCTCGACCCCAGGCTTTGCTGCGACCGCAGAAGCATTAATGGGGGCAAAAATCCAGATTTCCGCCCCCCCCCACCCCCCCAAGCTCCTGTTGGCCCAAGGGTCTGCGTTTCCAGACCTCCTTTCCTCCTCTGATCCAGCACCAGCTCTCAGAGCAGCAGGAAAATTTTACACCGACGCTTTTTGACTGATCTAGGTGCTTAAAACCAGCCAGATCCCAGGGCCGGGCTTCCCACAGCTGTTCTCCCGTTCTCTCCTTGATAAATGCAGAGACATCACATTGTGCTCCAGCGTGGAACGGTAATGCTGAAGTGACAGCTTTTTTGTAAGCCTCAGGTATTTATCTTCTTTTTTTTTCTGGCCAGCTCTAGGTTAAAGGAGATGGCTCCCGCAGACTAAAAGTGGATAGAGAAAAATTCACAGAAAACCAAAAAAACCCACAGTACAGACCAAGGCAGTCTCCTGTGTCCCGAGTTTAAAGGTAGAAAAGCTCCAAGGACATGAAAACTGGTTCATAGTACAGAGAAATAGAGAAAATGCTGTATTTTTTTTTCCCTGCAGAAAACCTCCCGGCACTTTGAAGCGCAGCAGCTCTGAGAAGCAAGGAGAGCAGCTGTGTGATGAGCTTGCCCGTTCTCTGCCCAGCCTTGGCAAGCCGGTGTCCCCGCAGAGGGGGGGCACGCGGGGGGGTCCCTAGGGCGACGCCACGAGCGCACAGGCAGAGCAGATACCACCAGGACCGTGAGCCAAAACAAGCCATCCCAGAGCCAGGGCAGGCTGCCTGGGGCACGCAGCCCGCTCCTCCCGCTTGCCAGCTGCCGCCCTGGCACACAGCTGGCAGGAAGGCACCACTCGTGCCACACAGACAAGGGACGGTGGCGCTGCTGCTGGTGATAGAGGGGCTGCAATGGAGGTTTGGGAACCTCCGTGGGGATTAGCAAGGGGTCCGTCACCTCCATGGGTCCTCCTGGAGGTCTGGGACCTCCGTGGGGATTAGCAAGGGGTCCGTCACCTCCATGGGTCCTCCTGGAGGTCTGGGACCTCCGTGGGGATTAGCAAGGGGTCCGTCACCTCCATGGGCCCTCCTGGAGGTTTGGGAACCTCCATGGGGATTAGCCAGGGGTCCGTCACCTCCATGGACCCTCCTGGAGGTCTGGGACCTCCGTGGGGATTAGCAAGGGGTCCGTCACCTCCATGGGCTGCCCCTGCTTTGGGTAGGTTTGTACAGGCAATGGACATCAGCGCCCCATGGGGACACAGTGGGGCTCAGTCCCCTGCCAGCCCCCCAGGACCCCCTGCTCACACCTCTGTTGCTCTGCACAGCCAGCAACAAGGCAGCCCTGCCTGCGGTGGGATGAGGGACCTGCCCCACGCTCAGCCCCATGCCATGGGCAGCTCCAGAGTTCACACACAGCCTCCCACGGCTCCAGCAGGCAGCGCTGGCATGAGCAACAGCCTTGGACTTCAGCTTCCCCCATGTAAACAGAGACTCCCCCTTCCTGCTCGCTGCTTCCTTCAGGTGCACAGGCAGATAACATTGTCTGGCCGGGGAAAACAAGCCATCTCCATCCCCTATGGAAACAAAAATCCTCCTGTTGCAGTGCGAGCGATGCCAGCCACCCTCCTCCTGCGACAGCTGCCCTAAGGGGCCCCTGCAGCACCCCACCACCCCAGCAAGCTGCAGTACAGCCCCTCCTCACACCCAGCCCCGTTTATATGACGCCAACTAAACGAGGCACAGCTGAGATAGACCCACCTAACAATGGAGCTTGGTTTTGGCCAGCCCAGGGCCAGCCTGAAGCACGGGGGCTCTCTGAGCACCCTTGGTGCTGGCTGTTGCAGGTGAGCTGCAGCACAAACACCCCAGTTTATCTTTTTTATTTAATAACTGCTTCCAAAAGGTGTCCCAGCCCTGGGACTGGGGAGGCTGGGGGAGAGCAGCTCTCAGGCTTCAGGGCTGCAAGTGTAATATCTTAAAAAAGCACCGTGTATTTTGTCCCTTTCCCTGGGCTCTCCATGCGTTTGGATAAAGCTAAAGCATTTGGGAGATTAAACGGACCGAAGCTGAAGATGACAATTTGGAGATTGGGGGAGAGGGGATTTGGGGATTTAGGGACTGGGCAGGGGGGAGCGGGTGCTCCTGGGGCTGCACGGCCCCATCCCAGCCCTGGGGTCAGACACGGATGTCAGAGCCACGGCTTCCCTTTCACAGGAACAGAAATGCTTCATCGCTACCAATAAAAACCTGGAAATGCCACAAAATGCACCCTGGACCATCGGAAAGTCCAGAAGAGACGAAGGCTCCTCCACAGGTGTCTTTGTGCCGTTGCTGCTGCTGATGGCAAGGCTGGATTTCAGTGTTGGCGTCAAGGGATGTGCAGCCCCGGGGACAACACTGCTACTCGGGCTGCGAAATGTGAGACCTCAGATTCTCCCAATTAAGCACATTACCTGCGAAAAAAAATGTTGCCACACCATTCCTGATTTTTCTGGGATTTTTGCACAGATTTTTTTTAAAATGGAGCCCAAATCCTGGCTTTCCTATAATTTCATGGGTCCTTCTCTCCGTCCACACATCCCTTTGCAAGGCGGAGAGTACGAGGACAGCTTGTGGGGGGACGGCTGGTGCCGGGAGCGTGTCCGGAGCGGATGGAGCAGAAGCATGGTCTGTGCTGGACCACGAATAGGGATGTAATTGCACGAGCTGCTTTCCTGTGGAATTGCACCGACTGAGCAGGATTGGATTTTGTTCATGATGATGGAGCTCAACCTGGGATGGGTTATTGCTGACTCAAAATACACATTTTTGACGTGGTCTCCTCTCCCCTTCAGCTGAATCCCAGAATGGTGGGGGTTGGAAGGGACCTCTGGAGATCACCCAGTCCCACCCCCTGCCAGAGCAGGGTCACCCAGAGCAGGGGGCACAGGAACGCGTCCAAGCGGGGTTGGAATGTCTCCAGAGACGGAGACTCCACCACCTCTCTGGGCAGCCTGTGCCAGGGCTCTGCCACCCTCAAAGCAAGGAGGTTCCTCCTCATGTTGAGATGGAATTTCCCGTGTTCCAGTTTGTGCCCGTTGCCCCTTGTCCTGTCACCGGGCACCACGGAGAAGAGCCTGGCCCCATCCTCCTGACACCCACCCTTTAGCTATTGATGAGCACTGATGAGATCCCCTCTCAGTCTTCTCTTCTCCAGGCCCCAGGGCTCCCAGCCTTTCCTCAGGAGAGAGATGCTCCAGTCCCACGATCATCTCCGTAGCCTCCGTTGGACTCTCTCCGGGCTCTGAAGCCTGGGCTGAATCCTTCTGTCGCTATGGCTTGGGGAGCAAACCATCTCCTCGAGCCCCAGCCCCAGCACACAAGCTCTGCTTCGCCCACTCTCCAGGGATATTTACAGCACGAAACCTTCACGGTGCCGGGGAGAGGCTGATTCCCAGTGGCCGAGGCTCCAGAATTTGGGATCCTGCCACAGCGTGGGGTGGGGGCACAGGCTCGGGGAGGACCGGGGAACAAAATACAGCCGTACTCCGTCTTTCCAACCTAGGGAGCCTTGCAGAAGTGGTTGCTCATCCCCTTGACTGCTACGTAAACGCGCGAGGAAGCCGCCCTTCCGACGTGCAGGCAGAGGAACATATGGCCCGGCGTACGCAAATGCATTGTCCCTCGAAGCATAAAGCAGAGGGGGTTTCTGATGAACATTTCTGAGCAGAACAGCGGGCAATACGTTAAATAAATAAATAAATAAATAAATGGCAGCAAATCAAGTCCTGAGTAGATCTGCAGTATCTAGGTTACCTTAATTATGTTCGGCTAAATATGGATGCCAATTAATTAGAAGGCTGCTGATTTCCAAAGAAAATTAGTTTACTCTTAATGAGCTAATCAGTCCCTATTTGAAAAAAAAGAAAAGAAATTATTAGATTGTACAAAGGCGTGTGCAGCCACTTGACAGGGAGTGCCAAGGTCTGCTCCGGCTGGGATTTATTGGGTGCGATATTGCCAGGATTTCCACCCGGGGCCGACGATCCCTTCGGAACAGGTTGCAAACGGCATCGCACTCCTTCTGCTCTTACCCCGCTGGGACGGACAACGTTTGCCAGAAAAAAAAAAAGGGTAATTTGCTGGCAATACCGGTTATTAGCTCAGGATTTAGGACCGTGAGCAAGTGATGTGTGGATGGGCATCCTCCCAGCTCGGGCTCGGTGGCCTGGGGAGGGAGGCAGGGATGGAGGCTGGAGCGCTCCGAGTGCTCAGACAAAGCTCCCGGTTTTCCGAATATTAACAGGAGTCAAGCTGTGCGCTGCAATTAAAACGCTGATTATCATTTCTTCCATCTGTAGCTGATTCTACTCCAGAAATTAAAGAGAAATTCGAAAGAGATGGGAACGTTACACGGGGGAAGTGTCTAAGAGGAACGCCAGGGCGTGGGGAGACAGGGTGCGGAGGGGCTCAGAGGGGAGCGCTCCTCCGTCGCACCGCCCCAGCTCTGCCACCTTCCCCTCCCAGATGGAAATCCTGGCTGGAAATCTGTGACTTTGCTGTCCGACAACCACCTTCTCCCCATGGACATCATACGTCTTCATATACGGTGTGTCTTCGAGTGACATGGGGTAGGTGCATCCTTACGGGGAGCGAGTGCGGCTCCTCCCATGTCAGAGATACTCCTGAGAATGAGCGACTCGGAGGCCTGTGTCCCCCCCTGCAGCCCAAGAGCCGTGGGGCGACGGCAGGATGCTCAGGGGTGGGATGCGGGTACCAGCTTGGAGCTGTTGGTCCACACACTGGAGCACCAGCAGGAGAGCAGCAGCATCCCTGCAACCGTGGGACCCCGCAGCAGAGCCCTGCGCTCAAGTTTGGGCAGCAAAGCAAAGCAAAGGTAATATTTATTTCATGTTCAAAGTCACCGCTGCCCGTTTTTTTCTCCAAGAGACGCAGCTCTGCGGCGTACGGCTGTTTGCGCGCCAAACGCGGTCCCCCGGGGCTGCTTCTGAAGCATCGGCTGAATTTCTCGGAATGTAAAATTGCACGAGCCAGAGATGGTGCGGATTCACGCGGGTACTCAGGCAAAGAGCCGGGGAAAGCCTCAGCTGTGGAAGCAAAAGCACAGCGCGGTGGGGAGAAAGGATGCGGGCTGCAAAGCGGGTTAAGAGCGCAGACACAAAGAGGATGGCCAGCGCACAGCATACAGCTCCCGGGCACTGGCTGCTTGTACGGGGCTACGCCTTGGTGATGGGGTCTTAAAATTAAACCTCACGTGAAGTGGCATCTGCTGGAGTGCACAGAGCAAAAGCCCCTTTGGTTCTGCCATGGGAAAACCGGGTGCGCAGCCGCGGCCTCCCCCTCAGGCTGTCCGCGGTGTGAAATTCGAGGACTAAAGATTATATGGACAAGCTCAAATAAAGGGCAAGGACGGGTACCTGCAGGACAAGGGGCTCCCCAGGGACTCCCCTGCTTCCCGGCAGCTGTGTCAGTGAAATATGGGGGTCACAAACCCAAGCGGCCTCTGCCCCTGCGGCGGGGCAGGATGGAGATGTGCCCAGCGCCCGCCCTGCCATCACGTCCTCGCCGAGAGATGCCAAAAACACCAGCGCAAAGAGAAGCTTTTAACAAATGTTTCATTTTCTTCCTGAAGAAAACACCCAATTCACTAAGGCGGCTGCAAATCCTCCTTTCCCCGCACAAGAAAACCCCAGTAAAGGACAGCAGAGGCTTCCACACAACCGGCGGCAGGAGGGGATTCCCGGGATGAAGCGTACATCCACAGACCCGCGCTTAGGGACCGGCTCCAGATCGGAGTCACCTCGGCCAGGGCCAAACCTCTTACCTGCTCGAGGGGGATGACGAGGAAGGAGCCCCCGCCGGCGCTCTCCGTCACGATGGCGAGGAAGCGGGCGTTGACGGCGCAGAAGTGGTTGTCATGGACGTTCTTGGTGATGGGGATGCCATCGAAGCAGTGCTCCCGGCTCGCCACCTTCCCGTAGACGTTCCGAAACTTGGAGCTGCGGTACTGCGGGCGCCATGACATCTGCCAGGAAAACACAGAGGGGTTAGCCTTCCAAAAATATCCCGCCCGGCCTGTTTCCCAGTTGCTTCCCAGTTTCCAACCCGCGCTGCAGCAGGGGTTTTGCCTGACGAGGCACAGCAGTATCGGCGCAGCTCACATCTGCAAATGTAACACCCTTGGAAAAATGTACCCCGGTGCAAGGTACAACTCACACAAGGCATTAAAAGGCTCTCGACTGTTGCAAAATTTAAGCTGATCTCCTTTTCAGCATGAACTGCTTATCTAGAACACACAGCGCTACTACTTCATGCGCAGATGACAAACGAATTAAGGCTTTTAAGGCGATGACTTGGAAATGGATTGGCCTGGACCACATGAAAGCATGCATCAGGGCAGAATAAGAGCACCGAGGCAGGGAGTGAGCATCGGGGCGCCGGTACACCCTGTGTTCAGCTCTCTCAGCTTCTTTTGCACGGATCTCCCCGCGTGGGGTGACCCGCAGCATCGCGGGAGCACGTGCTGCAGGCCGGCTGCCATTGCTCCCAACAGCGAGATTCTCCCAGGGATCCCACCAGCTGATCCCGGCGGACCAGGGATCCCAAGGACCCACTGGCTCGTCCTGCTTCCCCATAGCGAGTCCGAGCGCTGCAGCTGCATGCGCAGAGGTGAGCGCCCTTTCGCTTGTCCTCGCTACTTTGCTTTTTCTAAGCAAAAAAAAAAAGAAAAGACTGGGGTTTTTTTCGCTTCGGTCTTCTTTTGAACAACCCTTATGGTAGCGCAAGTGTTCATGATAAAATCTATAAAGATTTAAGGCACTTTGAGTGTGCAGAACAGCATAAGCGTTTAAGCCACCTTAGAGCAAGATAAGTACTCCGCTCTATCCAAACACATGGTAATTGCCTGAGGACTCGTTGCTGCTCACGTCTCCATAACCAGCATCTATTGACAAAAGCCTGTAAGTGCGTACTTAAACCCTGGGTCATCTGCTGAGAGCATCTCTCAGCGTGGGGCAACACCAGAGAGACGCTCCGGTGGCTGCTCCGACCCTAAATAACTCCGGCTGAGTCCATGCTTCACCCCAACTCAACGCCACGGGCACAGCGTTGGGAGCACGGCGTGTTTGAGCAGCAGCTCCTGAATCCAAAAGGGGAATTTCGGACTTTCAGACTGGAACTTCAACTTTAAGACTGGAAACAGTAGTGTTCCCATCTCTTACGAGCAAGCCCAACGGCAGGATTAACTCCTGGCTGTGGGGCAAAAGGCAGCGAGGAGCAGCAGAGGGTGACAGCCTCAATGTGCCTTGTAGGGCTGATGTCCAGGGACACGTCGCAGTGACCTCATGTGCACAGAGCCCCACTGAAGCCGATATTCCTCCCAGCATCTGACGCCCTGCCCGCAGGAAACCTGCCCGTAGGCAGAGTCCTGAGCGAGGGGTCAGGCTCTTCTCCCAAGGAACAGGCGATAGGACAAGAGGGAACGGCCTCAAGTTGCGCCAGGGGAGGTTTAGGATGGATGTTAGGAAAAACTGCTGCATGGAAAGGGTTGTCAAGCATTGGAACAGGCTGCCCAGGGAAGTGGTGGAGTCGCCATCCCTGGAGGAATTTAAAAGCAGGGCAGACGTGGTGCTGAGGGACATGGTGGTGGGCTTGGCAGCGCTGGGTTGATGGTTGGACTCGATGATCTGAAAGGTCCCTTCCAACCCCAGCGATTCTATGATTCTATGATCCCGCTGGGCTGCCTTGACCCTGTTATCACACCAAAATCCCCGCTCTATTTTCATAAAATCATAGAATCACAGGATGGTTCAGGTTGGAAGAGACCTTAAAGATCATCTAGTTCCAACCCCCTGCCGTGGGCAGGGACACCCCCCACTGGGGATTTTCCATCCCCCCAGCAGCACATACTGGGAGCATCCTTCCAAGGACGCACGGCAGCACCAGGGCTGTATGTTTGCCGCGGAGGCGATGCTGTTGGCAGTCCCCAGGCTGCAAGGAAGGAAAAAAGGATGCAGATCCTTGAGGATTTAACCCAAAACGAGAGCAGAGAGGCATTTTTGGCTGGAAAGGCTTCTGCTCTGAAAAAATGCAGACTCACATCCAACAACGCGCTGTGAATCTTTGCCAAACCTACCCAAGCGGTCGGAGTCAGGCAGGGCAAGGAAAAACACCCCGACCGCAGCTTGAGGAGTGGCTTTCAAGAGTTTCACTAAGTCTTACATTTTCCTTTGTCTGAACAGATGAGTTCTCACATTGAAATTAATCTTTTTACAATATTAAAAAAAGCACAAGAATGCATTTCGATATTTTTTTAAGCTCTTGATTTGCTCCGTGATCCTGGGACCTCGACTTTGCCCTCTTTTCCGCCGTCTGTGCCCCTCTGCTCCAGACCGATTGAAAAAAAAAAGCCCCAAATTCTACAAAAAGAGCCATTTGCTGAATCCTCCCACTAAATTTTTCGGATGCCTCGTAGCGTATCCCCACGCGGGAGAAAACCCACGGACTCCCCTGCGGAAACTCCTCCTGCCACGCAGGGGGTAGCAGAAAAGGGGGCTTCCAATATTTGCTGCATCCAGAAATTCAACTTTAACAAGTTGCTGCCAAAGGAATCGCCAGCACAAACAAGCTCCAAGCATCCCGGAGATGTGTTTTTACCCTTAACGCGGGTCCTCGTGGGTGTGCTATGGATGCTCCCTACCCACCGCGGTCCCCAGGACCTCAGCACTTTTCCATCTCTCTTTTACCCCAGCCCTCCCTGTTTTATTCTTTCACCAAAAACTGGGCAAGCCTCCACGCAGCCCCCCGCCACGCCGGGAGGAAGCAATAAGCTCAAGTGCCTGTTTCGCTGGAGAAATCCAGAGTTTTCTTTCCTTTAACCTCAGCCCGTATTTCCTGTAAGCAGCGTCCCATCACCCTGCAGATGCAGACAGCCCCGAAACGCCGGCAAAAATCCCTGGCAAGGGGCTTGGGGCTGCCCAGAGCTGACATTGTGTGGCAGGTGGCTCCCGGCCAGGTCCTTTCCTGCAGATTTCTGGTTTTGTCAGCCGGTGGAGGCTTTCCCGCGCCAAAAATAGCTCCCGTGACCCATGGGAGAGCTGGGAGCACTCACGGGGGTCCCAGCCCCGCCGGCTGCGGTAAGCATCAGCCTTCGGATGGAGAGGGTGCTGCGGTGCGGCAGGAGCAGGGAAAAGCATCTGATGGGACACATCAACGTTGGTTCTGGTTTGAAAAAGAAAAAGCTCAGCATCCTTTGCCCCTTCGCCTGGCTCCGAAGCCGGCTGCTCCTGCCGGCAGTTTGTCCCGCCGCCGGAGCAAAGCGCCCAAGAGGTGGGCGGGCAAGCGAAGTCCACCGTCAAAACATCATCATCTGCATGTCTCGTCCTTCAGCAGATGGCTTTGGCAGAGGCCGCGCTCTCCAGCTGGAAGGCGTCCCAGGGAAAGCGGGGTCTTGCCCCGCCGTGCTGTTCACACCTCCGGGTTTGGCACGTGGAGGTGCTGCCGGCTCCGGCGGGACCTGCACACCCTGGGCTGCCACGCTTCGCCCGAAGCCCTTTCCCCATGGAGCCCACTGGGCTGCAGGAGGCATCGTCTACAAATAAAAACCTAGGAATATTTTCCAGCCAAGAAAATATCACTGGTTTCCCATTGCATTATCCCATTGGGGTGTTTTTGTGACCGATGTTTCAGTTCTGGATTCATGAAAACTTTCGAGTTTCCAGGCAGATGCCAGCCTTATTTTTCCATTTAGTTTTATTATTTGCTCCTCCATTTATTTTTCCCCACTACATGTACTTAAACCTTCTCTTTGAAGCTAGTGTCATCTCATGGGGCTTCCAAGCATCCAGGGGATGGGGGAAGGAGCAGGAGCCCTTTGGTTTCCGCTGGCAGCCCATGGTGGCCACAGCACTGAGCCCATGGCAAGGACACCAGGGACACCTGGGTCCAATGTGGAAAGATTTCCCTGGCACCCATCTGCTCCCGAAGGATATGAAGGAGAAGAGCACAAGCACACATGCAAGGCCACCAAGCCACCTTAAGGATGCCAAGAAAGTCAACGAAAAACCAACGTGCAAAGAGTCGATGGGTTGCACGTGGGAAGTCTTCCCAGCAAAATACACGGTTTCACAAGAAACACCAATTTTACGATGGAAAACTGTTGAAAACAAGTCAAAATTTCTAGCCAGGAGAATGAAAATCTCTTATCCCGCAGCCTCCGCAATCCAGGGCAGAAGTATAGTTTCAAATGGGAAATAGTTTTGTTATTTACTTATTTCTTTTCCCCCCGCGTGCTGCTTTGCAGAGTCCTTCGCTCCCCGGGGTTTCCGGGCTCGGAGGGGGCACACTGGAGTTCGGCGCTGGACAAACATCCTTTTTCCTGGCTGAGCCAGCGAAGGCTTTTGAAGAGGAGGAGGGGATGGAGAGGAGGAGGGGATGGAGAGGAGGGGGGGATGCAGGGATGCTTCGGACGCCGGCAGGACGCAGCTCAGCGTTCCCCTCCGGCACCGAGGAATTTGCAGGTGGTGCGGACATTTCCCAGCCGGGGAGGAAAACAGCCCCTTCCCCAAAGGAGCTTGACTCGGGCGAGACAAAGCGGGAGAGGAAAGGCTGGAAAAAGCCACCCAGCTGCAGTCCCACGCCGGCCCCTCTGCTTCCTCCCGGGGGGGATGGCAACGGCGGCCGGGGGCTTCGCACGGGTGTTTCCGTGCGGAGACCGCAGTGCCCCATGTCCCACGGGGTGTGGGGAGAGGTGGCCGTGACCTGGTCACGGTGACATCCTTGTGGCAAGCCCTCCATGTGCCAGGGGACAGGGACCTTCCCCAAAACTCAGAGAGAAACATTCCATTTGCTGTCTTCCCCTTGAATTTAAAGCCTTGCTCCGTTTGCGTTTCAGCAACCGTGGAAATGAACAGCCCCAAACTCTTGGGGGTTTTGTTCCAAATTTCTTTTCCTTTTTCTCCTCACTTACACGCTATTTGCGGGGTTTTGACTTAAATTTTGCAAAATTGTGTCCGTTCAGAACCTATTGTTTTCATTGCAAATTATTTTCCCCCTACGAACACCCTTCTCTCTGCTCTAGAAGAGAAAAATGAAAAAAAACCCCACAAACTCAGTGTGAATTCAGGGATGCTTGGGAGCCCCCAGCCATCACCCCGCAGCCGACGGGCGCGCTGCTGCCTGCTGCTCTCCGGGAAGACGGAGGATGCTGGAAGACTAAAAAAATCCTGTGAATTTTTCATGCCCTGGGCACTTGCATGAAGCCACAGTTGTCTCTGCAGCCCCCGTCGGCCCCGGCTCAGACCGAACTCCCCACAGCGAGGGACCAGCTCCTGTCACCGTACGATGTGCCACGTCCAGCAATTCTGGAAGTTATTACCCAGAGCATTTGCAACGCTATAATACATAATTTTTATGAAACTCACTTTTTGGGTAATCCTCTACGTTCTGCTGACACTAATGGGCATTTTTACTTTTCCATCACCTCACTCTCAATGGCTTAGATGCATTAAAAAAAAATATTATTGATTTATTGGAGTCATTTCCATCCACCTCCAGCATCGCACTTAATGTGCCAGCGTCTCCAAGGTTCATTCTAGTTCTGCATTATTGTTGGACTCTGGTTTTAAATTTCATTACAAAACTCCTCCCTCGTTTTAAGTTGAGCAGAACTTACATGAGAAAGGAGAATACTATAAAGCACTTTGAAGTGAGGCAATAGAATAAATCGCATCCCCAGTCACCACGTTCAGCATCAGCATTAACTTCATGAAACAAGCGGCGGCAGAGAAATTCTCTCCTCCGCTCCGGCGTTTTTGGGCTCATGGCAATTTTTTACTTATTTATGTGCTTGAGGGGAAGAGCGTGTCCCAAAATCCCAAGCTGGAAGGTGGAAATCTCTTTGCCAACAACAGTTTTAGCAGGATATGGGTGTGCTGGGAAGCGCGGAGCAGGGATACAGGCCAGTGCAGAGCATCTCTTTCCCCTTCCTCTCCTTTCCCTGCTCCCCCCAGCAGCCCCGGGGCGGGGGGAGGACGGCAGCGCTGCCATCCCGCTCCTGCTCTCCAAACAAAAGAACAAAGCAGCTCATTGAGGTTTCATAATTGGAGCAAGGATATCTGCCACCGCCGGGCGTCTGCGCCGAGTCGGGCACCCCAGCTGGGAGGGGGGAATATCCCTCCTTTAGCAAAAATATTTCACTGAAGGAGAAATGCAGAGGAGAGACGGATTGTTTCCGTGTGTCATCGCGTCGGTTTTGGTGCTGTTCCTCAAAACCAGAGGAAAACACGCAGATCCGGAGGTGGGGAAAGACCCCACGGACAGTGTGCTAGGCAAGGAGCCCAGCGTTCGCTGCCGCCCTGGGTGAACCTGCCGCGCTGCCTGGCACCTTCGCAGAGTTGCATTAATATCTTACCCTGACCCTGCTCCACTGCAAAAGCAGATTTTGGGAAGAAGATGGACAGGAGCATGCAACCTAGGTTGGTTAGCAAGAGATTTTCCATCTACCCTAGGGCTGGATTAAGGCGATGATGCTGAGGAGCGGCTGCAGCCCTGTACCGGGGAAGGGACAGGCAACTTTTCCTCTCCAAGAACAATGGGCTGGACCGTGCGTGGAGGTCGCAGAGAGCTGACTTCCCTCTTTTTCCCCATCTATCCCAGGAGCTGGAATATCACTCCACGTACCACAGGGCTGACAGAGGAGCAAGGCGTGGAGCGGGGCAGGGAGCTCCACGGGACGAGGAACGGACTGTGGAGGGGACAGACCTGCCCCTGGGCACCCTGCGAGCTCCTGCTTCTTGCAGGGTGGGGAAAAAAGCTTTTAAGTGTCTCAGGCTTCTCATTAAAAAAACCCAAAAACACCCAAAAAACAAATTTTTTTTTTTTTTGCAGGTTTTTCTCTGGGATGGAGGGCTGGTACCCACCCTGCCGCCCTCATCAGCCAGGCAGAGCGGATGCCGTGGGGCAGGGGGACCTGACCCCCGTGTCCCAGCAGCACGCACAAACCCCCCCCGAGGAGCAGCTCTGCCCACGTCCCCTGGGAACGGCACTGCCCTTCGCCTGGAGAGAAAAAGAAAAGGAACCAAAAAGAAAAAACCCAGCCCCTCTTTGGAAGCTTTTCTGACCTGCTGGCAGCTCCAGCCTTTGCCTACCAGCAGCAGCAGGACACAGCTCTTGTCTCAATGTGTTTATTTTTAAATGCATCTTTTCAAGCATTGGGAGCCTTGGCAACAGCAGCCGGGAGGGAGAGCTTGCGCAAAGAGCCCCCGACGCCGCAATAGGCAGTTACAGTGGACTGTAATCCCTAAAAAAATCTGTATATCCTATATATAGCGCCGTTTAATCTGGCTCAATCATGAGAGCTTTTCAGAGAAATGAATTTCTGCCTTCACCTGTAGACGAAGCAGGCGTTTTCGGGGGTTGGCAAGCCCTTCCTTCTTCACGCTGGGGAGTGACAAGGGGGCTGGGGCACCTACAGCGGCTCTTTGGGTAACCGCGATGGCACGTAGCATCCCCCACGGCCGTAGGGAGGTTTTTAATAGGAGACCAGTGCTCTTTCACCCTGACTGTCCGACTTATTGTTCTGCCCACGGTTACGTATCAACTGCCAGCACGGCTGGCTGGCAAGAAAAAAAATACGTGCATGAAAAAGTGCGTTGGGAAACGGAAATCCAAGACTCGTTTTTTTGCCTAGAAAAAACGGGGCTTTCGGGAGAGGTTTTGTGGCACTACAGGAGACAGTGCCTTTCCAAAATCACCTTTTTTTCTCACCTCCTCCTGGCTCAGGCGAGGGGTTCTGGAGAGCATTCCCCACCTGGGGCTTTCCAGTTAAAGTCAAGGCGCAGTTTTGCATGAAGAAAACCAACGACAACTGAAACCTGCCCCCTCATTGCCCCTGTGCCCCCCCTGCACGGGGTTATTTTCCCTCTCTGCTCTCCAGAGCCAACACGTTGCCTGCGCATCCCCGGGAGCCGCTGGGCAGGAGTTATTTTCCATCAGAAAGGTCAGCGGTGCTCGAGTTTGACATTTCCAGTATTGATCAGCCATTAAGGCAACAAAGCGGAACTGGGCAAAACCAAGAGCTGCTTTTTGGCAGGTCTTAACCGAGGAGATGGCTGCGTTGGTAGGAAGCACAGGGCTGTCTGTCCCCCCCCAGCCCTGCCCAGGGACACTGCTCACAGCTCCCATGTGCAGACAGCGGGGAAGAAAACAAAATAGCTCACCGGGGCTTATTTCGGAGGGAAAAAGCCACTACCAGACTCGCTGCCATGCCACACTCCTGAGTGCCCTGCCTTCCAGGACAGAGTCATCGTCCCCAAAGTCCCCGCGAGGAGGGCACGACCCTGCTCTGGTCCCGATGCTCCTCCACAACTGGTGAGCGTCAGCGCTGGGAGATTTAGGAGCCTCGTGGCTGAGGCGGGGGGGTTAAATTCCTTCCCAAAGGGGCCATTCTGGCCATGGACTTGAGGGGGAGCCCAGGAACCACACAGCGGGGCGCTGGGATGAGCGGGGCTGTCCTCAGACCCTAAACCACCACCGGCAAACGGCGAAACACCGTCCCTGCAATCGCTCCGGGGTGGGGGAGCCCCCGCAAAGCCACCCCCCCGCCCCAACCCCATCCCCGCTCGCTTTGCTTGAGCAAAGCCGCTATTTCTTTCACCCGGAGGAGGGGAAAATGCAGAAGCGGGAGCCGGCGGGGCCGCCCACGGGCTGCGGCAGGACGGTGTCACCCCGAGCCGTGTCCTGCCCCGGCTCCTCCGGCCACGGAGCTCGGGGTCTGCTCAGTGCATGCCGGGTGCGTTAAGCAAAGCATTTATGTAGGATTTATGCTGCTGGAACCCACTCCCTAAAGAAAAGCTTGAAATTAAACAGCTATATTTTGATAAGATACCCAGCATTGCCAAAATTAGTCATCAAATGCTTATTGTTCCATGCACATTAGATTAGAGCTAAACAAATGCTGATTTTAATCTCTCCACTACTCTAATGCTCCGATGCTTCCCAATTCAACCTTGAAAACGGCTTTTGTTCACATTAATGGCTTTCACGCTAACGAGGCTGGGTAAGATTTAACATTTAGGCACATCCCGTTCTTCATTTTAATAACAATTCCGCCACAGCGAGCAACACATGTTCGCAGTGTGCAGGCGTAATTCAGCCGCCGAACGCGTCTGCAAGGCCAGCTTCAGCATCGCCGCAGGATTGATGCTTCGGCCGGGGCACCCAGCTGCATTTCCAGCCCCAACTTGACTTTGAAAGCAGACGGGCTAAGAAACACCGAGGCTCCGGCGTAAAATAAGTGGTTTCTCTTTTGTGCCAAGGGACCTTCCGAGCACAGCCGGCCAGTTGGGCTCTTGGCTTGCTTGGGCTCAGCTGCTGTTTCTACGCATCTCTCTGTCCCAGCCTTATTAAAATGCCCTGCGCGGGACACTCACCAGGCTGCCGTGCTTGCTTCCCAGCACGCTAGACTTGTGGAGGTCTCTCATTGACTCGACAAGAGCTCTGTGCAGAGAGGGAAAGCAAAAACATTCAATTCACCATCCCGGGAGGCTGAGACAAAACACACAAACCCTTCCTGCTCCTCCGCCCCACGGCATTGGGCAACGCGTGGCAGGATCCGACCCCCGTGGGGCTGCTCCCAGGCAAGTTTGGCACCAGCCAGAGCATCGCCAGCGGCAGGGCACGAGGCTGAGCCCCACGAGCCACCAGCCATCACGCCGACCCCCGTGTCTTCCTCCCCAGTGACTGCCAGCCCCATTTAGGATAATTACGCAGTGCCGCCTACTTTCTTCTAGAGAACAAAGTCATTCCAACACAAACAGCGTTTGCTCCTGAGACCGTTCGCAAATGGAGGCATTTACGTACTCGGCACATTACCTGACTCATGCGCAGCCCCGTAATGTGCTCGTTAACCTGTCCATAAACCCCGGGATCAGCAGCGGGGTGTAAAGCAACATCTGTTCATACGCCCAGGTAAAGTTTGCTGGCGAGTCAGCTGCTCAGAGCCCCCAAAGCACCGGCACAGGCACGACTGCCCCTCGCCAGCCATCGCCGGGGCAGGATCGGCCCCAAACCCTGCATGGGGACAACATGACACGGCAGCGGGGCCACAGCAGCTGCGACAGGCGAGGGGCTGGTCCATGCAGCCTCCCCAGGGCAGCCTCTTCCTTGGGGAAACAGAGAAGGTGGGACACAGGTTTTTTTTCTGGAAGGACAAGGACCTGTTGGAAGGGGTCCAGCGGAGGGCCACGAAGATGATCCGAGGGCTGGAGCCCCTCTGCTGGGAGGACAGGCTGAGAGAGCTGGGGGGGTTCAGCCTGGAGAAGAGAAGGCTCCGGGGAGACCTCAGAGCCCCTTCCAGGCCCTCAAGGGGCTCCAGGAAAGCTGGGGAGGGACTCTGGAGCAGGGAGGGGAGCCATGGCACGAGGGGGAAGGGTTTTACACTGCAAGAGGGGAGATTGAGATGAGATCTCAGGAAGAAATTCTCTGCTGTGAGGGGGGTGAGCCCCTGGCCCAGGTTGCCCAGAGAAGCTGTGGCTGCCCCAGCCCTGGAGGGGTTCAAGGCCAGGTTGGACGGGGCTTGGAGCAACCTGGGCTGGTGGGAGGTGTCCCTGCCCAGGGCAGGGGGTGCCACTGGGGGGGCTTTACGGTCCCTTCCAACCTGAACCATTCTGTGATTCTATGATTTTCAGCGCAACGGGCTTTTGCAAGCACCAGAAATGGGAGGGGTTGCGCCCAGCCGTGGGGAAAAGCCATTTTGCACGCTGCCATGGAGCAAATTTGTTAAATGGTGCAATTTCAGAGGCTTCAATTTTAGAATTGTGCTTCTCTGCGAGAAGCGCTTGCTTGACTTTTGAAAAGAGGGGGGCTGCGTGGCATCCAGCACAGGCTGATGGAGGCAACTTGTTGACGCGTTCCCAGCCCGCGTCCCCCCCGAGGAGCAGCCCCAGGCATTGGGGACGGCGGCCAGAGCCCCGCACACCCGTACCGGGGTGACAACACGCAGCGCAGCAGCCATGACCATCAGAGCCCCAAAACCAACTCCTGCCGGCCTGAGAAAGTTACAGGAAGGGGTTTGATAGTTGTATGAGGTCGGTTCGGGATTATATATTGACCACTAAAAAGCAGATTATGGGTATTTATGAGACAGGCAAAATTGCACATCCCATTACAGAATAACTATGTCGATAATGAAGGATAAAGCTTCCCGTTAAGCCTCCATGCAGCTATTAAGGTCTGGATGGCTGGGTAGTTTTGACTCCAAGAAAACATCAGCGGTGCTGTGGGATCTCATCCATCTCACGCTGCTGTGGGAGCGCGGTGGCTCCCGGGCCAGGGGTGGGGACAGTCACAGCTCTACCCCCACCTCACCACCAGCCCGGCCCAGGCCCTGCCCCAGGGGGGACTCACCCAGACCCCTGCGAGCCCCCCCCACAGCTGCCAGCGGGCAGAAATGCTACCTGGAAATGCTCCATTGCCGGCACCGGGGACGCAGTCCCAAATGCCATCAGCATCTCAAAGGTGCTTTTTCTTTTAGACCACGTTTTTCCATGCATGTTGCGATCCCTCGGCAAGAAATGGATTACACATGTTCCAAAGTAGTTACAAATATGCAAGAACAGAGAAAAGAGTCTCCTCCTCGGGAAGACGCTCTTTTTTCCTGGTCCTGATGTGGGTTTGATCCCCACGAAAAGCTGATAAGCAGTTGCATAATTTTTGCTTTGTTGTCACAAAGCGGAGCCCCGGGGTGCTGCGCCGGGCAGAGCCCAGCAGCCCGCAGAGCTGTGGGCACGCCGCTCCTCGCCCCGCGCCAGCTGATGCCGCACAAGGCTGCGTCCCTCCCCGCGATGCGCACCCACAGCAGGGAGAAGTGCCCTCCCAGCACAGCCGGGAACCGGCCATGCTGGTCCTCCTGCCCCTGTCCCGCCCCACCAGCTCCGTTTTCACGTCTCCTGCCGGGATGTGATGCTGGAGCATCTGTCCCACGGCTCATGCATGTTCACACTACTGACGAGAGACCCCATCCCCCTCATCCCCACCAGCCCTTGACACGTACCTAGTCCATGGAGCAGGGGAGAGCCCTTCAGCCTGCTCTTCACAACACTTTGGATACTACCTCCTACAGTAACCAGCAAAACTCCTTGTTTTCTCCTTATTTATGCCTCTGGCTGACGGCACAGACAGCTGGAGCGGCAGAGGGAAGCTGAGCGAATGGCTTCAGCGCTGCACCCAGCCACAGGAAACACCTTTGGGCTCTAATAAACACCGGAATAAATGCAAAGAGCACATTCCTATAAAACAGGCTGTCATGTTCCCATCCCCTCTGTCCCGCTGGGCTTTGCCCTGCCCGGCACAGCCGGAGAGCAGCAGTGGGGACGAGCTCGCAGGGGACATGGCAAGGCTAAAAACTCTGCCGGGGGGCAAGAGGAGGCAGCTGGGGAGGAGCGCAGGACGCAGCTCGGGTCTCACCCCGTGCAGCACCCCATGGCAGCTCCCCACCAGCAGCAGCCGCCCGGGACACAGGCTGCTCGGGGGCAGGGGATGCTGCCAGCCCACGGGAGGGCATAACGCTGGCACGTGGGACACCCACAGCTCAGCAGAGCCCCCAGACCAACCATCGCATTAAGGGTGCATTAAAAAACCAGACTGGGGGTTTGATGCTGAGTTCGCTGTGCCCTTACTCGTGGGGGTTTGCTTTTGCCTGTTTGCTACCGTGAATGGTGAGATGATGGCTTTAACTGCCTCGCAGTGCAGGAGCACCCACGCTCACGTGGCCCATTTGCCTCCTTCATGGGTGACCTGGCACCGTCTGCTCGTGCTGCACCCCAGGAAGGTGCCCCCCCCCAACGCATCCACACCCCAAACCTCTCCCCCCTGGCAGGGACGGCGGCGGAGGGTGACAGACCCTGCTGACACCGAGTCCAACAGCGAGATACAAGGGCCGCAGGAGCGGTGGCTGCGCTCAAGGGATGCATTTGGGCTGCCCTGACCCAAGGAGCAGCACTAGGGCTGTTGTGAAGCTCCGTGGGGTGGTGTCCCCCCGCGAGGAGGTGACACTCAGGCAGGCGGGCAGGAGGCTGGGCATCCCCCAGGCTCGCTCTGCCCCATGTGCCCACAGCCCTGCCAGAGCCGCCCAGGGATGAGGGCCAGGGACAGCAGCGCACTGGGATGCTCCAGAAGGCAGTTTCCAAGGTTGTGCTGCAAATCCAGATGTCCCTGCAGTGGCTTTGTCCTACAGAAGCGACGCTATGATTCGATGTATGATGCTGTGATGACATTAGTACTGGGGCAATGTCCTGGCAGAGGAGAGACCGGGGACACCAGGCAGTTGTACAGCCCAGGGCAGAGCTCCCAAGGGGCTGAGACCCCCAAGTGGGGCTGAGCTGCCAAGAGCCAGAGCAGATCTCTGCTTCTGCACCCCTTGGGGCGGTGGGTGCGCCCCAGATCCCCGGCGGGGACCCTGGAGCCGGGGGGGGCACCCCGAGATGGGACTGTTGGCTGGCACGGTTCGCTTTGGGCAAGCCACTTGCCCTTAGTGCACAGAGAAGGAGAGGCAAAGAGAGCTCCGCGTTTATCCAACTTGTAAAGAGCAGTAGATTGATTTTACAAATATTAAGGGTTAATCCAATTAACATGGTCTAAAGAAAGGACAAAAGACAGATGAACATTTCTGAAGCAATATCTGCCAGCTGAGTTTTTTCCAGCCTGGAAGGAAGTGACTGGGATTTCCCTGGAGTTCAACTTTTCAATGATTTCTTCTTTCTAGAGACCCCTGACTGCCTGGGAAGAGCCTCTCCTCTTCCCAAGACTCTGGGAAAAAAGCACCAAGCGAGGCCAGATGTCTCCTGGCCACGGGGCCGGGCTGTCACCACGAGTCCCCATCCCTCCTTGACCACGGTGCTGCTTCCCAGCCATCCCAGGCACTTGACACGGTCCCACAGATTGTCACAGACCGCCCAGGAATGATGCAAAAAGCATCCCAGGCACCAGCATTCGCAGTACTGGGCAGGGCTCCCATTTTGGACCATTTTCCCCCCAGGAAATCTTCCGGGGGAGGCAAACCAACCCTCTCCTGGGCCCACGTGCTGAGAAGAAACACAAGTCTCACGCTCGTCAATAAATTCTGTAAACAAGCACAATTTTCCTCCCACTCTGTTTCCCAACTCCTTCCCACCCCGTGAAGCTGGCGGAAACATCCCGATGAAGCACAAAGCCCTTCTGGCCCCCGGAGCTGCCCTGGGTCACTGGCCACAGGGTTCGATCCTCCTCCAGCTCCTTGGAATAACGTTTCCTTGAGGATAAAACCCTTGCATGCTTTTTCTCAACTGGGGAGGTTTTTAGGAAATTCAGAGAGGGAAAAAAGGTCTCTTTTCATGTGTTGAGATGAGCGGGTAACCGAGCCAGGCGCTCACCCATGAGCGTTATTTCACATCGCCTCACACGTCATCAAGAAGACTGAGTCAAGAGACTGGGTTGTGGTTTTTTTCCAGCCAGGATCTCGCAGTTTTAAGCAGCATAAGCGGGGCTGCCTGGATAACAAGCGAAAGCCTGCGGTGGGAGGACGCCGTAAATCCAACCCCTTCCTAAACTCACTGGCTTTTTAATTGTAAAGAGGTGAAAAGCCACACGCACGGGTATGAAAGGGCCGGGGGACGGTGGGGAGGAGGGCGGCTGACGGACCCCGTGGGTAAGAAACTGCTTGGGAAGATGCTATGGGCTGGGTGAGGGTAAAAATCTGGGGGCAAAAGGGGCTGCGGGGAGCACTAACACTTCTACTTTTGTGACAGCCTGAAAAACATCCTTACTGAGCCCCAGCTTTGTACGGGACATGAACCACAGAAACTTATTTATCCTGGCAAACAGCAGTTTACTAAAGCAGGGAGGTAGTGCACGGGTGAGCAGCTCAGACGCCTCTCCCTCACTTGCTGTTTTCCACCCAAAATCCCCAAAATGTTCCCTGGGAACAAGTACCCCGGGGTGTTGCTTGGGGCATGGGGCAGCATCCCGCAGCCCAGGCTCCGGTGGCTCCTTTCCCATTCCAGCCGCTCCCGCACGGAGCCGTTCGCTCCTGGACAGCTTACAAAACCGCAAGGGTTTTTCAGAAGTTTGTCCCAGCTGGGGGCAAAAGTTTTCCAAAAGAGAAGGAGGAAAGCAAACACTATCTTCTAAATATTTCAGGCTTCAGAAACCCGTTTCCTGGCCAGCACGAGGAAGTGCCAGAGCCTGGGTGGATGAAGGTCACCGGACGGCCGGGGCCGGGATGCGGGAGGCAGCGACCCGCCCCGCTGCCAGCCTGCCCGGTGCCCGCCGGGGAGCTGGAGCCCGGACAAGCCCTGCCTTGTGTGCCGGCTCCCAGGAAGGGGGAAACCATCCGCAGAAGCGAAACGGAGCCTTGTTATTCAGGCACAAAGAAGAAGGCAGGGAAGCTGACGGAGGAACGGCTGCGATATTCCCTCCCTGCCCCGTGATGTCCACCACGCATTCAACAGAGCCTCGTATCTCGCCTGTTCCCTATTTTCCCTTGTATTTTAGCACACAATGCTCTAGAATTGGGTATCTTCACACTTAATATAATTATGAGAGCTGCCAAAGCGACTCTTTTTGCCAGAGGTTGGTAGTGAACCCACCCGAAGCTGGAACCCCCCGCCGGGGAGGCGCAGGCTGTGCCCGCAGGGGATGCTCGCTGCTCGCCGCGGCCTCACCCGTGTTCACCCAAGCAGTATTTTGGCACATTCAGCTTTTTGGTCACTTGCTTAAAGGATTCAGCATTTCCACAAGGACTGAGTCTTCCGTGCATCTGCTCTCTTCTGATGTACGGAGCTTCTCTGGGGCACGGGGTCAGATTCTGGGGGGAGGAGAGCTGCGGCAGCTGCTGCACTCCTCTTGATTAAAAAAAAAATGCTTTTCCGGCCATGCAACCGCCTGTGCAGCTATCTGCAGAGCAACTGGGGACGGGCAAGAGGGGCTGCTGGTGGCAGACCCCCACCCTGGGCACGGCACCGCATCCCCGGGCTGTTTCCATCCCTCTCCGCTCCCCCCGGGGTCCGTCGGGGCACGGGCGCAGCGCCGGGTCCTCACCTGCCCTGCTCTGCTCCGGGGGCTGGTGGGGCGCCTGCTGACACCCAGGGACGGCCGCGGGGCTCAGGGAACCGTGGGCGCTCCTCGACCCTGGAAGAAAGGGAAACCCTTTGGTTACAGCCGCCCCGCTGCCGCCTGCCCCAAACCACCCCCCGGGCACGAAGCCTGAAACCTCAGCTTTACCAAAAACGCTCGAGAAACGCCGGGTGCCAACACGCACCGGGGCGCAGCCGCCCGTGCCAGCGCAGCTGCAGGCAGCTAATTCCTAATGATATTAGGATTAGCTCCAGCCCCCCCTGCTCCGGCTCTCATCGCCAGCCCGCAGCCCCACATGGCGAAACTGCTGCTTATCCCAGCTGCCAGCAGGGATTTCGTAGCGGGGGCTGAGCAATCCCTCCTTCACCGGTGGGGATATCGAGCCCCAACGCAGCCGGTGCGGAGGCTCAGGGTGCCAGCAGCTGGCACGGGGATGGCCCCAGCCCGCCTGCAGCCATGGGACCCCCCAGCACCACGGCCAAACTCCCAGTGCTGCCGGCAGGGATGGGCCAGGATGTGGCCCCCATGACTCTGGAGCCCCCCCCCAGGGCCAGCGTGCCTCGGGGCAGGCACGCAGAGATGGTCCTGTGCACGGACAGAGAGACCATTATTCCCTGGTGAATTTATAGCAGTTATCGTACAGGCGGAGAGCAGGGATGCTCGGAGCAGAAGGCAACCAGGGCTGGGCTGTCCGAAGGGATGGCCATAGCTGCAAAGGGACGTCCCTCGTCCCCATGGCTCAGGCTTTGCCGACAGCCCCAGCACCCCTACAACCCCGGGAAATGGCCTTTTAGGTCCTTCCCCGTACCAAAACCAAACAGCATTAACTCTGTGACAGTGATGCCCAGCGCTGGCACCCCCCCGTCCCCAACGCGCACGTCCCCAGGCTGGCCCCAGCTGCGCCGCGGGGCTTTTTGGCTGGAGCCCGGCTATTCTCCACCCTTCAGCAACAGGAGGTGGGTGAGGATTTTTCCATAAGGCTCGACAGCTTGTTTGAGGGATTCGCACAGCAGATTGACGGCGGAAGAAACCACCGCTCCAAGAGGGGAAAATCAGGGTCCGCATCCCGGTGGAAGGACGAGGGCCGTGGTGGGCGCCCGGACGGGGAGAGCAGCACAGTGCAGCTTGCAGGCACAGCTCCCGTCCTGGCATTAAGCAGGAGCGGGTGCTTCCTCGTCCATGTTTTTAAGAGAGCATGGAGCAACAAGTTGGGAAGATTCATTTTTGGTGCAGCCAGGTGGCCGTCACCCTGCCCTGCTCGAGGCTGACCAGGTTTCCTCGTCAAGCAGGGTCCCTGTCGTGCTCGCCATAGCGGGACCCCAATCTGGGCTGGGGTCTGAAGGGTTTAGCCCGATTTCTCCGCTCTCCGCGACTCAAGCAACGTCTCGGCTGCTCCAGCGCTGCCCCGGCACAGCCTCCCCTCGGGCAGTTTCACTCCGAGGGCTTTTCCCAGCGATGCTGGAGGCTCCGCAGAGCGACTCGGTGCGAGCCGCAGCGAGGGGGCTTTGCCAACAGCCCTGCCATGAACAAAGGAACGCGGGATTTCTGGGAGCCGAGCTTGGCGCCCGTCCCCTCCCAGCCCGGGAACGATGGGATTCACAGATTTGTGGGGGACTCTAGCAGCTGGCTCCGGCACGTAGATTTTTTGCCTGCTGCCAGATTTGGGTAATTACACACTGACTTGGGAGATAGGAATCCAGGATTCGACTCCTTCGAGCTCTCTGCTAGCCGGGTAATGAATTGAACTATTCATCATTTGATAAAATTTCCATGAAAAGAAGAAGAAGGGGGAGCGACCCTGCGTTGCATTTGCAGGGTATGAATTACAGCGCCCAGCGAGCCTGCTGGCCACAGACGGGCAATGTTAAAGCGCCAGATTAATGCTGCACTGAATCACAATTAAAACTCATTAAAAAGCTGCAGGCCAGACAAGTTGCCTTTGATGAGAGTAATACTTCTTGCAATGGGGAGCTTCCATTTTTAGACTCAAAGCGGCCCGTTATGCTTGTTCCCAACCCCCAGAAATCCCACCGAAGCTAAAGATTAGTGATCGTCCCCGCTGTTGGAGACAAGGGGGCCTGTTGTGTACTTTATTAACAATTCAGTACTGACTGCCTCGTTCCATCCCGGTCCAGCTAGCGAGCAATGGGACCTTGTTACCCCCTTCCAGTTGCGGCACCACGCACCATTACATGGTCTTCACCCATCACGTGCTGCAAAGCAGCTCCTCCAGAAGAGCCACCATCCCTCCATCCCTACCTCACACCCCCCCTCGGCATTCCATTCTGCACAATTACTTATTTATAAGCAACGTCTGCCTGGGCAGCCCAAAGGAGCGAGGCTTTTCCAACTGCCATATCGCTGAACCCCAACTCAAAATATACAGTAGCTTTGATTTTAAGGCAGCAAGAGGTGGAGGAAGCTCCACTCCTCCCACGCCCTCCGTGGATTGTTTCTGCCTTTTACCGCTGCCTCCGTGCCCCTCTCCCGCTGGGAAGAGCGTCTGCCCTTTGTCACAGCGCTGTGCCAGCGGCTGGCAGTGACACTCGGTCCTGCGTGGGGACCTGGTGCAGGGACCTGGCTGGGTTCAGGGTTACAGGGGCCCCATCGAGATGGACCCCATGAGCAAAACCCCCATGCAATGATAAATCCCGGTTGTCTATTTGCTAGACACCTAATCCATTAACAGGAGTTGTATTAGTGTTTTTTGGAGCCGTTTCTCAAGCGTCAGCGCACACGCGCAGCACTTCATCAAATTCCTTTTTAGCAAACCACCTCGAGAAGACTTCACCAGTCATTCCTCCAGAAATACAGTCAAGCCGTGCCGTCCAAAGCCTAATTCCCGCAAAGCCATTTTCCCTGATAACATGGCCCAGTGCCTTCAGTCGAGCTTCTTATTGATTGAACCACTATGAGCTTTTCCATGGGATCAGCCCCAGACACTCTATATCTGCCCTTAGCAACAGGGCAGGGGACACTGTGACTTGCCACCAGGAACGTCATGGCATTGTCACTGTAACCTCCCAGTCAAGGGCCTCTGCGGTAATTACTGTTTACCCGTGTTAGGACATCATTTATTTACTGCATTTGATCACGACAGGCCGTACTTGCAATTTCCTCGCTGGGTTTTGGTTTTGGCTTCCTTTGCTCACTGAACGATGAGGATAAGCCATTATTTAGGCAGCGTGACTCGATGACTAATGCCAATTAATAGATAATAAAGCCAGAGAAGACCATAGGATAATTCAGGCTAACGCACACCGCGGGACCTCCCAGATAGCATCCTCTTTTAAACGGCGTCTTTTAGAAAAACCTCCAGTCATTTTAAAACTACGTTCCCCAAATTAACACGCCCCCAGGCCCCCACTAACTTGCGTTCATGGTTAATTATATTTAGAGCTTTGGAAACAGCCTCTGGCGATGGGTGGGAGCTGGCAGCGCTGTTGCCATACCCAGGGACTTTTGCCGTGCCTCTGCCTGCCAAAATTCCCCCAGCACAACCCCTGCTCGGAGGGTCAATGTGTCTAGCCCCTCCCTGACCGCAGGATTCCCACTTGGATACCCCCAAAGATGCCGTTACCCTTTTGATGGCAAATGAATTAGGAGTGCCTGGCTGTGGNCCGCCACCGGCCCGGCTTCGCGCTCTCCCCGCTCGCTGGTATAAAGCGGAAAGTCATCCGGGGCGAGGAATTACTCAACCATCCCTTCTCAACCACAGCCGTCAAACAATTCCCTGTTTGCCATGAGACCCAGGCCTGTCTGCACTGTTTGCCTATTCCTTTAGCTTCGTAACGCGGATCCCTTTCTTTACACGCGATGCGTTTGGGCTGGTTTTCTGTTTGCAAGCAACCCCAAGCCCCAGACCCTCGCAGGACCAGCTGGTCTACAGCCGGGATGAAGCTGCCCCTGATGCCTACAGCACCTTCTCAGCTGAAGGCCACCACCTCGGTGGCTCTTACTGCAGAGCCCGGAGAAAGCCCCGGCCAGGCAGAGCTGGTGTGGCACGGCATGGCCACATCATGCCATGCCATGGTGCCAGGGAGGTGTCACAGAATTTGGGCGGATCCCCAAGCGGGGGCTCTTTTTGCTTTTCAATTGCTTCTTCTCCATCCTATTTATAACCTGCTTAAAACTCTCCCGGGTAGCAAACTCCCCCAAAAGAGCGAGGTCCGGGGATGCGCTGCGGCTGCTTGAATTTCTTCCTGTGGGAGGGAAGCGGGTGGCTTGGGACGCGGATGAAATCAGCTTGTTTCACACACTGACAGCAGATATTTCTGCCCCCTCTTTGCCATCCCACGATCTCCCCCACACCCTGAGAAAAGCTTTTTGCGCCTCCCCATGCCTCCGGCTCGTGCTAGGACAGCTCTGCCTGGCGTTAGGCAGCCAGACCCGATTTTCATATCAATTTTCCTCTAAGGATGAGTTGCTCGGGGAGATTTGCAAAATTTGTCAAATCCTACCCATGGCTCCCGTTTCCAGCACCGCCCGGGACGCAGCCCCAGCGTGGGAGGAGTTGTTGCAGGAACGCTGGAAATGCCTGTCCCTGGCAGCACTGGAAGCTGTGGGCTTTTACTGGTTTTAGTTAGACACCATTACCGGGTTTAGTTAGACACCTGCTGCTGGGCAGGATGCAAAGACCCCACAAATCCTCCAGGACTCTCCCCTTCATCTGCGGGAACACACGCACGATTCTTGGTCCCCAAACCCCCTCAACTCCCCCCAGCCTTCGGTCACCGGACCCTTCCCTGAGTCCCCTCCTCGCACTGACTCCTGGCAGCCAAAAACGCACAGAAAAAGCACCTCCTCTCCCATGGGTGCTCGTGTCACGTTCTTTTCCCCCCACCGCACCAACCTGGGCCGTGCGTGCCAGCCTCGTGCCCAGGGGAAGGACCGGTGAGTGACGGACACCTTCGCCACCCCGGTGCTGGGGTCCCTGCCCCGACTTGACTGGAAAGACCCTGGCGCCCATGCTGTGGCAGGCCAGGAGCCTGCTTTTGGGTTTTCCTTAACTTGCATCAGGATAGTCCATATTGCAGGAAATAAAATCTATGGGGTGCATTAGAGCTTTACAACGCTTCAGCAAAAGCATACGTTGTGCACGTGACACAGCTTTTCCCAGTTTGCACCTCCATTCCCAAAAAATTAACAGCGGAGTCCTTCCTTGTCCTACTGAAGGTGCTTTCCTTACAGCCCCGCGGCCTTTTCTCAGTGTAGCTCTGAATACATCTATTTGCACTCAGAAAAAAACAAAATTGTTAATGAACACTACAAATTAGTCAGCCTGGCTTCAAACTGTGACACTTGATATCAGTGAGTTTGCAGTTCTTTTAACCCAATTGACCGTACAGGTCCGTCAATCAGTCCCTCTCACAGCACCCAGAAGAGCTGGAAACACACTTTTTCTTCAACACAGACGCTGGTGGGTTTGCGGAGCCGACAGGGGCTGCGGGATGGCACAACGCAGCATGAGGAGCGCGGGAATACCCAAACACTGGTGACCGCCCAGCAAAAGCCAAGCAGGCAAAATGCAAGTGATTTGCCGAGGACAAAGACGGAGGAGAGGGATTCCTCCCCAGCAGCCTCTTCACTGGGGAGCCTGGGCACACACCGGTATCTTCAGGCTCGTTGGACGTCCCCAGCACGCTCATGCCAACATGTGTGCCCCTGCCGCCTGTCCCCTCCCGCTGGGGAGGCCAGCGACATTTGGGGTGAAAGGCAGCAAACAGAGCGCAGCTAATGCTGCCGTCGCCGGACACGTCCCGCCTCGACGCTCGGAAAAGGACCACAGCAGCTTCAGTCCCATTTGCTCCTGCTCTGCGTGCACCAAGTCAGTTAATTCGGTGCTGTGCCCAATGCCCCAGCAAGTCTGCGCTACGGCCCTGTGAGCAGTGCCACAGCCCAGATCAGCGGTGTGGCACCAAACACCCCCTCAGTCCCATTCCCGGGGGGGGCAGTCACAGCCCACGGAGACCCTCCCAGCTATGGCCAGACCCTGCCCGCCAGGCAGCCCTTTGCACGGGGGGCTTCCAGAGGCAGGGGGGCTGTTGTTTCCCCTCGGAGTATATGAACCATTAGACTCATCGGCACAACCACATCCTTGCATCAGGGCCGCAGAGCAAGTGGGAGGGCTTGGGCCAAGCACGTCCAGCTTGGACTGCTCCATTCCCGAAGTCCCACGGCTCCCGCAGTCCGGAGGTGGCCCCTTTCCTCCGGACACTGCCATACCACGCACTAATTCAGCAGAATGCTGCGTGCTGCAGCCCACCCCGCTGGCACATTCACCCTGGCATGACCCTGACCCACTGCGGGATGGGGTGAGCAGGAGGTGATGAACTCGGCTCCCCAGCGTGAGGGATTGAGGGGATGGGGAGAAATGGGAAACAGCCCTCGGAGAGCAAAACCTTCCCCTCCGCAGCACTGGCAGCAATCCGGAAGAGCCAAGCTCTAAGGCTGATCCAATAACCAGCGGGTTATTGGGCAGATTTGGGGGACCGAAGCGGCCCTGCACAACCTCCCACGCCGTCGTCAAGC
>VWZL01000023.1:191254-201405 GCA_013396915.1 Stercorarius parasiticus | reverse complement strand
TGGGCTGCGGGGGGACAAGGCTGGTTTTTAACTCTTTGCCCACCCGAGTTCCCCTTCCCGGGGGACAGGAGCTGGGCAGGCACCTGCTGTCCCCCCTCCCGGTGATGCGCAAGGGGATGGTGGCCGCCCAGGAGGGGCCCCCCTGCGCTCAGTCAGTCGCCCACGTCCAGTGGTGACCAGTAAGGCCAGGGCATGAGCACTGGGAGCGCAATAGCTCCCCTCTCTCCGAAGCAATACAAATTAAATGCGGGTTGCTGGGCGCTGAGCGGGCGACAGGCTGCGTCGCCGCCAGGTTCTGCAGGGCCATTGCGACCACGTCGCATGTTTTATCATGGGCTTTCTGCAGCGGGAGCCGGGGATGTGCTGCGGGGCTCGCACCTTGCTCCCTGGGCTCTCCCGCTGGGCATCCGAGTAGGGTCCTATAGCATCCATAAGCATCCAGCTACGTGCTTGTTTCCCTTCATATAGAAGGTGATTTTATTTTTTTTTCCCCCTATGAGAAACAGTGACAAGTGACAACACCAGAGACTACTGCTTTGTCCCAGAGCTGTCATTCCCATTTTCTAGGCAAATGAAGGATGGCCCAGACTGGAGGTGGAACTCAGATGCACGGGGTTACTTAGGGCTCCGGTGTCCCACCGTGCGGCTGGGTGCCCGGGTACCTCCACAAACTGGGGCCCAAACAGAGGTCACTGACGCAGGAATAAAATCTGTGTAATTTTATCCCACTTCCTCTTCTCACCACTGAGCAAACCACCCTCCTGGCGGGACCGACTCAAAATAAATTCAGGGGCGCAGGGTACCAGGAGGCATTGAAGCATCCCTGCTAGCCATGGCCTGCGTCACCTGCCCTTGCACCCTTGCACCACGAAACACAGGCATTTTCTCACATTTTTAAAGTTCCCCGTCATTGTAGATGAGAGAAGCAATACTTAGAAAATGCAGCTTTGATTTTAGCTTATTGTCTCCTGGTTACATTGGAATGAAACCAGCAGGATACAGCCCAGACGCAGAATTATCCAGCCATTAGATTAGATGTTGCACCAACTTGTTTTATAGTTGCTGAGCTAAAACTACTTGAGGCCAATACCAAATGCATTTCCAATTCCCCTTAAAGAAAAGCACTCTGCCAATAAACAAAGGATTTCCTTTTTATAAGGAGATTATTCAGCCAAGAGTCTGATGAAAGATTACTGAGTTTTATTCTAGTGTCGAGCCTTCCCATAAGATATTAGTGGATCTGATAACAAGCGAATACCAAGAGTTGTGAAAAAAGTCCGTCCTCTGATATTCTTCTAAAAATCAACTGTTTTTAAAGATAAACCATGTGCCATGGGCTGGACTGGAAACTGTGAGGAAGGTTAATGCAATTAATGTAGAGCTAATGACATTAGCCAGCAGAAGAAGCCACCTCTAATTCCCGAACCACCCAGCGATGACCTCTTCCCAACAAAACCACCGTTTTTCCCGGGAGCTGGTGACCGAAGCGGGAGGCTCCATGAGGACGGAGATGACGCTTAAAACTAAACAGCACTTGGGAGGTGACCGAGACAGGGGACAGCGAGGCCCAGATAAGGCAGCAGGGAGAAAATAGGCTCTTGCAAAGCCTCAGAGGAGCTGCCGTGCCCCGGCCGCCGCCGCTCGTGCCATGGAAGCAGCAGTGCCCGGGACCCGCTGCGCCTCCTGCGCTTCTCTGGAGCCACTGGGATTAATCAGCACCAATTAGCTGATTGAAACAACTCGCTTGGAGCAGGGAACTGGGACAGCCAGCGAAGGTAAGGGGAGAAGGGAAAGGCTGCTGGGACGGCATGCGTTGCTGGGTGGCTCCTGGGGGCCTGATTCTGCTGACGGAGGGAGGCTGCCGCCACACGGTCATGGTAAACCCCAGCATCCCCCACACCCCACATGCTGCTGCTGATGCTGCTGGAGGGGAGCCCAGAAATGTTGGAAAAGGGCTGGGACCTTCTTCGGGGCAGTGCATGGAGGGTGGGGGGAGCCGGTGCCAGCCCTGCCAGCCAAGCCCTTGCCGGGGGCAGGAGGAATGCTGGGGCGGCTCAGCCCTTGACGGGGTGTGAAGGTGGGATTTTGCAGCGATGGGGACGCCGCAGCAGCCCTGTCCCTGCCGAGCGCAGGGCAAATCACTGCCCTGAGCCCCAGCGCTGCGGCTGGCCCTCAGCAACGCCACAGCTGAGGGCACCCGCTGCAGCGTCTTGGCACGAGTCCCAGCAGAAAATGGCATTAATGGGCGCGTGGAACACCGCTGACAGCTGTCGGGGGTGAACAGGGCCTCAGCTTTGCCCCATGGCCAGGAAAATAGCACGGGCTCCTCGTTTCACCGGTATAGCACAGCAACTCCAACCCCAAACCATCGGGCTTTTGGCAGACTGGAAAGGATTTTATTATATTTTGGATCAAAATAAAGCCAGTGATAGATTGCGGGGGCTTTGTTACTGGGGTTTTGCTTTGAAGGGTTGTTGGGACCCCATTCAAGCCCCAGCCTGGACTTGCCCTCCTGGGGGGCTGAGAAGGGGGGTGTGCCGGGGCTGTGCAGACCTGCACTGACAGCACCCGCTCTCCTCTCCAGGGAATCGTAGAATGGTTTGGGTTGGAAGGGACCTTAAAAATCACCTAGTTCCACATCCAGTTCCAACCCCCCTGCCGTGGGCAGGGACACCTCCCACCAGAGCAGGTCCAAAGGGAGATGCTCAGCACCGGCAAAGAGTTAAAAATCTCCTGCTGGTAGGATCAGTCCTGGTCTGGTCGGGCTGGAGTTGCCAGCAGAGGAAATCGGCATCAGGGATGCATGGGGAGGATCACTCGGTCCCCGTGCGACGCGCACGGCTCGTGTGAACGTGTCTCCTGTGGCCCAGGAGGATGCCCATGGGATCCCAACAGGAATACGCCTGCCGGGCTGGATCAGGCCGCGCAGCCCCAGCCCTGCGCAGACATGGCTGCTGCAAAGAGCTGCCGAGCAGAGCCCTTTGCGGGACAGGAGCTGGAATCTCCCACCCACAGCGTGTCCGTGGGTGATGCTGAGGGTGCCACGGGGCCTCGCCGAGCCGGGCGGCCATGGCGGGTGCGGAGCCATGTGGGTGCCAGGGGCAGGGGCGAGCAGCGGCGGTGGGGGTGGCTTGGGCTCCCTCTCCCGGCTCTACTGAGATAAAATTGGTGCATATATATATATATATATGCGCAGATGGGAAGGAAGATCGCAAGCCTGTGAGCACACCCTGGCTGCAACGGATGGCGTGGGGACAGGATGGAGGGACCCCAGGGACACTGAGGGGGGTGCATGTGGCAGTGCACATCCCTTGGGGCAAGCAAAAGTCTGCAGCCGTTGCTGCAGCAGAGCAAACCCAGGCAGAGTAGGATTTTCAGGGGCCTGAGCTGAGCTAATGAACACAAGCCCTCCCGAAACCAGGCTGGGGCGGGGGGGGGACCCTGTGCCCCCCCACCTCCCGCCTCGCAGCATGTGGAGCCCACGCGCGGAGCACGGCTGCGTTTCCGTCCTTCCTGCCATGCGGCTCATCCCACCCCTCTATTTATCTGCGTGTTTAATTTACTGGCGCTGCTGAGCAGGAGGAAGGAGATGCTGCCTCGGTGGATGCAAGCAATTAAAGCAAGTCGTTGGGAAAATCGGAGCCTGCCTGTCTGGCTGCGCAGCGAGGCAGGGGCTGCAGGAAGAGCGTGGCTTGTAGTGCCTGTGTCCAGGAGACTGGGGACATGCAGCGAGGCATACGCATGTCCATCTTCGGTGCAATACATCACCTTGCTCAAGGAAAGCTCCTGAGAGAAATATTGCCAAACCTATCCTGAGTCGTAATCTGGAGAGAATTCATCACCCCATTACTCACTACTTGGCTTGCCTGAACCAGGCTCGACGCTGGGGCAAGCTCCTAGGTTGACTTGGTTACACCACGGATGAGTTTAGCCCTTCATTTGATGGAAGTCTTGGAAAGACACATCTCTATTGCACCAGGCTGTGCTTGTGGACATCTGAGAATAATAACGAAGCCGTGCTGTAACACATAATTACTGTGTCACCAGAAAGCCTTGATTATGAGATGATTCATGAATGGAGCTGGCCGAGTCTCTTGCTGCAAGCCCGTGATGGCTTTGCTCTGGGGATGCAGGTCAGGCCCCACATCTCCTGCACGAGGTGTCTGCCTGGCCAGCTGGGAGACGGGAGCGCTTGGTGCTCGGGGCTGGCTGGGCTCAATAACACCGGGGCGCCGGAGGGACTAACCGTGGCCGATGCTGCCGTCGGATGTGGTGGTCCCCATGCTGCCGTCGGAGGCGGCGATCCCGATGCTGCCATGAGCATGAGGTGCCCAGAAGCAAGTGGAACAAGTCTTCATGTCTTCCAGGTCCATGCTCCTACTCAGCAATGCCAGTCCCACTGAAATGAAGGGCGTGTGGTCCCCCTTTAGCAAATACTTGGTTCTTAAGGAAAGGTCTACAGGTTCTTTGCCACATCAAAAATGAGTTACAGTTCTCAGAGACACTCCCGCCGCTGGACTGGTGGAGTAGGCGGCCAAAGCTGAACGTTTGCGCTGGCTAAAATTACATTGAAATAAATATAGCATAGATACTACATACAGTCTGTGCATGGCAAATTGTCCTGGATTATCCCCAGAGTTACTGCAGCTGTGAATTATACAGAGGTTAATGTTTGCATTTCATACCAGATAATTTATAGAGAAGTCCAGGGACGGGCTTTCATCTGCTTTGATGGAAGTTCATCTGGAATAACAATACTTGGTAGAACCTGGCACTTGGACCGCACTGAAAACCCAAGCTCTTCTACTTGAAAGCAAGATGTTTCCATTTAAAAACTCTGTTAGCAAGAACAAACATCTCTCTATTACTGACTCTCCTTGCTCTTCCCCTCCACTGCAGTCATCTGGTTCAGATTAGTCCTGGATAAGGTCCCATTCTGCTCAGTGAACTAGGAGGAGAACTTGGAGCTATTTCTACTCATTTCAAGTATGAATTGAATGTGGTGCGCAAATGCAAATGCAATGAGCTCCAACATATGAAGGGAATCAGAGACAAATGGCAGCTCCTCCCAGTGGAAAATCACTTCTAAAAGCACAGGAGATGGAGGGTGGGACCTGAGTGTCCCCAGTCCCCGGACAACCACCGGGACCAGTAGCAATGACTCCTGGCAAGGGTGAAGCTGTGATTGAAGTTCAGGTTTGGGGGAGAAGCCCAGCTCGGTTCAGCCAGGCCAGCGCCGGGCTCTGGGGCTCCTCCAGCTGGAGCGGAGGGTCCCGAGCCGCTCTCCTGGCACCCATCGTCTTCTCACCCCAGTGGGAAACTGCCGTCTTCTCCAGCAAGGATGAGGCAGAGCCTTCCTCGCTCACCTCCCCAGAGAGGGTGCTGGCAGCCTCTCCCAGCTGGCTGGGAGGAGAGCCCTCTTCTCACGAGTGGGAAAAGCTATTCCCAAGAAACGCCAAGCAAGAGGGAGCCTCTCAACGCCAGCGAGTCAAATCCAGCCCTTTCTTGTGGCTTGTTGTTTACATAGCGCCTGTTTATAGCCAGCTCTTGCCATAGCTGCTAATTTGATAGCATGTGACAGATCAGAAACGCTTTGCAGAAGATGACAGAGAGGAAAACAGCCGGCGTGTCAGAGGCTGGAGGAAAGCGAGAGACGGGGCGAGGAGATGTCTGGATTTTGGGTTGGTGTGTTTTGGGGAGGTCAAGAGATAAATCATAGAATGGTTCGCGTTAGAAGGGACCTTAAAGATTGTCTAGTTCCACCCCCCTGCCCTGGGCAGGGACACCTCCCACCAGCCCAGGTTGCTCCAAGCCCCGTCCAACCTGGCCTTGGACCCCTCCAGGGATGGGGCAGCCACAGCTTCTCTGGGCAAATATAATAATATATAAACATAAGGTAGTTCGTGCCCGTATGCATTTCCCCTCAGGGTGCTGAGAGCTTGACCCTGCCTGGTGTGCTCCTTCCACAGGCCCAGGTTGGTGGCTGCTGGATGCGAAGCGCCCACGCAGCGACGCCGTCCCCAGCAGCAGGACTGGCCGCGGCGAGGGGCGAGCTGCCTGCAGCCGGGCAGCACAGCGAGGAAAGGACAGTCACGTCCTGCGAGCAAAGAACCTCACGTCCCCCGGCCACAGGAGAGCGATCCAACGCCTGCCTGAGCGCCTGACGGCAGCAGAAGTAGGGATGTGCTGGAAGTTAACCACACATCTGTGTGTTCTCCCTCGGGGCTGCTGTCGGGAGATGGGTCTGAAACAGCCCGAGTCCATTGCAAAATGGCCAAGGCGTGAGTTACCTGCAGAGGAGTCACTGCTCTTTTATTTTTTCACTTTACCCAGAGAAAACTGCGGTTCTTCAGGCGCTGAGACGGCGTTTGCAGCCCGTGAAGCCCTCTGAACTCGGCTTCACCCGGTGCCAGCCGGCACAGAAAACCTGTCCCTCGGCGGGGACATTGCACCAACATCTTGGAAGACAGATTTAGCCAAAAACTCAGAGCTGATCTCCACCTTTGAACCTGTTTCGCCCTGTCCCCGGCGGTGACGGCGGGCTGCCCGTCCCCACCTGCATTCCCCCAGCCCAGCAGAGCCGCCGGCCTGCAGCAGCGCCTGTCACCAAACTGGTGGCTCCTGCGGCGGCTCGTCACTGTGCCCCACGCTGAGCATGCGTGTGGTTTGGGGCATTCCTTCCCCTGCATCTCAGCACACCAGTAACAGCTGGCTCTGGGCTAACTGGGGTGGAAAACCCTGAGGTCAGCGAGTTTTTCCAGGGCTTTTCAGGAGGCAACCAGGCTCTCACTGCTAAACCAGGGGCTTGGGCTGGGGGCGCAAGAGACTTCAAAATTACCTTTAAAAAGAAGCCCTTTGAAAGCGTTTGCTACCTTTTGATGGACTGGGCATGTAGTTTGTTTGGTGGCTCGTGTCCCAGCAAGGATATTGCCAGTGGCCTCTCGGACGCGCAGCTCAAGGACAGATTTTGCAGCTCCTCCCGTGCAGCATCGCTCCCCGCGTCCACAGCTCTGGCCATGGAGACGTTGGCTTCCCCTTGAGCTGCCCACCCAGGCCCCGTGCTGGGGACGTTTTCTGACCCTTTGAGAGGGTCTGACCCTCTTGGTAAGACTCTTTTCTGTCTCAGCCTCCCTAACCCAACACGTGCCACAAGGAGCTCTGAAATCAGACAGTTCATTCATGTGCCTGCGAACGGCTGCTGGCTCCCGAGCGAGGGTGAAATGCTGCTGCCCAAAGGGGATGTGAAGCCTCCATCCTCTTCGTGAGACACAGCAATGTCCTTCTCCCTCTTCTCCTTTTTACAGAGATGCTCCTGCTGCTCCTGGTCTCCGGCCGGCACAGCTGTGCTCCGCAGGAGCACGTGGATTCACACTGGCAGGCACTGAAGGACTGGCACGGATCAGAAGCAGCACTGTGAGAGGAGTTTTTGGCTTCTCAGTTTGCTGTCAGCTCCGCTCCCTGGCTAAATTTTTGATAAAAGGCCTCTCCCGTGCCTCGTGCAAACCAGGACCTAGCCCTTCTTTCCGAAAATACTTCCCAGCTTTCTGATTTTCTGCCCATATAGAGTTTCTTGGTGAAAAACCAGAGGGCTGAGCATCAGATGGTGCAGAAGAGAAGCCAGGGTCTCCTGGGGCTCTTCCACCGCTCTCTGCCGGACATGCACAAACCTGCAGGGTCCCAGAGGCGGCTCTGACCGTAAACCCAGGCAGGAGAGATTTAAATGAGCGGTGAGTGGGAAAACCCAAGGCAATTACAGAAATCCTGTGGAAACCAGCTTTTCCCCCAAGCCTGACCTCTTTGCACAGCTGGCTCCGGCTCCATCACCGTCCCCCAAAGCCAACATGCTCCCAACGCGCTCCCCCCCATCCTCCAGCTCCCGCCTGAGCTGTGGCTCCCACCATGGGCTGTGTGTTATGGTAAACCCCTGCGTTTCTCTTGCAAAGCTCCTCTCTGCTTCTGGCACCAATGGCTGAAGCACGAGAGACCAGAGGGACAATATCAGGTTAAAACCAGGCACCGAGGTCCAGCCTCTGCCTCTCACCTAACTCCTGCCAGGGAACGTTCCCAACCCGGCAGCGCTTGGGTCCCATGGGTCCCATGGGCTGTGGGTGCATCTCAAGAGGTTCCCAGGGTCTTGTCCCCTGTAGAGAGAGGTGCTGGGTGGACACGGGGAAGAGCAACGGGAACGGCGGCGGGGTGCATGGCACGGGCTCTCGGTGGAGATCCAAGCTGAGCCCCTGGGAACGTACGGGGGAGCTCCTTTTCTAACCCGCATCAGTCTGGGTTTTCCTGGCTGAACCTCCGCTGCTCAGACAGGCAAATGCCCGACACGGATTTCTCTTTAAATAGAGCCCAGATTTAAGACTGCGCTGAGCCGCATCTCCTGCCAGGTATGTTGAATTTGGAAACCCGGAGGATACAGTGGCAGATGGGAAAGTGGTCGGACTTGGGAGCTCTCCTTGCAGCACGGAGGGCATGGAAATGGGACTCCATTTTAGGCAGATCGTCCTGGCAAGAGTCCCGGGCTATGGGAAGCCAGCCCGGGCAATTTAAGAAGGGTTTTCCATAGGTCGCGTCTGTTGTTTGGTGAATGTGTTTGACAGTTGCCTCCAACATGCATTTTAAAGGGAAACCTTAAACGCCTGGCCCACTTGCTCTTTTTCCCCTTGCAGCACGAGCACCCCCAGGTCTCCCTGGGCTCAGGGGCAGCGGGGGGGGGGGAAGTTGACACCATCGGGGTAGGCAGAGTGACCGGGTCCCCTCAGTCGCTCCTGCTGTCTCCCGTGGGCATCCTGCCAAGGATCCCCACGATGATCACATCACCCGAAATGGGATCCGCTCCCCAGCTGGAAGACCCCACGCAGTGCAGGGGAAAGGGGCCGGTGAAGAGGCAGATGATGGGAGCCCACCAAAGCCCCCTCGCTCTCCCCGGTACCCCCAGCCTCTGCCCCCCCCTGCCCCCAGCTGCAATTCCCACCCGTGTTTGCCAGGACAAGCCGGAGAAGGCAAGTGCTGAGAAAGGAGCCCCGACTCAAGCACATCTCCGAGCGGCTTNGGCTTTTGTGTGTCATCTTCCTACAGCCCTTCATTTTGGGTGCTGACCCTGGGCACACCGACACATTTTTTGGGTCTGAGCCAGGGGCACTACAGCATTTTTAGGGGGCTGAAGTTGGGGCACCACAGCCTTTTGGGGAGGGGGGGGCTAAGCCAGGNTGCCAGGATGCACCCCAGCATTTTAAGGTGCTGATCCCAGAGCTCATTGCAGCATTTTGGGAGACTGAGCCCAGGATGCACGCCAGCATTTCTGGGGGACTGATGCCAGGATGCACCCCAGCATTTTAAGGTGCTGATCCCAGAGCTCACTGCAGCATTTTGGGGGGCTGAGCCTAAGGTGCTCTGCAGCATTTTGGGGCGGGGCCTGATGCCAGGATGCACCCCAGCATTTTAAGGTGCTGATCCCAGAGCTCACTGCAGCATTTTGGGGGGCTGAGCCTAAGGTGCTCTGCAGCATTTTGGGGCGGGGCCTGATGCCAGGATGCACCCCAGCATTTTGGGGGACCTGAGCCAGGGTGAACTGCAGCATTTTGTGGGGTTGAAACTAGGATTCCCCCCAGAATTTTGGGGGGGCTGAGCCCAGAGCGCACTGCAGCATTTTGGGGGGCTGAGCCTAAGATGCTCTGCAGCATTTTGGGGCGGGGCCTGATGCCAGGATGCACCCCAGCATTTTNATGTACCCCAGTATTTTGGGGGAGCTGAGCCAGGGTGCACCACATGAATTTGGGGGGGGCTGAACCAAGGATGCCCTGCAGCGTTTGGAGGGACTGAGCCCAGGATTCGCCCCAGCATTTTGGGGGGACTGAACCCAGGATGCACGCCAGCATTTTGGGGAAGCTGAGCGAGAGCAAACTGCAGCATTTTGCAGGGCTGAAACTAGGATTCACCCCAGCATTTTGGGGGGCTGAGCCCAGAGTGCACCACAGCATTTTGGGGGAGCTGACCCAGGGTGCACCACAGCAATTTGAGGAGGGGGGGACGGGACTGAACCGAGGATGCTCTGCAGCATTTGGGGGGGACTGAGGCCAGGATGCACCCTAGCATTTTGGGGGGACTGATGCCAGGATGCACCCCAGCATTTTGGGGAAGCTGAGCCA
>VWZL01000023.1:168212-191131 GCA_013396915.1 Stercorarius parasiticus | reverse complement strand
TCCCGCCCCGCCCCGGGGCCGAGCCCGCCGCACCGGCGGCACTGGCGGCACCGGCGGCACCGGCAGCATCGGCGGCCGCGTTTGCCCTCTAGCGCCGGGCGGCCGCATCCCGCACCGGCCCCGCGGGGGGGTGCGCAACCCCCCGCCCCGGGGGCTTCGCAAAAGCCACCCCGCACAGCCCGTCACCCGCTGCCCGCCCCCGCCCCCGGGGTCTCCTCGCTTTACCCCCATCCCAANGGGGGTGTGGGGGGGTGTGTGTGAGCCAACTGCGGTGCCAAACCCAACAGCACGACTCTGTGCAGGAGCAGGGGGGGGAGAGAAGGTGTGCGAAGCCACCACAATTTCCACCAAAGCCGTGAAATAATTATATATGTTTAGCAAAATGCATAGCGCTCTCCCCCATCACCCCTTATTTTAGCCTTGCAGCATCAAGGCGAACTGTGGGTGTGTTAATCAGATGGGGGGCTCAGCCCTGGCAGGGGACAGGCACCCCGGCAGTGTGCCGGCAGGGACACAGGGCTGTGACGGCATCGGATGGGACAGGACAGCACACGACACACAGGACACGCCAGACAGGGCCCCGGCAGCGATGCACCGTGATGCCAACCAGAGCCGTGTGCCTGGCACGCTGGCTGTAAAGCCATTTACCTACCCAGAGCTTTTTACAAATATTTTGGAGCAAAATAAATAGCAGCAAACAAAGCGCCGCCTGGGAAAGCCACAAAGCGTGACCAAGGAGCCGGGCCGGCAGCAGCTTCACCAGCTCTGCCAGAGCCCAGCTGTGTTTTACAGGGGGTTATCGCTGACCCAGAGACTCGCAGCGATGAAGGCCACCAGGGCGCTCGGTCGTCTGCGCCCTCCTGTGCCTCAGTTTACCTAGGCAGAGCACGGAAGCTGCTGCCTTCCAAGCACTGACTCAGGCGCGGGGTTTCTGCAGCACTGCAGGCACCTTGACGGGGCAACACTTCACATCCCAAAAAATAAAAATATCGGAGCATCATTGCTAGCGGTCTATGTTTATTCTCTAAATGCTTATTTAAACGCAGGCCTTTTCTGCCCAGGAGGGGCAAGTTTTGGCCCTACTGCCTGCAGCCCCCCAGCGCAGCCAGGGAGAGAGGGAAGGCGACGCTCCGTGTGTAACACGTGGAGACAGCGCATCAGCTCTGGCCTCTCCCGGCAGTTTTTAAGAGGCTGTTTGACCCTTCTCCGGTGCCAGCAGTGCTCCCAGCCCGCCCACATGTGCTCCACACATTTCATGCAGCCCTGGGCTTATTTTGGGGCAAATGTCAGCAGGGTCCTGTTGGAAACGTGGGCTTGGGGCTGGCGATGGAGAGCCCACTTCCGCGGGGTGACTCACGCTGGAAGCACGGCCCTGCGCAGCAGACCTCTCGGCCAAATACTGCTGCGAAAATCTCTCTCGCTGCCGCTTCCTACAAGTTTTGTCTCCGATTCTCCTTCCCTGCTTATTTTCATCACCTTCTGCTGTGGTTGCTGGTAGGGGAAGAGCCCATCGGAGAGCTCAGACAGGGAGGTTTTGGTCGGCTTTGCCGAAGCACGGTGCATGTCATGAGCTCTGGCCATCCTCGTGCTCGGCTCTGGCTGGGCTGGAGCCACCTGGGCCTGATCCCAGGCCCCAAATCCTGCCCTCTCCCGGGGGACGCAGCAGGCAGGGTCCTCCCCTCTGCCGCCCAGGGCTGCTTTGCCTCCCTCTGTCCCCCGTGTCCCTGTCCCCAGGGCTGCTGAGGGAGCGCCCCAGCACCTCGGTGCTCCATTTTGGGGCTGTTAGCAGGAGCGTGCTATCAGCTGTGAGCTCGAGGACAAATGAGCTCATTAGGCTGCAAGTGCTAATTAGCAGCCTTTGCTTAAAAGGGTTGGAGCGGGACCAAGGGCAGTATTTCATTGGTGATGTAGGGAGCTGGGGTGTCCTGCAGCTTCCCCAGTGCAGGAGCCTGTCCTGGATCAGACACCAATGTCTTTCTGCCCAGATTTGCACCCAGAGCAGTGTCTTCCCAGGCTGGATCCGTGTGTGGAGGGTGCTGTGAGGCAGCATCCCTTTGCCTGGCTGTGGATGGTGCGTGGTGAACTGCTGCCTGCTCCTGGGAGGCTTGTCCTATTGATGGCATCTGCTGCCGTGTGCATGTGGAAGAGGTGACCCGAGTGGCTGCGACAGCGAGTGAGCAGCCCTGTGCCGGCAGCCTCTGAGTGCTGGGGGTGAGTACTGGGGTCTGCGGCTGCTTGAGCATGGGATGTGACCCTGGGATTTGTCCTGGTTGGTCTGTGGCTGTTAGCAAAGTTCAGCTGTACCTCTAGCAAAGCCTGCTGGACCCTACTGGGTGCCAGGTGGCTCTGAGCACTTTGCTGTTGGGGCCCTGGAGGTGCAGCTTGGCCCTGGTGTTGGGTCTGCCTGTGGGTTCTGCAGAGGTGGCTTCTCCTCTGAGCAACGCTTTGTGGTCTTGCTGCTCTAAGTGGCGTTGGAGAAGGCTGGGATAAGCTCGTAGCTCTTGCTCTGAGAGCTCAGCTCTGGAGGATGCTGCTTGTGCAGGCACAAAGTTACGGGACTGTGGGCTTGCTCCTCTGTGTCCCATGCAAGTGTGTCCCTGTGCCAGGCCAGTGAGCCATGAGTGTGTCCCCAGGCTCCGCAGGCTCCTCTCTGGCTCCTTGCAGGGGGAAAGGGAGCTCTTGATGCCCCCCGGCCCCGATGAAGCCAGGGCAATGCAACTCCTCTGCTGTCTGCCTGCTGGAAATACCCATTTCACCTCTCGAATAGGAAATCTCTCTGTAGAGAGAAATGCCTTAGTCTCTATTCTTGGCTTACTCCGAATTAGCATATACCTCTGTTTTCCTGGCTCAAACGCTACCTGTGAGGCAAAAACCCGATTGCTGGTCTTTGTCCCTGGAGGTGCCTGTGACCACAGGGCAGAGCACGGCGCTCCGGTAGCGCTGTGCCATGCTGAGCTCCTGAGCCTGCCCCACCACGGGGCATCGTGCGGGGCTGGGGACACCGAGCAGCCCCCAGGAGGTGGGACACCCCCCTTTCTTTTGGCTGGGATCGTCTCCAGAGGGCTTTGGGGTGGGAGGAGGGTGCATGCTACGGCCCAGCTGCTGGTACAGGGTGTCTTCCCACGATTCCCCTTCCTGTGAGCAGGAGCGAGCCGGCGCCATCCCCCCACGGAGGAGCAGGCAGGGGAGAGCTGCCTGCAGGCAGCAGGGGAGCCAGCACGCTCATTTTTTATGCATTACACGCTTTTCTATGAATAAACTTGGGAGTCTTAATAGCAATATTGTTTGTATCCATCTGCGAATGCGCACACGTGTAGGAGGAAGAGAGCAGAGGGAGCTGAAATGACAAAATATGGGAATGTGGGGACCTGGGGGCTCCCTAAGTGCTTTGGGGCCAGTTGTGGTGATAACTGGGTGGTTGTCCTTGTGGCTGCTGAGGGGGCTGTGTGTCCTGGGGAGCTTGTTAGAGGGCCCCGGCATGGGGATGTGAATCCTCAATCTGAAACAGCTCCGTCCTCTCCAGCGGTGCAACGAATGGGAAGGAGGTGCAGGATGCAGCCTGCCTTCCCTGCACAGAGAGCTCTTGGGGGTGAAAAACGGGCTTTTTAATTCCAGTCCTGAGCCATCCTTTGCAAGGAGGTCAGGAAAAGGCTGGTTCTCCCAGGTGCTGGCTGCTGCCACCTTCGCACGTCATCGTTCCCCTGGCCCTGACCCAGGAGAGCTCTACAGGGGAAATAAAACCACCCCAAGCATGAGAGAAACCCTGCTGCTGGTTCTCTTGTGGTGTTGGGGAGTCCAGAGCAGCCCCCCAAATGGCAGAAATATCGGTAAAGTCTCTTTTTGGGGTGTTCTAGACCTGCTTTGTATTTCCTCTGCCCAGCCCAGTGGTGGATGGGATCTGGCTGCAGGACAGCTTGGTTAACCATAGGGCTGGATCAAAGGCGTTCACATTTGGTCCAGGCCCATTTAACGCTTCGGAAGGTGATGAAAAGGGGCTGTGTGCATGTGTGTGAAGTGAAAAAACACTGTAAAAGATTCCTCTCCTATAAATCCCCGCAGCTGAAACGGGGGGGCCTGGGACAGGCTGCCAAGTGTTGCAGAGGAGAAACCAATCCGCCCGCTCTGGTTTGATTTTTCTAACAGACCTGGGCAAGCACAGCAGCAGGACAATAATTTAGAGCTCCCCTAAATGGTTTTCAGGTGCGAGTAGGTAGCATAACATGGGCTATAACACTAAATGAAAGGAATGGCTTTGCTTCCATAAATGTATTAACAATACATCATACTTAAGAGTAATAGAAACTTGGCTACATAAACCTTGAATTTTTTCTCTTACGTGATAGGATAGTATGGAAAAAAAAGGTGAAGTATTAATTTTACAGTCGAGAGGTCCTATGGTGATGGTTATAGCAGCGTTTCTGGGCTGGAGAGATCCAGACTGAGTTGGGATCTGGGGTGCTTGGGCATCAGCAGCATCTGATGGATGCGGGTCGTGCTGTTTGAGCACGGTGCGGGTGCTGCTGGGGCTGCCCTGTGCTGGGATCGCTGCGGAGCGGGGTGAAACATCGCTGCAGCACGGTGAGACCTCGGGCACCCTCCGTCCACGAGGTCTTGCTGAGCTTGGGGCTGGTGGGACCCGACTGGCGCCAGTGGAAGGCGGCTGCTGGAGGAAGGGTCCCTGGCTGTAACCCTCCCCAGCCTGCTCTGTGGGGGCCGCGGGACCACACCAAGGGCTCCCTCCACCGTGGGGCTGGGGTGAAGGCTGCTTGGCCTTCGGTGCAGGAACCAGCCTTGTTGCCCTTCTAATACAGAGCTGATCTATGAGGATCCGCTCTCTTGGGCCCCCCGGCGACCCACGTAAGCAGTGATTTATAAATTTAGGCTATGCTTGCACATGGGCGCCCCGACTCCCTGCAGTTTCCAGGGAAAAAGCACCTTTAAAGGGTTTGGCAAGTGCCTCCTCGCTTCTAGAGGATGGGTGTCCGGAGGTTTCATGACATCATTTGAGGCTTTTTTTCCCCCCCCCCCCCCCTTCNNCCCTCCCTTTCCCCAAACAATAAACAAGTCCGTTTGCTGCGGGGCTGGCTTCCCTCGCCCTGACCACCTGCACGGCTTACTGCGTCTAATGAAACACATGTTTTCCCAGCAGTCTGGCCTGGAGGAAAACGTCTGCAAAATGACATATTCTTCTAGTTACAGTTTGCAAAATTGTATTTTTTTTTTTATTTTTTCCCCCTGAAGTGCTAAATATAGCCTCCTCGAGGCAGGAGTGGGAGCACTTCTGCCGGCTGAGGGGCAGGGGGGAGCAGAGGAGATGTGCCGCAACGCCGGCAGCCGCTGCAGAGGAGCAGGAGAAAGGAGAACGTCCGCTTTCATACGGGTAGCGCTTGCAGGGCGATGAAAGTTGTCTCTCCCTATTACATGCTTAATTAAAAAGGAAGCAAAGGGAATACTTGGGAATTCTCACGTTGGGCCAGGCTTGGCGTCTGAGCTGGGGGTCTCTCCCACGGACATGCCGCCCCCCCCCAGCATGCGTCAGCCCATCCCGCTGGAAAAAGGCTGGTTTTCAAAGCAAATGACATGGAAATAATTAAAACTCTAGGTTTATAAGATGACTTCAAGCTTTTTTTTTTTAAAATCTGTAACCACCGAAAGATGTTGAGAGCTTAAAAAAAAAAAAAATTTAAAAAAAAAGCAGCTTTTTACTAACAAGGAGCTGAAACAGAAGGGAGAGAAAGTTGGGATGTGCCGTAAGCCGTCGGTGTCACCTTGCAGCGGGAGCACTGACAGAGGTGGATGTGGGCACTGATGCCTTGGGGTCTGGGGGCTCTGGAAAATGAGATTTGCTGAAGTTGCTGTGAAATTATACAAGGCCCTTTTTGCTCCGCAACCCGAGTCGCTTTTCGTATTAGACACCGCTGTCAACCCACGTGGGACGAGCGGTGTGTGGCACTCGGCTGTGCTGGACACCGGGTTTTACTCCATCCCAACAGCACCCTGACATCGGAAGAGGTGCCCTTGTACATGACACTCGGCTCCATCACAAATACGGCATGCAGATGGCATAGGAAAATCTACTTGTCCACCGAAAGAAAGATCTTAAAACCTGCTTCCTAGTAGATTTGTTTGGTTTATGAAGGTGCTCATTTATTACAGCACCGCATTCGGTATAAATATCTTTTGTGAGTGGAATACTTTTGCATTTGTCGTAACTCGGAAAATGCAAAGTATACAGCCTGTTTTCTTTACTTTTATTGCATTCTGATGCATGAATCCCTTTAAGATAGGATTTTATCCGTGATGAAGAGCATTACGGGTGCCTGCGCTGTCTGCCCAGGCTGCTCTGAGGCCAGGCTCCCCTGCAGCATCCCCGGGGGCTGGTCGGGGGTGTCCCCAGCTGTGGGACAGGCTGGCACAGGACCAGCAGCAGCAGGACCCGGCCACTTCAGGAGGTGCCGGCCACAGGGAGAGGCCGAGTGATGCAGGCTGAGGGTGACACGCAGCACCGTCTGCCGGAGGAGATGCCGGAGTTTGGTTTAAAGCAGTTGCCAGGAAGGTGGGCAGCCCTGGGGATTAAATAATCCCTGCTCTGCCCTCCCGAGTGGGTGCCAGCCCGCTGCAGCCGCTGGCACGTCCCTGGCGTGTGCTGGCAGGGAGTTTTCTCCGTTCCTAATCTGTCCCAGGCCCTGGGCTGGTTTGGGCTGAGAAACATCTTTTTCCTGTTACAAGCCGGGGCAGGTTTCTTGCTGATGCTGCATCTTTCCCCTTGAGCTGGCATTTCTGTGACACTGACTCATCTCCGGTTGCTTTGCCACCCCTCACCTGGCACCGCTCCTGCCCGGCCCCGGGAGCACCGGCTGGGGATGGTGCCGGGGCTGTGACCCCCAAAATGGGCGGTGGAGAGCGGGTAGGGGACCACCGGGCAGCGGGGGCCCTGCGAGCCACACCAGCCATTGCAGGCAGGGCTTCCGCACATGCCGCAGCTTGGAAACTAATAATAATGCTAAAATAACATGTGGGAAGAGCCAGAGGAAACTGTAGTTTGTGAGCTTGAATTAGGCAAAAAAAAAAAAAAAAAAAAGGTGGGGGTGGGAACATGAGTCCAGACCCCCGTGGCTGGGGGATTCCTTCCCTGCAGCAAAGGGGTGACTCTTCCTCCATCCCACTTCATGGCAAGGGCCACGGAGGGAGACAAAATCCAAGCAAAGGACAAGGAGAAAAAACTTAGCAACGCTGTTACGTGGTTTTAAGCAAGTAGCGGAGTTAAACCTTCGGTGAATTCCCAGACAGAAGCGGGAGCGAGCAGCTCCGATGCTGGTGCGGTTTCAGAGCAATCTTGTCTCTGGGATGGTTTTATGGGCCGGAGGGAGGAAGAGAAACCACCTGCTCGTTGAGGTAGTAAGTTCCTTAGCCTGAAATATTTCTCACGTGGATCTCCAGAATCCACGAGGCATTTGTTTAGACATTGGGACTGTGTTTTGGTGAGAGCCAGTCTGACGTCTGTGGCCTTAAACGCTTTCACATTTTCCTTTTATTTTTTTTTTTTTTCCGTTTTCCTTGGTTGCTTTAGTTGGATGCCTTGGGCTGGTGTCTCCTGCTCTGCAGCCGGTGCTGCATGGCAGAGCTGCTGCTGCTCAGGCCAGCACAGGCAGCCAGGGGACGGCGAAAAGTAGGGTCAGCATTCTCTATAAAGAACTGGCTTTCTTTATAGTGTCTTCAATTTTTATTTTTTTTCCTTCCCCTCCAGAAAAAAAAATAATCTGAGAACGTGCTGGCATTCGGCTTTGGAGCAAAATCTCTGATTTCATTAACAAAGAAAGCACCTTCTTTTGGCTGCTCTTTGCTTAAAAATCCAATTTTCAAGTTCCTCTTCGGCACAAGCAGGAAACTTTGCACAGAACTCTGGTGTCGAATCTAAAGCAGTGCAGATTGAGAGAGACTGCCTTGAGGGTGACGGGGTTTTTCTGCCTTGCTCGTGGGCTGCGTCTCTGCTGTCCCCAATACCCAAGTAGGTGCGGCCGTGCACGGCTTGGCCATGGCCAGGCTGTCATCTCCAAGGTCAACGCGCATCCCCTCTGCTCTCACAGGAGCTGCAGGCAGGGAGCCTCGTCTCTTTTGATTTAAGCCAATTGCTGCATTCTCAATGCACGGGCACAGATCGCGTTGTGCAAGAGAGCACTTTGGACATCGGAGGCTCAATGCCTTTCCCAGCGAAGTCCGTTGGCTTCAGAGACAATGGCCAAAGGGCCACTACAATGTGGCTCAAAAACTCGCACCCTCGTGCTTGAAACTCAAGGTTGCAGAAAAGCTTTTGACCTTCTGACAAACAGAAGGAGCGCGAAGCCGCTTGCGAGCAGATTCACAGGTGGAAAGCAAAGAGGTGAGGCTTCCAAAGCCCTAAAGGACCACGTGCCAAGGTATTTGCTCTGTAACACTAGTGGTGGGGAGGGAAGAGGAGAGCAATTCGCCTTTTAGGAGAGCGCATGCCGGGGACATGAAGTACACCGGGATGCCCTCGCAAGAACATCCTTGCTCCACTGCAGGGCAGCTGGGAGCGAACCCTCCATCAGCGGATGCTTCAGTTAACGCAGGTGATGGATCACAGGGCAGCAGGGATCTGCAAATGCCATGGCAGAGGCAATAACCCGGACTGACACCTCGGCATGGGGAACTGGCCGGCTCCTGCCTTCCTGGCATCGGTGTTGGCGAGGCCAGGGACCGCGGCGCCCATCCTCCGCAGGAGCACTGGGCCAGTAATGGCCTTACCAGGGTATGGACGGCAAAGCAGAGAGCTCTCCAGGCACCTGGAATGTGTTACATCTGCCTCCAGAGTCTAAAAATGGCTCCTCCTTTCTTTTTTTAGAGAGGGTTGTCTAGAAAATGCCAGCACCGGGTGCCCTTGGACTCAGGTGAATGGGGAGCTGGGATCTGATTTTTTTTCTGCCTGATGGCGCTTCTGGTTTGGAAAGGCATTTGAGCTGCTTGGAGGAAGTGTTCTGCAAAAGTATGAAGGCTTGTTATAGTAACCCAATTGTGTCTTGGAGCGGGTAACGTGCTTATTTTCCACAGTGGACTGTTCTGGAGAAATAACCAAAAATATTCAATTCCTAACCTGCATCCAGAGGAGCAAGAATTCCCAATTCAAGCGAGGTGAGGGCTGGGCTCACCCTTCTTACGCTGCTGGTCTGGAGGGCAGGTTTGAAGCTGGCGAGGAGGCGAGCAGCAGGGAGGAACTGGGGGGACTCGTGCTGTGACGATCTCGAGCCTTAACCAGGTTTCAGGTCAAATTTGTATTTCCCTTTTCTGAAATTTTTGAACCCCCTCGAAGCTGGTGCTGAAAGAGGCTATTACATTGTTTTCCTTTAAGAAGTTAATAATAATAATAAAAAAAAAACCCCACACCAAACACATTTTGGCCTCTGTAAAAATTCACATCCCTTTCTTCAAGCTGCCCTCGAGCATGTTGAGCCAATCCAGGATGCTCTGCCGCAGCGGGCTGGGTGATGCTACCAGGGCACCGTCCCCACCTGGAGTCCATCAGCTATTTTCTTTCTCCCACCCTCTCTGCATTAACACCATTTCCCCCCGTGGTAGGGCCAGTGGAGCATGAAACTCTGCGAGTGCGAGCGATACCCCTTGTTCAGTCCCCGGGGGAGCCTGGGGGGCTCGGGCATGGGAGATGGAGGCAGCGCAGACGATGGAGGCAGGACCCTTCTCCTGGCTGTCCCCCCGGCTTTTCCACACAGCAGAGAGGAAAGCAGGTTTGAAAAGCTTTTTTTTTTTTTCCCCCCTTCCTCCTTTGCAAATGATTTTGTGCCCAGAGTTACTTTTACCGTTGCATATTTTCCCCTCCAGGAGGTTCAGCAGTGTATTAAATCAAGCTTTCCTCTGATGTTGTGATTTTTACGGACTGCCAACTGCACACAGCCAGTTTGGCATCTTCTCTGACAAACCAAGGTTTTAATGGCTTTACCATTTGTATTTAGGGCTTAGCTGCGTGTGTCACTCCAGTAGAATTAAATTGGGGGTGGGGGGGGAACCAAACAGAATTCATACTGCACAGCAATTGCCTCCGGACAGGGAGGAATTGCTGCAGATGGGCAAATGGAGGGAGCAGAAACCGGCAGCTGTGAATAGCTCCGCTGTGGGGCAGGAGATGAAATAATATTCGTAATAGGTAGTTCAGAATAGTTACTTAAGAGGGTTTGTAAGTCTGCAACGGTAAGTTTCCCAGGGGAAAGAATCTGTTTTGATCAGGGAGGTATTTAATTTCCTCCTTTAGTTTGAGAGGGGGTAAAGTGCTTGGGGTGCAAGGGCTTTCCCAGGACCGCTCTGGGGTGATGCACTGGAGATGCACAGGGATCCAGCCAACCCTGGACACTCAAGCCTTCCTTATAGGGAAGGGGAAAAAAAACCCAAATATGATTTTTTTTTTTTTTGGGAGAGATGTGAGCAGGATCCAAGCTGGGGTACCTGGGAACTCGTCTAGACAGCGTATGCCACGGGTCAGGCGGGGAATTCGGACCACAGTTACTCAGCACGAGCTATGCCCCAGGGGATTCATCCCAATAATTCATTGTCCAGGCAGGGTGGATGTTTGTTCATTCAAAGTCAGAAATAAACAGGGAGAGGCTAAATAAATAGAAAAAAATAAGGCTATCTAAGTAAACAAAGAAATTCCTCGGTAGCAAACGCTTCTTTTATGGTTAGCGGTCTGGAAATAAGGCATTGGGAAAGCTGCTCGAATCGTGAAGTCACCGCGGCAGCACCAGGCACCTGGGGAACCTCGGACCCGGCGTCCAGCTGGGAGAGGGGTGACCTTAAATATATGGGGGACCCCATCCCCACAGCTGCTTCCTCACCCCCCCACACACACACCCCCCAAGGAGGCTGTGGCTCTCCCAGCTCCCTGCCATCTCCGTCGGACCCTGGGGCTCCGGCGACCCTTTCAGAGGGGTTTTAGCACGCTTCAGAAAGCGGCTTTCAAAGTGTAAAGTCATCTGTTTGGAGGCGGATGTTTATAGCTGGGCAGCGATTGCCAAGACATTAAGAAACACCCGACAAGGAACGCCTCAGCTATTGGATTTTGTATATACTTTTGCAAAAATGTTGTTGGCCAGGGCTTTGCTGCCTCCCTCAGCCCTGATGAGCCCTGGTCCGGCTACAAAAGCGTTTGGCCCCAGCAGGAGCTTGGTGGCATGGAAGGAGAGGAGAGAAGTGTTTTGGCGAGGGCTAATAAATACAGCTTACGCTAATCGAGTGCTGGGAGCTAAGGGCCAAAGTTCTTCCAAACACGGCGGGGGTGCCAAGTCTCTGCTTTATGGAGCTTAAATTACTTTGCTCTTTTTTTTTAAAAAAAAAAAAAAAAAAAAACACCCAAAAACCAAAATCAATGGATCTCTGCGGCACTACTTCACTGGAAGGGTTTCTCTTGGGTTAGTGTATATTTTATCCCCTGATGTTGCTTCTGGAGCGTGGCTGCCTCCTTCCTCCAGAGAACAGGGTGGCTGGGGGGCCTGTCCCTCCGGGGATGGTGAGCGCAGGTGGAAGGACCCTGCAGCTGCCCTGGGATGCTGAAAGCAGGAACCACAAACTTCACTGGCAAGGAGGAAGGTGTTGAATATCGATCTTTTAGCATAACTCAGGATTTTCCTGCTCCCATGGGCTACACCCCTGTGGGTGCCCTGGGTCCTGGCTCAACATCTTCCCCTCTTTTCCCAGGCTCAGGTCTCCCTCCGCTCCCCTGGACCAGGCTGTCCCCAGGGTGATCCCAGCTGGGACATTGCTCTTGTCCTTGGGGTTCGGGAGACCCCGGGGCACAGGAATGCCCCTGGAGCATCCCAAAGTGGGACACTTCTGGATCGCTGCCGCCAGGTGCTGTGATGGCAGGGCAGGGGAGGCTCTCACCTTCCTTGTCTTGTGCTCTGTAAAGACATAACGTGTCCTGGGTTCGCACAAAGCTGATGATCTCCAGCAGAGGCCGGCTTTCTGTTTACATCAGCTTTTGTTTTGGACAACCGAGTCTCCAGAGCCCTGAGCTCAGCGGGGCTGTGCGACGGCCAGGCATGACGGCACCACGTGCTCTGCTGGCCCGCGCTCGCCCTTGGCAGATGGCTCTGAGCTGCTCCCCGTCACCCAAGGGTGACAAATCTGCTTGCACCTGACTATGCTCAGACACCCAGGGGTCTGGGCATGTCGAGCTGCTGGTGGTGCGGCTTCATTTTCCCTTTTCCCTTCCTGCCAGGCCAGAGCTGCTTGCGGGTGTCATCCTGACCCCAGACCCAGGTGTTGAGCAGCGTTTGGTGCTCCTGAGCTGGGGGATATGTGTAACCTGAACATCCAACCTGCACCCATCCTTCCCCCGAAACTCTAGGAGAAGCACCCCTGGGAGCACTGGGTGCATCCCAGACCCATCACCCCGGGGCAGGTTTTATTATACCCCTGCACGACACCATCAGCCCTTCCTCCGTTTATATTAGTGAATTAGGGATTTAGTTTTCATTCCTGGCCTCTGTTTACATTCCTTGTATCCTAGCTTAATTCTTCCAAAACTCCAGGAGCAATAGCATCCAATACATGACACGCTCCCAAAGGTCAGGCGCAAGGAGGCATCTGCTGCGGGGAAAGGCTGAAGTTTGGAAAAAATGACCACACGTGGGAAAACCTACAGTGAATTGCTGGGATGACTTCAAAACGTCGGGGAGGAAGGTCAGGCGGCTGGCGAGTCGGTAGCACAAGCTCGCGTAGGGTTCACTTTCAGCTCTGGAGATGTCGGGGCAAGAGCTTGAGCTGGGACATGGATGCCTGACTGGAAGTTAAAGTTACTCATAGTTTTTTGTCTTGCAAGCACAAAGGCTTGCCTGGTTCCGCCGAGCAGTTTGGGGTCATCCTCACGCAAGCTGCAAGGGCAAGGTCAGTGCAATATTCTCCTTATCCAGATTTTATAAGAAGCCCATCCAAGGATCTCAATTTGGGGAAGACACGAGATCTTCCCTTTGGGAACAGCTCAGGAATGGCTTGTGTAATTCTCTGACCGGATCTGTAGCCAGATGAACTTGCTGCCTGGGCTGAAACCGTCCCTGCCTGCTCTCTCCTTGCTTTTTTCCCACTTCCACTGGCACTCGCAGCAAATGCTGGTGGTCGGGAAGGTGAAAACTTAGCCCAGGGCTCGGGTGCAGAGTTCAGCTCCAAGGTTGAAGCGAGGGGGTGGTTTAAGCCCAGTGGTGTTTGGCCGCGGAGCACGGATGATCTCCAATGTGCACAAGCCTTAGTTTGCACCTTGACGCTTTTCTTGGAACCTGTCAGGCTCGCAGAGAAAATATGAGGTTCTTTTGGTCACAAACTTCCGGCCTCTGAGCCACGAGCAGAAACTTTTCTCAGGAGCCAGACTTTTTAATGGTCGGAAGCTGAAGGTCACCCTTCCCCACCAAAAGCTGTTGCTCTGCTCTGTTTTCAGGATAAAACTGTTTTGTTTCTCGCTTTTCCCACCGATTTATTCCTGGAGGGATTGATGCCACTCTCCTCGGGTTGGTTTTGCAGCACGGTGGGACGTTCTCGGGGGCGGAACCTGCCAAGTGCAGCATCCTGGCTCTGAGCATCCCCTGCTCCTGACAGCAAAACCCAACATAAAGAAAACCATCCCAAGGGCTCGCTGAGAGCCAGGCAGAGCTCACAGCAAATCTTTTCCTACCGCCTTTCCAAGCGCCTGCGCCGGGACCGGCTGTTTGTTTGCAGCAGCACCGATCTCTATTGGAGATGTCGGCCCTGCGAGGAAGCGGCGCTGCCGGCTGCTCCGCGTCCCCAGCGACGCTCACGCGCGGAACCGCTCCCCTCACTGCTGCGTACCTTGCGGTCANAAAAAAAAAATAACCCTCCTTCAGCTGCCTGAGTTTGTGTTTCACCCCGTGGCAGCACGTGTGGGTCTCCCCGGCTGCTCCTGGCTCCGCGCCGCTGCAGGCAGAGAGTTTTTTGGGAAGTGCTGCACGGGCTGGATGGAACAGCGCAGAAATCGGAGGGGGATCCAAAAATGAAGTGGGAAGGCAGCCTTTAATATGCACCCAGCTTTTTTTTTTTTCTTTTTACAGGATTAATATCATATGATGAATACATGAAAATTGTCTTCTCTGGGCTTTTTAGACATTAAGGAGCCCTGCTGCTGAGTTTTCTGCTGGATGTCATGGGATGTCCTCGTAACAACTTTTTGCAAGGGGTTGAAATACTATTATTTCCTTGTTTTTTGTTTTCCCATCCATCGTTTCCCCTGACAGCTGTTTACATTTTGGAAGTATTACATCAATATTATCACAGCACAGCTCTTCTCCTTTGAACTCTCGGCATTTCTCGCTCATGCAAAGAAGCCCGCTCCGGCGGGGGGGCTGATAACTCGGCAGAGGAGGGGTCTGCAGGGCAACACGGCCACGCTGCATAGTTCAAACCAGTTTTGCAGGAGATGAGTCGAATAAGACCCTGCTCCCCTGCTATCCCAATCGGGTCCAATTTAGACTAACGAGAAACCCCCAGGGATCTGCAAGCTGCTTGCAGGTAAAGAGAGATGAAGCAGGAGGGGTCTGATGGACGTCGCTCAGGAACCCAAAGCAGCTCCCGGGGTTTCTCTTTTTGCTTTGCTGCAGAGAAACCTCTCACGGCCAGTCCTTTGGCTGGAGCAGAACAGCGGATCCCTGTAAATCCGACTTTCCGCTGGTTTCCAGCTCGGGGAGTTTGAGGCAAGAGGCAGCTGCTCTTGCTTGGTTTTCCGTAGAGTTTTTTAACTTCTGAAATATTGTGTTTTAGACCCCGCTTGCTCTGTTTGGGGAGGGAGAGAGAACACGAGGCCCAGGATCCTCTCTCTAGTATTATTTTCCCCGTCTTTCCTCCAAACCCCTTCAAGCCAGCTGGTTCCAGTGCTCTGCTTCCAAACAACTTCTCTGAAAACTGAATCAAGACGCAAATTTCAAGGTTATATAGGCCTTTTGTAATTTTTTTTTTTTTTTTTTAATGAAAAACTGTCTTGGCTTCCAAGTGCATGGGAGAGTTTAGTTCCCAGCGAGGGATTTCCCCTCGCGTGCCCCGTCGGCGGCCCCGGGCCGGCAGCAGGAGCAGCGAGGCTGCAACTCCCACTCGGAGCATCCACTTCTCAGGGATCCCTCCCTCTGTGCTCTCTCCGCTTTCTCTGTCTTAAATCTCATCCGCGCTTCCTGCCCAAGCTTTTTAGTATTCCCTTTTATTCCCTAAAAACTCCTTTTTAACCTTCACCAAGCCAGAAATGCATTTCGTTCCTTTCAGCTGTTGCTGTCCCCTGAAATCCTGCTTTCTCCTCCAGAGTGATACAGGGGGAAAACCAGCTGGGAGACGCAGTTAAGAACTGAAAATGTCTGTCAGGCGGCGTTTTGCTGGTGGAAGGAGCACTGTGCAAACAAGCTAAAGAGCATCCGTGTCTCTGCGCCGTTTTGGATCCTACAGCTGCTTTGATCTCCGTCCCAGACATGTGTCCTCTCCTGCCTGCAGACCCCAAATGTATATTTTCAGGAGGCAAGAGGGGAGAATGAAAAGAAACTGGATCTCCCAGACACTCTGTTTCATCCAAGAGTGTCTCCAACGGAGCTTATCTCCCTCCTGCAGACCCCAAACTGTCTGACAGACACTCAGTAGACAGAGACACGGGTGTTTGGAACCATCTCAAAAGATCTTTGCTCTCGGCTGGTTGGGAAGGGGGACAAAAGCCCCGTCCAAGAGCGTTGCTTTCTCCTCTGCTTTGAGGTGAGGATGCTGGCACCACGGCGGTGGCCGCAGTGGGCAGACCCCTCTGGCTTTGCTTTTCTCCTGGCTGCGAGGACAGTCTCGTGGTGCTCAATCGCTGCAGGTAGCAACCACATGTGGAGATGCCCCTGTTGGCAAAGAGGGCTTGGGCTGGAGGGCAGGTAGGGACGGACTGCCAGGGTCACATCTACTGTCTGAAAGCAAACCAAAGACTGGATTTATCCTTTCCGCTTGGAAAAGGGGAAGCAAGGCGGTGGCTGGTCCTACCTTCCCAGTGGAGCTGCCCCAGCTTGAGCTGCATGGCCTGGCCCATGGGTGCTCGGGGCTGCGTCCCAGCCCCAAAGCCTTGCCGCCATCGGAGCTGAGCTCCTGCTGGAGCTGCCTCCTGGGCACCTCCTCCAAAGGGTGTCCCCAGCCTCGGGAGGAAGAGGATGGAGGAAGAAGGTCCCACCCTGGGGATGCTGCTATGCTTTGGGTGTTTTGGGCCCAGAGGTCACAGGGCCCTAAATGACAGTGCTGCCTGGTGTGGGAGCACTGGGCATACTGGTCCAACAGCTGTGTACAGCAGGGGCGCCCCATTGTGCCCAAGGACAACCCTGAGAGAGGGGAGGAAAGCGCTCATTAGCAGTTTTCCTCCTGCTCCTTCGCTGTTTGCTTCCCAGCCGGGCTCTCCTGGGTGCCCATGCCAGTGGTGATGTGCCTGGGTAGGTGCTGGGGACACTAAATGGTGTGACTGGGTGCTCCAGCACTGCCTGGTGCCCTGTGGCATTGCAGCAGCCTCCTGGATGCTGTGGGCACCAGCCCCACTCTCCTCCACCCCAGGGCTGGCATCTCTGCAGGGGTGGCAGCTGAGCAGAGGTGGTGGTACCCAGCTGGAGGTGGCATCTGAGCAGACATAACACCCAAGCTTAGATGACATCTGAGATGAGGTAGTGCTCAAGCAGAGGTGGCACTTGCATAGAGGTGGCACCCAGGGGGAGGTGGTAACCAAATAGAGGTGGCACCTGAGTGGAGCTGCCACCAGAGCAGCCATGGCCAGAGATGGCACCCCGCAACCACCAGTGACCCCGTGCAGACCTTCCATCACCAAGCCCCCATCAGGGAGGGGTGTCCCCAGGGGACCCCAGCAGGGTGCCAGGGAGAAGACCAGAGCTCTGCGATGGGGTTGATGTTCCCAGCCATCACAGCCCTGCTGGGAAGCCGATCCCTAAAGGGTGCCGCCGCCGTGCGAAGGCTGTCCCCTCTCCCGTCCTGCTGTACCTCCTACAAGTTTCGCTCGTCCCTCCCACTCCCTCCCAATGCTCGCCTTCTGTCAGGGAGCCGGGAAAGGCTGGGGATAAGGAAAGGGCTCTGCGAGCGAGGCTACCAGTCTGGCTGGCTGCCTCCCGCGGATGCTCGGGGCCGGGGAGCGGGGCAGCCGGCGCTCCCATGGACCTCCCCAGCGGGATGCTCCTCGCCTGCTCCCTCTGCCTCCTGCCCGGTAAGCGCCCGCTCCCCCTCCTGCGCCCACCCCAATTCCCCAGGCGAGAGGAAAGGAACCGGGAATAACTTTTGCTTGTCTGGGAAAGGTGCTGGAGAAAGCCCAGGGTTAAAAAGGCTGCTGGAAAAGTCTTCCAGGGAGCAGGAGGGAGGGAGCGAGGCGGGCGCCTTCGAGGCAGGCGAAGGGGAGTTGAAAGGGATGGAGATCTTTGATGGGCTCCCAGGAACGAGCGGGCAGCGCGGCGAGCTCCCGGCCCCCTTCCTCGGCTGGGCTGCAGTTGGAGCGGGATTAGTTAGTGTTTTACTGTAGCATCAGATGGCGGGGAAGGAAAAAAAGCCCTCCCAAAATAAAGTCAGACCGTTTTACCCAGAGTTAATTTTTGTGACCCACAGGTGGTTTGTCCCGTTGCGCTGCAGGGGGCTGTGCAAAAGAAAATTGCTTGGGGTTAAGTAAGTTAGAAGAGGTTTTAGGGAAGCCTTTGGTTTCCGGAGGCGAGCCTGCAGCTTCCCCCATACGGCTCAGTGCGTGCGGGACGAGCCCAGCCAGGGACTGGGGCGGCGGGGGGTGGTTTATGCTTCTTGCTAGCCCCTGGCCGGCGCGCTTGGGCTCGCTTCTTGCAGAAGGAGACTCCCCGGCAGCGGTCGTTATTGCTGCAGTTACATCTGGCATCCTCCCGCACGCAGCCCAGGCTCAGAGCAGCCAGGCTGGGACCGCTCCGTGCTGCACATGGGGGGAAAAAAGAGCTTTTCCCTGCTACCAGAAGCGCTTCCACTGGCTCACGCCTCCCCACCAGCCGGCAGCGCTTCTCCCACTGCAAACATTTCTAAACATTCCGGTAGAAAAGCACGCTAGGGTTTCAGTTTGTTGGGTTGTTTTGGGTTTTTTTACTTCTTTTATGTTTTTTTTCCCCTTTCTAATTGCACTGTTGCTCGATCCTTTAAAGTCAGCCACAGCGGAGCTGCCTTTCTTTGCTTAATAGGGAACATGTGTCTGCGCCCTGCATGGCGGCGGGGCGCGGGGCTGCCTGCGTGGAGCTGCCGTGGCCCATCGCGCCGGCACCGGGACGATGGCGTGGCCCCGGCCCTGCCTACGTGGGTGACGGAGCCCGGGGGGCCATCTCCCCTCGTGGGTCTATGTCGGGTGTTGCAGAGCGTAGCTGGGGGATGTGGCAAATCGGCAACTCCGCCTCGGGCTGAACAGAAATCCTCCACACGGGTGTCCCTGCCTATGGGGGTTTCTTTCCATGGGTGTCCCTGCCCACAGGGGTTTCTGTGCCTCAGTGTTCCTGCCCACGGGGGTTTCTGTCCCTGGGTGTTCCTGCCCACGGGCATTTCTTTCCATGGGTGTCCGTGACCATGGGTGTCCCTGACCATGGGGGTTTCTTTCCATGGGTGTCCCTGACCATGGGTGTTTCTGCCCATGGGTGTTTCTGTCCATGGGTGTCCCTGCCCACGGGGGTTTCTGTCCCTGGGTGTCCCTGCCCACAGGGGTTTCTGCCCACGAGTGTCTGTCCCCATGAGTGTCCCTGCCCATGGGTGTCTCTGCCTACTGGTTTTTGGTTTTCCCTGACNTGTCCCTGCCCACAGGGGTTTCTGTGCCTCAGTGTTCCTGCCCACGGGGGTTTCTGTCCCTGGGTATCCCTGCCCATGGGTGTCTCTGCCCACGGATGATGTCCCTGCCCACGGGGGTTTCTGCCCATGACGGTTCCTGCCCACGGGGGTTTCTGCCTGTGCCTGGAAGGGGCCGGTGATGGCAGCGCTGCTGCAGCAAAAGTGAGCCATGTGCCAGCGGGGCGGACTAATGCTTCCAGCGCCCCATGGTTGTCTCCAGACTGGGGTGCATTGTGGCTACTGGTCGGTACATTTTGCTGAGGACTGATGCTGGCGGTTTGCCATCCGGACCAAAAGCAAGTTTGTGCGATTTGTGGGACGCCCAGGGCCCTGGGCTGAGCTGAGGGTGCCGGGTTGGGATGTGCATCCTTGGGAACCATCCCTTTGCCGTGCGGGCAGCGCTGCCTGTCCTTGTGTGTGCCCTCAGGTGCTTTGCCTGGGGGAAACCCCCCTCCTGGCTCTCTCCAGCAGCCCCGGGGCAACCTCCTGCGCTCGGCCTCTATCCCCGCTCTTGCATCGTGCCACGGGTTGGGAGTCCCCAGAGGCACCGTGGCATCTCTGGTGCTTCCTTGGCTATTACTTGCCACCAGCAATAGAGCCATGGAGGAGGCAGGCGATGCCGATGCCCGGCAGCAAGTCTCCTTCCAGCTGTCACCTTGCAGGGCCGGGGACCCCAGCGCCATGCCTCTGGGCACAGCCCATCCTGGGGACAACCCAAGGTGTCCCTAAACTTCCGATCAGGCCAGCTCCTCTTCCCCAAGGCTTCGGTGCAAGCAGGGTGCAGGTCTGGGCCAAAAGGGGGAGAGCCCAGGAAAGGGCTGCTGAGCCACGGCTTGGTGAAATAAATGCTTTCAGTGGCCACGGATTGTAGGGTGCTCGTTGACACCATGTGCTGGCAGGGAATCTGCGACTTCCAGAAGGATCCGGGGAGGATGTGCCGAGATGCAATATCTTCCCTTGTGTCAGACCATGCATCTCTTTTCCTTCACTGGATTGGTTTTCCAGAGAAGGCAGTCAGCTCCTTCCCTCTCTAAAGGGGCACCAAATGGTAAAACTTGCGTGCTCCATGGGGCATCTTTGGGATTGTCCAGGTGGGTTCCCAAGGGACCCTCCAATCCAATCCAATCCCATGGTGGGTACTTAATTTTGGGTGGCTGCACAGCCCCAACAGCGGGGCTGAGGGACCCACCTCCCCGCCTACCAGTTGTCCATCCACAGGCCAAGGCTTGGCCAGGGCAGATCTATTCAACAACCCCCCCTGAGGTTCATGGGGCCCTGAGAAGCCAACAACCCCCATGCCTCCCCAACGGATCACTTCCCTGGCATCTCCCTGGGAAAGGGGCAATCAGAGACCTGCCACTATTTATTCTTGACGCTGTTTGCGTTACGGCTAACGAATGAACTGCAAATGAAGAACCAACACATTCTTTAGGGCTGCAAAACGTGGCCATCAAACAGCTCCTCCCCGGCTTTTGGGGGGCCAGAATGCTGGAATTATGGAAGCACAAGGTACTTGTGTAGCTAACGCCCCGGAGCTGTTTGTCAGAGATTTTGTGGGTAACCAGGAATGTTACAAGACACGAGCCGGCGATGACTGATCCTCTGTTCATCCTCAGTATTCCCTGGCTCCCCATCCACCGCTGCAGCAGCCACCAAGCCCTGGGTTGTTTCCTAATAGCTGATGACAAATGCTGGCTTTGAGATAGCGACCTGAAGAGGAATTTCATGCTTTCAACATCTCATTTGGCAAAGAGCGCTTGATGGGAATTAAAGCTAGAAGGAAGCACGAGGACACACAGCCCACCCTGCTCCTTCTCGGGGCCTGCTAGCTTTTGCCCAAATAGCCTATATCAAGCTTAAAAGTTTTCTAGGTAAGGTAAATATTTCAATCCTAAGAAAAGAAAAAGTAATGTGCATGGCAGATGGGTTGCAGAGGAGCATCCAATGGCACCAAACCCCAGCGCCCAGCGCTGGGTGGCCAGTGGCATCCCCAGGGATGCTGAGGATGCAGGGGTTGCAGTGGCGATGGTCCATGGACCCGCTGCCCCATCGCAGAGGCCACCTCTCCTGCATGGGCTCGAGTGACGAGAGAGGAAGAGGGAGTGAGAACAGCAAGGTGAGTTTCAAAATGCCAGACCAAACTGCTTGACCCTGGCATGCTCCAGGTTTTTGGTAGATGTGAGCTTTCCCCTGGCCATGTGCTCACTCGTCCCTGCAAGAGAGCAAGAGCCCATCATGGCACATGCTCTTCTCATGTCCCATCCATACCCTTTTCCTCAGGTCACCTGTGGTGCCCCCAAATCCCATATCTCCTCCTGTGTTGCCCCTGGGGACCCGCAGCAGCCCAGCAGCAGGCAAACTGCCTTTGCCCTTGGGAACTGGGTAGAAGAGCCCGTGCGGATCTGGACATAGGTTCCCATGGGCCCGACTCAGCCGCGGCCTTTGAGATGCTTCTCCCACCCTTGTCCTGCACCGTGTCAGCTCGGCCTCTTTCTAAAAACACTGTCCCGAGCTGTGGGAGTACCAGAAGCCAGCGAAACAGGCTGGGTTTGCGTGGTACAGTCAGAAACATTGACTGTATTTTCCTCACAGTCAAAAAAAAAATGGAAAAAAAAGGAAATTCTTCCGTCAGCTCCACTGCCCGGCTTGCATCTCCTGAAATTGTAAGGGTCTGGAGCAAAGGCGGGGAGTTAAAGCCCCAAACCTCTCATGGCAGCAAGAAGCAGCCTTGGGGCATCACAGCAAGCGCCGATGGGCTGTGTTACCGCACCTTCCCGGAGTCCCTTTGCCGGCGGTGAATCCCGCTGCCCGCCGGGAGGATGCAGGCAGGAGGCACGGGCAGGAGCGCAGTGCTGGGGCCCCGGGAGCATCCCCCTCCCGAAGGTTTCCCTTACAGGGAGGACTTATTTTTATTCTTTTTGGCAGAAAAGGTGGGTTTTATTCCCAGTATTGTTTCCCAAATATGTTTTGGGTTTTTTTTCTTTTCAATATTTGATCTGACAAGAATCAAAAGTTTGGACTCGATAGAAGCTCCAGTTCGGAAAGGAGGTATTTGAGGCTTCCTGCCTTGGCTGCATCGCAAGCAAAACATGTGGCTTTTGGTCACTTATTTATGACAGTGATGTCACTCCCGACAAGAAAATGAGACTCGGTTCTTTGGGTTGCTAAATCTCCTGACAACCTCTCAAAAAGCTCCCCTTAGTTTATGCCAGTTTAAATAGTCTCAGAATTTTTATTTTTTTTTTTCTTTCTGCCTCGAATGCACCCACATCTGTCGGCTTTCTGAAATTCCTGCCCTTCTGCCATCCCTTGCCTGGAAACTTTTTTTTCCAGATCATTTTGTTTTTCCAGCCCCATCGCCTCCCCCGGTCCCCACTACCTGCCACAAGTGGGATGCTCCGGCACGGTGAGCGGCACGAGCAGCTCGCAGCACTTCTCCCAGTTCAGGGACTTTGCACTTAATGAAGAATTTGTGCTATTTATTTGGGGGTTTATGTTGCTTTTCACGACCGGCCTGGCTGCCTTTTGCAGGAGGCTACAGCTGCACAACGGGGTCTTAAAGCAAGGAGCCATGGGATGGGGGTCCCCAACTTGTCCCGGTGTTCCTGCTCCCCAAAAACCTCTGCTTGCGGTTCTGCGGTGCAAAATCAGAGAAACTCTGCTGAATGCAAAAAAATCAGAAGACAGCCCGTCACATCCTCTCTGACACTTGCTCTGCGCTCAAGTGATGAGGATGCCTCTGTATTACCTGCAATTGAACCTTGCTTGAAATACTTCAAAAACCCCCTCTCCAAAAGATCCCCCCCCTGCCTTCCAGCGAGGTGCAGGGTGTCACTGCCGGTGGCAGTGATGTGACACCCCAGGGTGTGCTCCCAGCCCCCCACAACCTCCCCTCCTCCCCGTGCCCATCACTCCTCTCAGTGGCCTGTCCCGGCCTCCGTTTCTCCGCCGGGTAATAGTTAACTCGGAGGAGGTTTTAATTTATTTTGTGATGTTAAATAAGGTCAATCTACCACAAAATATGCTGGCTCTCATTCCTCCCCCCCCCCCCCCCTTCTTTTTTTTTCTCCTTT
>VWZL01000023.1:142251-168156 GCA_013396915.1 Stercorarius parasiticus | reverse complement strand
CCCCCCTCCTTTTTTTTTTTCCCCCTGCTTTCTAGAATTTCTTTTTGTAGGATTTTAAAGCTCCTTACCTCAGCTCTCCTTGGCGAGACTCTCCAGTTCTTTGCTTACGGAGCCAACGTTGCAGATTTGTTCCTTCGACTGAAAAAAATCAGGTTTATCCCTAACATTCCTACCTATAAAAACACTTTCCACCCTGAATTTTTCTGCCTGGGAAGCGGCATTCCCAGCCTCTCCTGCTGACAACCCCTTTATACTCCTATAAATACCAAACGTGATCCTTCTGCTGCTTTTAAAGCGATCCTTACTAGGAACACCAGGATCTTTTATTTGCAACCGCAGCTACTTTCTGCCTGAAGATGAACAAAGAGCTGGGATATCCCGGCTATTGCATATCCTTCCCTGCAGTACCGTCTCCCGTGCAGTTGCTCCTTGCTGTGACCTGGGCCCTGCCCCTCTGTGCTTAAGCAAACCCATGGGGAAAATAATAGTGTAAATTAAAAACGCCTCCCTGTAGAAGCCGTTGCACCCATGGAGGGTTTGAAAGTGATGCTGGTCTGAGGCAAAGCGTATGTGTCTCTGAATAAAGGTATGCACTAGGTGTTGGGGGCTGATACCTGCTGGCTATGGGACATGGACCACGGGACATGGGACATGGGTGGCCGCAGCATTTTTTGGCCAGCACTAATACAGGTAACGCAGTGCCGGAGCCCCTCGGCACAGGTAGTGCTCTTCCCCCCTGTCTGGGGGTGGTCTTTGCCCCCAGCCAATTTCTCCATTGAATGCACCCAGGGGGGATGTGGGCACAATTCATGGCAGCTCCTGCAGCCATGGACAGGCAAAGGGGCTTCTCCAGCAGCTCTGAGACACGCCAGTCCTGGGGAGACTGACTTGACGCCCCTGTCTGCACACCCTGCTGCTGGGTCCAGCTCCTGGCAGAGCGGGGAGCTGCCAGAGCCATCCCCCGGGATTTGCTCTCCGGCGATCAACCTGCTCTTGAAGGTTCACCCCCGCGGGCTGTGAGCACCAGTCTCCCCAGAGCTGGGATGCTGTGGCCAAGGATCCTGCTCCCGCTGTCCTGCAGCAAGGGGCACCCTGCAGAGCAGCCCTGGGGAGAGGACTAAGCCCAAAAGTCACCCCACCCAGGTCTGAGCATCCATCCTTTGGGACATCCCTCCCCAGAGCCACTTCTCCCTTGCAAACCCCCCAGTGACACCGGCTTTTGCTTGCACGGGAAAATTGAATCCCAACTTTGGCTCTTTGGTACTGCAAAACCCTCAGGGGGTGGCCCGTGAGGACAGCTGGGGTGGGTGACTGGCTCCTGACCAGGCACATCTGGTATGGCCACACATTTCCTATGTACCCCCAGCCCGTGGTCCCTGCTGGGGTGTGTGGGGACATGGTGGTGGCCATCTCCACCACAAGCAGCTGCTGCTCCACAGCTGGAGGAGCAAAGTGTTGCAGAGCAGCGTCACCAGGGGGCTTGAGGAGATGTCAGAGGGGAGGACAGTGGTCTTCCCTCCCCAAGCCCATCCTGGCAGCCCAGCCTTCAGCTGATTCACTCTTACAGAGGCCTAGAGGAAAAATACTTTTTCCTTTATGAACCATAAACACACTTTTGCTTCGGTCGCAGTGGTGGGCACCAGCTCAGCAGCTCCGAGGAGCATGTTGGTGCCTACCAGGGTGAAGCCCCTTCGCAGGTGTGCTGGGGAAGGGGGCTGCCCTCCAGGGCTTGTGCAGCTGTGGCCTCTCAACCCTGATTGAACCTGCTTAAAGCTGCAGCCCTGGGGCTAGCTCCTCTCTGGGGGCTGGGTGCTGGAGAGAGGAGTGCTGGGTGGCTGCAGGTGAGGTGGGGCTGGTGGGCTTTGGGTCTCACAGCCTCCTGTCCATCATGGCTGGCTATGGGGATGCTGTGCCACAGAGCTGCTGGGATGGGGTAAAACCACCCCTGTCTTGCCTAGGGCCCTCCTGGGCAGGCTGTGTGTTTTGGGAGAGCAGCATTCCCAGAAAGGTTGAAGTTGGAGGCACCTCTGGAGATCATCTTGTCCAAGTCCTGCTCAAGCAGGGTCACCTGGAGCAGGTTGTCTTGGACTGTGTCTAGTTGGGGTTTGAATATTTCCATGGGTGGAGACTGCGCAGCCTGTTGGGGTGACCTGTTCTGTGTTTGACCACCCACACAGTAAAAAAAAAAAAAAAAAAAAAAGAAGTCTTCTCCTACCATCCAGTGCCTGGGCTGATGGGATCCTTCTTTTCTCTTCCCAGGGTTCAGTGACACCTTCAACATTGACACCAAGAGGCCCAAAATCATAGCTGGCTCTAAGGAAGCATATTTTGGCTACACAGTGCAGCAGCATGACATCGGGGGGAAGAAATGGTAAGTGACGTCTGTACCAGACTCTGAAAAGGAAGGGATCTAACACAGCCTACCCAAAACCCTGAACGTCTTCTCCTGCTCCATACAACCACAAGTTTGGGGTGGGCAGTGCTCCAGCTTGAAGGGAAACCAAGTTTGTTTTTGGTGATGCCAAGATGAAGCTCTGGTGCAAAGCCAACCTGGGCAAAGTAGAGAGTAGAAACCTTCTTCCTTTCAAAACAAGGAGTTTCAGGTGAGGGATATCGGTGTATTTTGTATTTGATAAGCCTATGTGTGTTGACAGTGCTGTGCTCTGGCTCCTGCTCGGCTGCCTCTCGGTGGCAGGTGCTGTGCATGGGGCTCTGCTCCAGGCAGGTTCACAGTTCCCTGGAGCCCCTCAGCCTCCGACGCTTGCTGGAAACCCATCTGGGTTTTGGACTGAGGCCATCCTATTTTATAATGTTTCCACCAAAGAGCCGTGGTCTGCAGAAGCGCTCAGACCTGCTTGCGTCTGTCACGAGTGCAAGAGGAGACTTGGATGGGCTTTGTTTGGGTTTTGGGTTTCGCAGCAGGTTTTGCTCCTCGCCAGGGCTGATCCCCACTGGGGATCCCGCACAGATGTTGGCAGAGACCCTTGGTGCTCCCTAGGAGCACATCTGGATGCTGGAGTGTTGAGGGGAGCTCAAAAGCCCACTGAATTCCCTAAACCTTGATTGCTGCGGAGCTGAAGGATCTGCCCCACGGGTGGATGATGGCCAGGCTTAAGGCAGCAAGCAAATGTATAAATAATGCAGATGGATACCTTTGAAATTCAAAATTCAGGCCTGTGCTGCCTTTGCATGATCTTTGCTGGTGCTGGAGGGCAGTGTGGAGTCAGACCCTGTCCGGTGCCCTCAAGCCAAGCTGGTGTTTCGCTGCAAGGAGGACCAGCGTGGTTTGGCTTTACTCTTGGTCTCCCCAGCTGCCTTGCTGATAGCATGGCCTGAAACCTCCCCACTTCCCTTCTGTCTAGTGGAGAGTCGGGACCAGCTGCCCAGGCACGCTGTGGTGAACCTTTCCGCTGGCTCCAGGCCCTGGTTTCCCACAGGATTGCCTGTTTTTCCCAAAGAGTACTGTGCCCCCAGATAATGGGGTGATACTGATGCTGTGGTCCCTGTGCTGTATCGGGGCTGTGGGGGCCATCCGGGCTCCAGTGCTCCCAGCAGCATCCCAGGGATGTTTCCACTCTCTGGGTCACCGTTTCCTTCTGCCATCCAGCAGAGACCCAAGTTAATATTCATAAAACTTTTAATGGTGGGATAAGGTTCAGGTTTCCGCTGGGAAGCGTGTGCTCTGGGATGGGCTGGGAAGGGAGGGGGTTGCCTGGGGTGCAGCCCGTGAAGCCGCCTCTGCCCCATCACAGAGATGGGTCCTGAGCAGATATTTTAGCAGCCAGTGTCCCCGCTGAAGTTCAGAGACTCACACCTGTGTGGTGGTGATGAGCTTTTCCACTGCTTCAGCTCAAGACTGAGCGCAGGGCTGCTCACGGTTGGGCTGAGTCTCCCCAGCAGCGTGGGGTACCAGAGGGGTACCAGTGCCTGGTACCAGAGCATCCTCACATCCCCATGGTCCGTGAGCAGGTTTGCATGCAGCGACCGCGGAGCTTTCTCCTAGAGCTAACTCTGCCTGGGGCCATGTCAGGGACCGGGTGGTCTCTTGGGATCCGTTTCATCCTCGTTGTCCATGAACCTGTGCTATGGGATTGTTTCCCAACCAGCCAGCTTACAGTTAACAAGCCAGAAACCTCTGGCATGGGACACAGCCCTCCACCCTTTCTTTGCTTGAGAACGTGGATATTTACTCAAAGAAATGCTTTTTTTTGGGGGTAAAGAATTTTGGGCAGCCTGACAGCACAGTTGCTTCTGGCCGAAGCCACTGGAGCACAGCATAAACACGGCTGTTGAGTAGTTCCAGCGAATTCCTGCAACACCCCCTGCTCAAGACCTGGGTGGGGATGGCTGATGTTAATGGATGAAGTTGCTTTGCTTGGCATGAAGTCTTCCACCCTCATGTCCCTCCAGGTGATGCTGGGCAGCACCATGTGCTTAACTTCTAAGGGAATATGAGCCTGGCCCAGCATCTCCATCCTTTACCTGCTCACGTGCAGGTCTGTGAGATGGTGGGATGGGGACCATGCTCTCCAGGGTGGTTGTCCTGATGCTTCAGAACATGGGAGTTCTTCATTTGTCCAGACCTCTGCCATCAAATATTTTGTACCAGGAACGGATCCAAACCCCCCAAAATTTGGTGATATTTGCGCTGGCCCCCACAAGAGGCTGTGGCTCCACAGAAGTGCCTACCAGGTCAGGGCTAAGCCCAGGAAAGGCTGTTCAGAGATCGTGGTTCTCTGAAGGGGATAAAGAGCAGGAACCGAGTGTCTCTGCCATCACATTCCTCCCTGCCTCTGCTTCTGGAGACTATCCCTTTTCTTCATCTCACTTCATCCTAAACGTGCCAAAAATCTCCCCTTGGAGGACAGTACTGTAACTGGGTATGAATGGCCTTGCTCCAAGGTGCTCGTGTGCCATCGTGTTCCTTAAATGACAAAATGGCATCAGTGGGCACAGGCGGCAGGAAACCCTCCTGGGGCCAAAGCTGAGCCTTGCTCCAAGGAAGGACCCTCCTCGCCCACCCCTGGGCAGGAGATGCAGGACATGGATGTGGCTGAGCCCGTCCCATCCTTTGGCCCATCCTGCAGCGGTCCTGGCTGAGGCATTTATACACATGTGCGATTCCGCCCCCTGCCCCTCGGGGCTTGGATTCCCTGCCAGGCGGGGAGGGCAGGAGTAGCTAAACTGTTGGACGTTCAGTGCCTACCTGGGCTGGTTTTGCTCATTTGCAGAGATTTCTGCCCAACGTAAGCTCTCGAAGGGAGAGGCCCTGCAGACGTTGGTGGAAAACACACTTTTTCTTTTGTTTTAAACACTTTTTCAGCCCAATAGGTGCTGTTTTGCCATGTAGGTATAGATGCTGGTTTAGGCATGATCCTGGCTGCACCCCGGCAGAGGAACTTCAATTCCCATGCTGTTTGGAGCCTCTTAGGCTTTTTTTCTCATGCCTTTGAGCTGCCACCATCACTGACAGGGTGGTCAAGGGCTGGCTTCCCTGGGGCCCAGGGAAGGGAGGATTTTGCTTCCTTTCCCAGCAGGACATTGGGGCAAAGACCAGCTCTGGCTCATTCTGGCCCTTCTCACATCTCTCCTGCCAACATTAGGCAGGACACAGCTGTAGTTTTCTCCTCTGTCGGTTCCTCTGCATGAAAAAAAAATGGGTGTTATCCGCACAGAATGAGCGTACGTATATACATAAGTACAGCGTGTATTTGAATATGCAATTATGTAGTATAAAATGTCTATTAAGTATGCGTACACAGTTAAAAATGAAGCCACCATGACTCACTCTGGTTAAAGGATAAATGACTGAACAAACAAAACATCTATAGTATAACCCAAGGACGTACGGAGAGAGCAGGATAATAATTGTGCCGAGCCTCGGCCAACCCCAGGAGCTGGCAGGAGGCAGAAGAAATGGAGATGCTAAGATGAAACCAGTTGCTGGTAAGGCAGAAGCCATATGAGTGTCCTTCAATACGATCCCAGAGGAGTTCAACGAAAAAAATCCACTGAAATGCAGAAGGGTTCAGAGAAACTAAATGGTTATCTCAGAAACGGGGCTCATGCAGGAGCGATGGTTATAACAATGTGCAGAGACCCGGCTGCCAAATACTGAATGTGGAATCTGAGGACTTTGGCACCTATCCTTCAGTCTGAGTCTTTTAATGCTGCTTTTGGCTCGTGTGGATGGTTTTAGAAGGGTTTCAAAGCAGCTTTTATATATATATATATGTGTGTGTGTGTTTAGAGGCATATTTGAGCGTAAACAAACATATGTAATATTCTCTAGGTATATTTTCAGTTGTGACTATTTTTCTTGTTTCTAACCTTTCAGGGAGGGAGACAGATCACTTGCACATGGGGGCTGTAACTGCAACCCTGATAGTGGAAAATCTGGGAGGAAAGAATTCAGATTATTAAACTCCGGGGGGGGAAAAAAAACACTTGGATATATACTGCTCGAAAAGCTCATCTGTTTGTGGGGTGGCTCTTCTCTGCTCACCGTCTTCCTGAGCAGCCAATGGCTTTCCGAACCCCCTCTCAATGCTTCCCCCCACTTTTTTCATTAAGCTGGAGGTGCAACCCAGGTGCCTCCTCCAAATCTGTGAATGGAAAAAATGACAGCAGGTTCCCGAAACTCATCCTAACGCGCGACGTAGTTTTGTACCTCAGCAGTCAGGCAGCCTTCCTGGTGCGGGCAGGGCAAGCGGTGCCTGGCATTACGGGGTCTGAGCATCCCCCACTCCCCAGGACTGGGCTTCTCGGGTGAAACCCGGGGGAAACGGGAGCTTCTGTGCTTGGGATAAAGTGGCACGGCAGGAGTTTCGGTAGAGGGAGTTACTGTACGCCCAGAGGTGATTGTGGTGTTGGCCTGAAGGGGTGATGGCTTGGAGCTGTTCCTCTGCCTCAAGGTCATACTCTGGTTCACGCCATTTTGGGGGTACTTAAGGTATGAATTGTGTGAGTTCAGGCATGTTTGTTGCTGTGGGTGGGTTTATTTGGGCAAAGTACTTGTGTTCAAACACGGAAAGAGTTTCCACAAACGCCCATGGGAGGTGTGTCACTCAAACATGGAAGCTCCCATCCCCTTGTGCGCTCTCCTCATGCTGCACATGGAAGTCTGTGGTGAATACGAACTTGAATTGCCTTGAGCTTTGGGAGAAAATATTCTTAGAGATCCAAAATTGGGTAAAAAAAGGGAAAAAATCTCCCTCCATCTTTCATCTCCCCTCTCCCAATTGCGTTTCCTGATTGCTGCCCATCATCCCATGAGCAGGAGCTGTGTCACTCGCTAGGGAAGGGCAAGAGGACCCATTCCCTCCTCCCACATGTACATGGGAGGATACACCAAGCGCCGCCCTTCGCTTTCCATTGCCACCAGACACCCCAGTACAGAAGCAGCAGAAGGAAAGGGGCCCGGGGGGTGGGTTGTGCCCCCATGGAGCAGATGGCAGCAGCCGTGATGCTCCGTGCAGCGAGTGCCGGGATTGCTGCCCCATGCCGGCTTCTGTCTGCGGATTGAAAGCTTCCAGCTATGCAAAAAATGAAGCTTGAGTAGAACTGGCTGTGGAAGGAAAGTGCTGGGAATAAACATCCATTAGCCTTCAGAAGCCATAAAAATAATAAATACAGCATTCCCGAGCTGGCTGAGGCCAGGCCTTCGCTGATGCTGCTGGCAAGGTGGCAGGGCTGGGGAGTGGGTCTGCGGCCAGATGGGCTTCAAGGGCTGTGGGTCTAATATTTGGGGTGCTGGATGCTCTCTCCCTCTCGAGCTCACGTCTCACGCTGTCCCCATCCTGCCTTGCACCAAAGGGATGCTGTGAAGCCTCAGTGCAGGGTTTGGCCCCCTTGGGCTCCCCCTGTGCACAGTTCCCCACTGCCCTCCAAGGGCTCATCCTTGCAAGGTCCCCCCTCCCAAGGGTGCCTGGAGGGGAGCAACCCTGAGCCCCCATCCCCGCGGCTGCTCCAGGCACAGACATGACGTTTCCAGTCTGAGCATGGCCAAAGGGAAAAGGAGGAGGGAGAAGAGAGAAAAATCTGCTCGGTGGATTTAAAGCTATAATTGTGCTGATCTGGAAAAACAGTTAAAGGGTTTGCTATTTCCCTACTACTGCGAGAGGCTTTCTTGGCTGCAATTCTCCTGTGGTTTGGCCGGTACCCGAGATCTTGGAATTATTTTGGTGAAAGGGTACATAACTGCAAAGCATTCCTCCGGCGCGGGGATAATGTCTGCTCCCAGCTCTCCCTCCCACCGCGCCCGGGCTGCAGGCACGGGCTGGCCGCAGGGTGCGGGATGCTGTAGCAGCCTACCCCATCTCCCATGTTCAGGGGTCGTTCCTTTTTTGGCACGTTACGGCCTCTTTTTTTCCCCCAGAAAATCCCATAGGCTCTGTTGTTAGCATCGCTGGGCTCTTTGGGGCTGCTCCGCAGCTTGGTCTGCCCCTGCCTGGCACCTTCACCAGGCGCCTTGGAGGACATGGGACAGCTGATAGCCCTGGAGCAGATCTTCTTTGCCATGAAGCAGTGTGGTTATCACAGACTGCCGGGTCAGTTTGCATCAGCTACGAGGTTAGGCCTATTCATTTTTTTTATTTTTTTTTTTTTTAAAAGCATTTGGTCTAATCGGAAAAAGAGATGTGGTCTCGTGTTACCCTCTGTAGGGCTTGCAGAAGAGAGGGGCTCGTGGGAGGACGGCCCCTCGCAGACAGACCTGGGCTGCGTTCCACTGACACGCTCTTTCAGCCTGCTACCAACCAAAAAGAGGAAGGAAAACATCTGCTGCCCTGTCCAGAAAAACAAAACAAAAAAAAAAAAAAAAAAAAAAAAAAAAAGAAAAACTGCACTTGGTATTTTTTTTCCACAAGGGAACCAACGGGAGGCACGTGCAGAAATGGGGATTTGGACTGCACGACAAATTGGATGGCGAATGCCCCGCAGCTTCTGGCCTCCTGGGCATCCCTGCATCTCCATCTTGCCGTCCCCACCTTGACAGCCTGAAAATTTCCTCTGCCCCAATCCTGCGGGTTTACCCAGGGCTTTCCAAACTGCTGCGGCAGGAGCAGCACTCCTTTACCTACCTTTGCTTGCCGTGACGCACGGGTGGGCTTCTGTCTCTGAGCTGCACCAGGAATTTTAGGAAGATACAGAAGAGGCCCAATCAAGCACAAGCTTTGGCAGCCAGGCCCTTGTTGTATAGAGGAAAATCGTCTCTTGGCGTTTGTTTTTTGTTTTTTTTTTAAAGCATCCTCATTGCACGACAGCGTTAGCACTTGGGTGCAGCACTAAGACCCCAGCACCCCTCCCACAGTGAGCCCGGGGGAGGCTGGAGGTGGACCAAGTCCTGCCTGTGCCACCACAATATGTGTGTGCTGCGAAATATCTGTAGCCTCATTTACGAAGATCTCTATGGAGGAAGGGCGTCTTGCTCCTTCCCCATCCCATGTTGCTCACCCATATAAAGGCCTTTGCAATCACATCTTTGTTATTTAGGGTTAGGGGCTTGGTGCCCTGGTCTCAGAGCACCGAAAGGCAGCCGTGTGGAGCTGTGATATTGGAGGCAGTGGCTCAATGGTGCCTCCAACGCAGACATGCATGGGTAGGGAACCTCCCCCAGATGCCGTTGGCTGGTGATGATGGGTGTTCTGGGGAAAGCAAGAGGCACCTGGTGAGAACCGGAGTCACAGATCGAGGTTTGCTTTGGAAACCTCCAGAAGAAAGCCAGAGATTGCACGAGTCCTGATGGACACATGCAGCCAGCAGAGAGCATCGGCCGGCAGCTCCAAACGCTGCAGTGGAAACCCTCGGCCGGGCCAAGAATTGCTGACGGGCCTGGCCTGTAAACACCTCTTTATTACAATATCCCTAAGTAAAAGGGAAAAAATTACACCAGGAAAAATAAGAAAGTATCATTACTGTTGACCACAATATTCTGCAAGTTCCTCAGACATGTTTTGCAACACGCCCCTCAGCTGCTATTTTAAGGAAGAGCGCCGGTAATTTTGCCTACGGGGGCGGCTGTGTGATGGCTGCGGCAGCACGTGGTGCTTGGACCCGGCTTGCCTCCGTCTCTGGTCCCATGTCCGGGTCCTGGGTCCCCTCGGGGCTGTTCCCGTGACGTGGCCACTCAGCGTCAGGGGGAGATGGCCTGCGGGGTCCTGCCCGGCCCTCGGGAGGGGTTTGCAGACGCGCTGTGGGAACGGGCTGTGTAATTAGGAGCATCCATTCCCGGCTGGACCCGAGGCGCGGAACAGCTGGGTAAATTACAGTCATGTTTATGTTTCGTTTTGCAACGAGAGGGTTTGTCATAAAGCAGAGAGAACATTGATCAGCCTTTAAAGAAAAAAAACCAACAGCTGAGGGTGCTTGTGTGCCATCGGTGGGAGATGGACAGCATCCTGCAGGCACTCCCGGAGCAGGAGGGGACAGGGATGGGGACGAAGCTCGTGCCCAGGAGCGGGTCTGAGCCTGGACCTGGTCACCTGCGCTGGGCACTGTGGGGTCAGTGGGACCCAAAGCTCGAAACAAGGATGCGCTATGTCTCATGAGAAATCCCCTAAAACTCCCCAAACGTGGGGATGGAGCACTGCAACTGCTCTGTCATTAGTAGGTTGTCTATTAATTAGGGTGATATGGGGAGACTTGGGAGTCAGCGAGAGGGTCTAGTGCCTCCACCAGGAATGCTTCTGCTGAGGGATGATTTATCAGCTATTCAGCAGGCAAAACAGTCTCGCAAAGGGTGTAGCACCCCCCTGCAATCGCTGCTAATTAACGAGCCCGAATGGCTGGTTGGTAATGAGCCAGCCCAAAGCCGGGTGCTGGAGAAGAGCCCCTCCAGAGCTGTGTGAAGGACGCGGGCCCAGCAGCAGCGCTAAGGCTGCAGGTGGTCAGGAACGGATCGGGATGAGATGGTGTTCCATGCAGGAGAGAAGGATGTGGGTGAAACTGCCACAGCCGGGAGGAGCATCCTCTCCTGGGTGGCAGCGCCCACGGAATGATCCCTCGCCAAGGGTAATGGAAACCTGATGCAAACAAAGTAAATACCTCCCTGCTGTAAATACTGTAAATTCCCCCTGTAAATACTTTGCTCCTGCCTTGGTGCACCATGCTTCTTCAAAACTGCTTTCTTAATGTCCCCACTTGATATCATTTAACACGCTGTTACCCCCGCGCGCATTGGGGTGGCCTGTTGGTGCTCCCAGACCCGATGCCTCTCCTCGCCGCCAGCCTGTGCTCCTCTCCCAGGTGCCCCAAGCTCCCTCCCTGGCTGTCCCCAGCCCACGGGGCTGCCCCGTGGAGAGACCCAAAACATCACTTTGTCATCTTCTGACATCTCTGCTGCACCTCCCCAGGCTTTGGGCGGTGCCAAGGGGTGGATCTGGGTTCAATAGCGCAATTGCCATCAACTCAAACTCCCTCTGTGAGACCATGTTGGAGGTCACCCGGCCACAGCTCTTTGTCCCAGGCGAGTTTTTGCGCTGGACCTCGGTCACCAACACACGGGTTTTATGTGCTCATAGGGAGCAGAACTGGCCGGGACAGCAGTCTGCCCACTGCTGCCCACGCAGCGTGATGGGGCCATCACCATCAGCGGGGCCGTCCTGCAGCGCCTGTGCTCCTCAGCAGAGCCGTCTCACATTTAAAGATGAAAAAATCACCACAGAAAGCTGCTGTCAGACCAAAGACCCATTTTCAGGTCCAACATCATCCTGTGCCACCATCTCTTTGACTCCTCCGCCGTTCCTGCCTCTCCTTGGACGCCCACTAGGTATTTTTTTCCACCGTTGCCAATGCGGAGAAAAACATTTCAAAGTCCATTCCTCTGTCACACTCCCTCCAAGGAGCCCCGATCCCATTTAAAGTTTTCCACAGCTGAACTTTCCCTTTCCTGAACCTCCTTAATAACTTCTTCATCCAGTTCCATCTTGAATAAATTAACTGCAAGTGAATTTGCCTTGCAGGAGATTAAGTGTCCCATTGATTGAAAAATCCTGTGAAAAGCATAGTTGCTTCTCCATTCCTCCCTAATCCCCGCATTCCCGGATCACCAGCTAGACATACCTTCCTTTCCTGATTTCTTTCCATTTAATCAAAATATCTTAAGGCTCAAAATGAGCTTTGCAACCTCTCCGCAATGTACCCAGGGAGCCTGCTGTGCCGGGGAGGGTTATTCCCTTAAAAAGTCAGGAATTTGCTGGATGCAAAAAAAACCTGAGGGGTCTCAGGGGTGTGGGATCATCGTGTGTATGGGGCAAGGGGCTGAGCGGCGTCCGGGTGAAGATGCTGGTTAATACAGCCCTGGCAGGAGAAAGCGCAGGTAAAAACCAACAGAGCTTTAGGGGCCATAGGCAGAATTTAAAAATTACGCAATAGCAAATAACAAATGAAGTTAAGCAGGGGCTAAATAAAGGAAGCAGAAGCAGAGCCAGGTCTGTTGGAGGTTTGATGGCGGTGGTACGCTCCTCTGGGAGGGGCTGCTGGGGACGGGCACGTCCCCCCTGTTCGGGGCAGGAGCCGGCAGGTGCATCCAAACGGCCACGGATTTTTAAGTGTTGAACTCTGTGACAAATTTGCTGGGGAAATGCTGGCTCCTCCATCACCCGATGCCTTCAAATCAGGGATGGAGGTTTTTCCGGGAGAAGTGCTCCAGCCAAACATCATTTCTGGGGTTTAGTAGCGAGACAACTGGCAGGAATTAATTTCTGTGACACAGGGAATTTCGCCGGATCATGTTTTGACTATGAGAAAAAAAAAAATACCCCAATACCGAGCATCTGTGGCTCTAATTGTTTCACACACTGAAGCACGGCGGCGCTTCAGGTTTTATGTTGCCCTGTCGTGCTAGAAGCACCGTGTACTGTAACGAAATCATTTAAAATAGCACAAAACCATGCAAATGGAGCTTGACACATCGATTTGATGTTTGCTGTGAGACTTGCCCGGGCTGCAGTGACGGAGGCAGCCGTCCCGTCCCCAGCCTGGGCGGCACACCGGGAAGCAGGACCCAGCACGGGTGCGGATGCCGGCTTTGCTGGCAAAGCAGAAATTGGGTTTCCACTCCCCTCACTGCACAGGCAGAGCGGAGGCTCCTCGGGTATTTCCACCAACAGCTTGGATTTCCTTTTTTTTCTTTTTTTTTTTTTGTTGTTTTTTTCCCAGGATGAAAGTTAAGAATATGCCCTCAGACATGCCACTGAGCAGTCTGCGCGTTTCACATCGCCTCCCTTTGCTTTGCTTTTGTTTTGCCCACAAGGAGCACATGAAAAGGAAGGCGAGGGCGGGCTTGTTTGGTTCTTATTTTCTTTTAAAGCTTCATTTATTAGCCAAGCCGTGACGCAAGGGCCCGCCGCTTCCCTCTTTGCAGAGGGCTTTGCTTGTTTAGCATCAGGCCGTGGCCGGGGGGGGTGGGATTGCACCCCTCCAGGGAGGGCGAAGGGGCAGATTTGGGGTGCCCCAAGGGTGCGTGGGGATGGGGAAAGCCAGGATGGAGCAAGGGATGGCTCCCTGCGGCGGCGGGATGCTCCAATTGGATTTGGGTGATTTGGGTTGGAATTTTTTTTTTTTTTTAAGGTTAAAAAACTGACAACATTTAGAGCGCAGGTTTGCAAACCACAAAGGAAGAGGTTCGTAAGCAACCTGTGAGTCGGGAGCATCTCTGAGAGCCGGCTTCAGGGAACACTTCGCGCATCCCTGCAACCGGCACCTTTCAAACAGCTGGAAAAGCCTTTTCCCCCGCTGCCAAGTTTCCATGAGAATTTGACAGCTTCAGCTAATGAATCATTTCAATTTAACCGAAAAGGGAAAACAATGCCATTGTCTTTGGGGAAGCAAAAAATTCTGTTTTCATGAGCTTCACAACCCCTCTGCCTTCGTGGCAGCGTCTGTAAATATTTGGGCTTTCTTTGAGCTTCCAGCCCTGACGTCGGGCTGGGGAATCGGGGGACGGATGGTTTGCCCTCGTCATCGTCTCGCCTTTGAAAGCGATGCTTCGACCTAAGAACCACTGGTGTCGGGGAACATTTAATAATGGCTAGCGTGATAGTATTTATATGTGAGTATTAATCAATGGGAAAGTCTCAGCTGGGTTTTTCCTGCTGGGGGGGGGAAATCAAGGTTGGGGGAGGGGAATCAAAGCGGAGCTGCTGTGAGAATTTCATATTAAATTCTGTCTGTGTTAAATTCTTCTATTGGAATCGAAGAATTTAAAAATGAGAACACCGCCTCCAGAGGTGTCACTGCCTTTATTTCTTTTCATCTTCAAGGTCTTTTTCTCTCCCCCTCCCACACCCTTTCACTACATTTCACATCTTCCACCTTCCCCCCTGTCTCCGACCACGAGCAAATGGGCATCGGTAGCACGGCAGAGGGACAGGAGCAAACTTCTTGTACAGGTCAGGGAGCAGGTACGAGATTCCCCTGAGCTTCTGGATGCTATTGAGGACAGTTCCAGATGGTTATTATTTTCCCCTAATTAATCTCCTTGTTAGCAATGAAGCTGTAAGACAGGAAGTATTTCCATGAGAATCCTTAAACGCCACTTAGATTTTGGAGGTTTTTAATTTGGTGAGCAATTCCATTTTATAGCGATGGAATAAAAGGATGAGTGTTTAGTGTCTTTGTAGAAGCAGCATTTTTTAAAAAAAAAAAAAAAAAATGACCATTTCTGGTCTAACAGGGAACATCTGTGCCGGGGACGGTCGCTTTGCCAGCTGCTGGGTAGGGCGGTGGAGAACAAAAGAGGTCCTGTTTATCTGCCGATCCGGACTTGGACGGTTGTATCCACCGATAGGATTTTGAAAGGAGAAAAGCAATGGTGCAGATTTTATTTTGGGCTAACGCATTGGGAGCAGAAGACGCCAATAACCCGTGGTTCGGAGTATTTTTGAACTAGCCTGGAAGGAATGGTCAAATTCCTCAGGTCCTGCTCCCTTCCTCCTTTGGGATGCTCTTTTGTACTATTCTGGTCAAGTCCACAAGAAAAAGTGAGAAAAATGCTTGCAATGTCCCAGATGCATCCCAACCAGTGGCCTGCACCCTTGGTGGGTGTACGTGGGGTTTTTTTAAAGAGAAGATAGATGCCCAACATCTTCACTCACTGCTGAGATGGGGATCCAAACGTATGGGTCCAGGCTGCTCGTATGTGAACAACCCAGGTTGGAGCAAAAAATCTGGAAATTCTCTTTTTTCAGCCTTTTAGTGGGGAAAAGTCCTGGTGGATCCCAGTGTGATTGGCGGTTGCTGCTATGCCAGCTCCTTGGTATTCCTTTGGGTATTGCTAGGCAGGACCCCTTCATACGCATCCATGTCCTGAAGATGATCTTAGCATGAAAAGGTTCCTACCTTAAGGAGCAGTGAGAAGGGACACCTCTGTCCCCCCCTTCCCAGGGCCAGCCGTGGGGACCTCAGACGGATGCTGAGGGTTTCGGTGCCATCCTGGTGCTGGTGCCGGCCATGAGGCGAGGTGGTGGCGGGGGTCCCCCGCTCCTCCCCGCGCTGCCGGATGGTTTTGCAGACCTCGCTCGCTGCCAGGCATTCGTTTGCCCCCGTTGCATCTGATGGCCATTACCTCCAAGCGGCAGTGAGTCATCGTCTCTGGCTTATTGCTGCCTGCTGTCATGGGAAGGGGAAGTCAAACTAGCGGTTTTGCTGCTTGCACTGAGTCAGGTCAGAGGAATGATGGCATCCCTCCAGCAAGAAAGCCTCTCCTGACACCTCCTGACCCACGTACCGGGGGCTTGGGCTGGGAATCATTTTATTCCCCTCTGGCAGCGGCCGTGGGTTTGCTTCCACGCTTCCCATCCAGCCTCCGGACGCTGACAGACCCTTCTTTCCCGCAGGCTGGTGGTGGGAGCTCCCTACGAAACCAACGGCCAGCAGAAGACAGGAGATGTCTACAAGTGCCCGGTGACCAGCGACACCCACAGCAACTGCACCAAGCTCAACCTAGGTACCTCACACCCGCAGGGCGCTGGGCGTTTTTAACATCGTGCTTTTTATCACTGCGTCGGCCTGTAGAGACGCACCCTGTCGCGTTGTCCAGATCGTCCCAAAAAACATAAGGACTGCATGTTTTGGGAGGATTTTTAGATAAGGAATTATTTCAGGTGTTCTCGTTACTTCTGGTGCTGAGCTTTAAGCAATGTTAGGGTGAAGCAAGCAAATCAGAATAAATTAAAAAGTTATTTATTTGATATAGCTTAAACTGGTTTATTAAATGACCAGGATAAACTTATCAACGGATGATGGTCCCACTAGCAAATACCTGACTGCACATGGCCGTGTCTGTGTTCCCTCTCCGGGGGATGCCTGGACGACGTGCCCACCACAGAAGGTTTCCTGGGCTCAGGCAAGCTTTGCTCCCAGCATCCAGCCTGCCCTAGCAGCTGTGGTATTTGGGGAATTATCCCCCAGCCCCACCAGCCCCATCACCGCCACCGCAGCAGGAGAGACCCTGGGGATGCTCCAGGCCGGCAGACTTCTCAATCCCATCTCCCCAGATGGAGAGATTGAGCTCTTTCTCGGGGTTTCTCAGGCTGGTCCACCACCTACCATGCCAAGAGCACAGTATTGCGATACCAGGACATGCCGTCCCTGGGCTGGGGTACTGCAAAGCACAGCGGGACAAGTCCCCTTTGCTGGCCAAAGTGGGACCCCCGAGGGGCATGTCCCTGTCTCAGCAGGGAACGTGAGAGACGAGGACTTTCTCATGGTCCTGAAGAGCATTGCTGAGATTTGGGGGCAAGGTCTAGAATTTTTTAACACTGGAGCATCTAGAGTGGCCGTTGTCACTTTATTTTTCATCGTTGTGTATCTGAACTGTCCTGGGTTTCTACCAGAGCTGATAAGAGAGGAGGAACTTTGGATCATCCACAATATTTGATTGATTGGCTCCATATCTTTCTTTTTTTAAAAAAAACACATTGCTTGCTTTTTTTTTTTTGTTATTTGCTGTGAGAACCTTGAGATTCTTCAAGGAAATAAATCTCTCGTGTGTGTATCTTTGAATCTTGCTAAAAAGCGATCTTTTTTTCCATTGGAAAAGAGTTTCAGATGAAAAGATTAATTCTGTGATTTTTTTTTTTTATTCCCCCCCCCGCAATTAACTTGTCTAGTTAGCACAATCCATTGAGGCCGTTTGAGTAAAACCAGGCGCGGAGCCTGGGGAGATCACAGAATGGAGGGAGTTGCAAGGGATCTCCGGAGATCGTCTTGTCCAACCCCCTGCCAGAGCAGGTTCAGCTAGAGCAGGTGATGCCAAGCTGACAGTGAGCGTGCAGCAGGGACAGCCGTAGCGTGGAGAAGCAGGAGCTGCCATGGGACTGGGGCTCTGCCCTTCCCACGCCGAGCGGGCAGCGGATGCAGGAGCTGGCGGGGAGCATCCTGCTCCCCAGCGCAGAGCCGCGATTGCAAGCCGTAGCCTCCCTGGGTACCAGGGCAGGACAGCGGGGTGTCAGCATCTGCAGCCGGCGTCCTGGAGGATCTATAACCCCTTTTTCTCTGGCTTTGCCGTGGTGTGCGTGCAGACAGCGGGTCGGAGGAAGCTCAGGGTGCGTGGGTGAGGGGGGGGCTGCAGCCAGAGGGTCCATAGGGGAGAAGCGAGGGCTTGCCGGAGGCTCCTCAGCATCGGGCTGAGCTCCCTCGAGCTCCGGGTTGTGAATCTCAGTTTGCATTTGGGGGCTGAGCCCACCCTCAGTTTAAACCTCAGCAAGAAAATTCCCAAGGCCACAGGCAAAAGAAACCCACACCTCAGTTTTACCATGAATTGTCCGATGTCCCCCCTTCTCAGTTTGCTTCTTGGGCAGAACAGCAAAAGGGGAGCCCTGGGCCGTGGGGAGCTGCGTTGCCCAGACCCCTGAAGTGGGGAGAGGGTGGGTGGCAGCTGGCACGGCTGGGCCCCCCGGGCAGAGGCAGCTTGGATGCCCTCCTGGAGCTGAGATGGAGGAACAACAAGATTCGGCAGCGTTTGTGTCACAGCTAAACCATGTTAGCGTTAGCAGAGAGACAGGGCTGCCCTGGGGGCCGTTCCTGGTTCCTGGGCTGACATGGGAAACGAGAGCAAAAAATGCGCAAAGATAAATCAGCCACCAAACGCCTGCTGGCCTGGCAATAAAAGGTGAGATGCTGTACCTGCTCCGAGGGGTTTCTTCCTAAATATTGACTGTGTAGGAGATGCTGTCTCTGACTCACAGCTTCATTCCCTAGCAGACTTTTCTCTTTGTTGGTTGAAAGAACGAAAGCAATTGTTGGTTGGTAAGAAAAAAAAAACCCAAATCTTGACAACTGCTTCCAAAAAAAACCCCAAAAGCACAAAGCCTGCAGTGTAAGCAGGCCGAAATGGCTCTCCTCCAGCGTTCGGCTGGGTTCCCTCTTGCTCCAGAGATGCTGAGGGGGACATGGGCTGGGTGGTGGGCATCCCTGCCTGGCGGCCGTCCCTAACCCCATCCTCTCCCCAAAGGACGGGTAACGCTCTCCAACGTCTCCGAGAGGAAGGACAACATGCGCCTCGGCCTCAGCCTGGCTACCAACCCCAAGGACAACAGCTTTCTGGTGAGGAATGGGGATTTTGGCGCAGCTGGCCCCCCTGTGCGGGGAGGTTGCTGCAGGGTGCGTGTACACAGCGTGTGAAGGCATGCAAATACTCTGTATTATATATATATATATGCTGTCTGCACCGCGGGGCTCAGAAACCTCACCTTCCATGGGGAAAAAGATGCCAAAGGAGAGGACAGCCTTGCAGAGCAGCAATTAAAAAGTGGCAATTTTAAACTCGTCCCTAATGCTTGATTTTCCCCCCCCACCTCCCCAGGCCTGCAGCCCTCTCTGGTCCCACGAGTGCGGGAGCTCCTACTACACCACGGGCATGTGCTCCCGGGTCAACTCCAACTTCAGGTTCTCCAAGACGGTGGCTCCGGCTCTGCAGAGTACGAGAAACAATCTGCCCTGCAGCTCTAACCCCACCTTTGAAGTCGGAGGGAATTTCTGTTCTCTAATCGCTTCAGTCCCATTGAGAAAACAAAGCGATGTCAGTGTTTAAGTGGAGGCAAGAGAGCAGAGGAAATGGTTGCAGGGAAGTGATTCAAAGGGGGTTACGTACACAGACATCTGGTAAACATTTTCCTTTTGACTGACACCCAGGGAGGACAAAAAATACCTTATTCTTCCAAAACCAGAAGTAAAAGTATCCAGAATATTTTATCAGCACAGCTAGGAAGGCAAAATAGGGAAAGAATTCAGACCCCGGCCGCACGAAACAAAGAGCTCATTGACTGAAAGCTAAATATTTTTGGCGCAAATTTGTAAATTTGGATACGTGATTTTATTTTGAGGGATTCAATCAGCTTCCTGGCTTTCCTGCAGGCTGTAAGAAATTGCAGCGGCTTCTCCTGCCCCATCCGGGCTCACAGAAGCTCCTTACCCCGGCCAGGCATCACCCATCTCCATCACCCGTTTGGTGTCCGTTAATTCTCACGGCATAGAGCAGGGCATGGGAAAACGGGACTTTTGGGGGGCAGAGGCAGTAAAGGCAGAGCCCACCACTGAATTCCCAGCGTCGCTTCGCTCTTGATGGCCAGGAGATGCTTTTAGCCCTCGCTGCAAAGGGTCATTGGTTTTTTTAGAGAGATGCGGGAGGTTGGCTCATCTCCCTGAGTCCCGGGGTGAGCGGGGGATCGAGGTGGGGGCACGCTAACCCATAAATGACTATAATAGGTGAAAACCTTTAAATATAATGAACCTTTAATATGTGTCACTGGAAAATTCAGCATCTTCCGGTTTTCTGCAACTTTTCTAAATTATGTTATAAAATATAAACAAGCTAGAGAGATGATGCTGAGCAATTTTCAGTGCGGAAAACCAGTCGACTGCCTAAATCCTTCGCGGCTCGTACTGCGGAGCCGAGTCCTGGGGTCCTCGCTGGGGTTCTTGGCTGCCTCGTCGCTGAGGATTTAACGGGAAGGGGAGGAAATGCCCGACTGGTGTTGTACGGCGAGTACAGGCAGGGCTGGGGAGTGACTCAGGGGTAAGGCATCGCTCTGCGGGAGGAACGGAGGCCGGATCCTGCCTGCAGCGGGCCGCTCTTTGAAGTATGCAACTATATTAGATCGGATAAAGGTCCAAATCTGAATCAGAAAAGGTCTCGCTGAGTGTTATTCTTAGAAGTTATCCGGTCTTCTCATGGCAGAGAGGATGCTTGTGGCTTCTCTCTACCTTGTTGAAGGCCAAAGGTCTTTCTGAATGATTGAAATTAGATTTTTTTTCAAAGAAATCATAAGAGCAAGTACCTGACTGCGAGGAATGAAGCCATAAATCTCCCCTTTACAAGCGTTGCCAAGATCTTTCAATAACACGCTGCGTATTTTTCACAGGATGCCAGACGTACATGGACATAATCATAGTTCTGGATGGATCAAACAGCATATATCCTTGGGTTGAAGTTCAGCACTTCCTGATAAACATCTTGAAAAAATTTTATATTGGCCCCGGCCAGATACAAGTAAGACCCTGCACAACTTGTGCGTCCCCCGGTGTCGGGCAGAGTCTCCCGGCCACACTCACAGGGCCGTTTTCAACGTCCCTTTTCTGCCGATAACGCTGTAATTTGGCGCCACGCTTTTTCATAATAAACTTTCAGTGTATGGATTTTTAAAGCTGAGCCCACGGAAATAGCACTCACGTTAATGTCCCTCAATGAGCGATGGAGAGAGCGGCATCCCACACCCTGACCAGGCATGGGGAGGGTGAAATCATATGGAAATGTGGAAGTATTGCCCTCTTCCGAAGCAGCTTGTTGGAGCTGTGAAAAGCTTTCCGTCCTCTCCCTAGTAGTAACCATGGGCTGATTTGGGCAGGGATTTGTGCAGGGATACCCTCAACAATTTGCACAAATATCGCCCTTTGGCTCCCATCCAGAGATGCTGTGGGTACGGCACATCGGCGTCACCCCAAAACCTTTATAGGAGGGCAGGGGCAGCCACGCAGGGGTGAAAATAGAAGCAAAACTGAGCTTCTGGGAGCAATTGGGAAAATTGGAGCAAATTGGGCCAGAGTGGTTGGTTTTTAATGATGTTATTTCATGCGATCGACGAAACGTGCTAGTTGTGTCGCAGACACTCACTATGCAGCGGATTGTTGGTGTCCTTTGTGATGTTTCTTTAACCCCTAGGTCGGAGTTGTTCAGTACGGAGAAGATGTCGTCCATGAGTTTCATTTAAATGACTACAGGTCTGTAAAAGACGTGGTAGCGGCTGCCAGTCACATAGAGCAAAGAGGAGGTACAGAAACCAGGACTGCCTACGGGATAGAGTTTGCTCGGTAAAAATCCCTCACCTTCCTGTTCCTCCTGATAACAAGTTTAAAATCGCTGGGTTTTTCTTTCTCTTCCCTCTCTCCCCCTTCGCTTTTCCTCGCTGCTTAGAAAGCAGGGGATACCGCCAGGCTAAAAATGCTTTTGCAAAACCACTTGGTCTTTAACTGGTGCTTTACAAATGATGCTTTGCAAAACCGTGGCTGCAGCCGGACCAGAAGGAGGGCGCAGAGACAGGCTCGGAAAATGAATCTTCTTTCTGAAAGAGCTCTCAGCCCCCAAAAGCCCCCCCAAATGCCACCTACCCCAGGCTGCCACAGCCCAGGGAGCTCAGAAAGCCCCGACCCACACCTCCAGCTCCTCCCTTATCTGGGACAAATCCCTACTCCTGTGCATTTTCACAGCAGCCCGACCTGCTGCAGATTTAGGGTATTTTGCCGAATTCAAGGCTCCTCTCCTGCAAGAAGCCAGCTCCCTTGGTGGAAAAATCCCCTTTTAAAGCCCTAAAATGTTTCCCCAGGGTCCTGCATCCCGTTGCACCTCCCCAAGGGCTGGCAGCCCACCCAACGCCGCTCGGTGCCGTACGGTGCGGGCGATGGGGTGTGTGGCAGTGGGAGCCGGGGGGTTTCGGTGGGTGCGCGGCGGTGGGAGCTGGGGGGGTTTGGGAGGGCACACGGCGGTGGGAACCAGGGGGGTTTGGGAGGACACACGGCCGTGGGAGCCGGGCCAGGACCCCCCTGGCGAGGCTGAGCAGCCCAGGGCATCTCTTCACTTGCAGCTCGGAAGCGTTTCAGAAAGGTGGCCGGAAAGGGGCAAAGAGAGTAATGATTGTAATCACAGATGGAGAGTCGCACGACAGCCCAGACCTGGAGAAGGTGATTGAGGACAGCGAGAAGGACAATGTCACCAGATACGCGGTGGCGGTAAGTGGCGGGGGGGGAGCCTTTCGGCGGTGAACGGCTGCAGAAGCCGTGCAGAGCTCGGCCGTGCCCCATGCACCCCAGTGCAACGGGGCCGGCAGTGCAGCCCACCTCCACCGCTCCCAGCGTGGTTGCAGGGGTCCTTGTTGCTGGTCCCGCTTTTGCAGGAGGTGGTGGGATGCTCGGCTCCGTAGCAGGAGCTGTGGCCGGGGACAGGCAGGACCCTGCATTGCACCGGGCACCCGAATTCCATGAGGAGAGCACAGGTGGAGCCGCCTGGAGGAATTACAGCAAATCCTGGTTTGCTCCCACAATGGGAGATGCCAAGGCTGTCAGGCTCCTTCCATATGGACACCCCTCAGGTGCTTTGGGATGCCTCTACCCATCGCATGGAAACCCCTGAGTCTCGCGTTTCTCTTTCAAACCTAGGTCTTGGGTTATTATAACAGAAGAGGAATCAATCCCGAAGCCTTTTTGAACGAGATAAAATTTATAGCGAGCGACCCAGATGACAAGCATTTCTTTAATGTCACAGACGAAGCAGCACTTAAAGACATTGTGGATGCGCTGGGGGAGAGGATATTTAGCTTGGAAGGTGAGTGGTGCTGCTCCCTGACACATCCCGGCTGGTCAGGCTGCAGCGGGTTGCTTCAGATGTGCTGTCGGTCTTAGGTTTGCTGAATTTGTACGATGCTTTCCCTGATATCTGTTCGATGAAATCATAGAATCATAGAATCGCCTGGGTTGGAAAGGACCTTTCAGATCATCAAGTCCAACCATCAACCTAACATTGACAAAAACCATCACTAGACCCTGTTGCTAAGCGCTATGTCTACCCATCTTTTAAATCCCTCCAGGGATGACGATTCTACTGCTTCCCTGGGCAGCCTGTTAGGACACAGCCTCCCTCTGCAGCAGCACCCACTCCCGCCGCGTTTTATCCAGTTCACACTGAATCAAAAATTTTTCTGTTAAGGTGTCTGCTGCAGAGGTGACTCTGGCTTTGATCTGCAACCACCAAGAGGGATGAAGGCACCTCTCCTCTTCCAGCTGCCCCCAGAGCTGCTTCCCTATACTGCTGCTCGTGAAAGCCGGGCAGCTCATTGCTTCCAGATGATGTTTTCGTGGTCTGGCCATGTTTTTTTCTTCCCTGTTAAGAATGAGTAGCCTAATTTACCATCTGAACCTCCCCGTTTCCATTCCTCTAGCAGATTAAAAGCTTATTCAATGCAATGTACCGTTGCTCCTGCAAGATGCTAATGCACAATAACCAACCCACCAGCCCCCCATTTTGAGCACTTAGACTTTCGGAGCTCTCTGAGCATCTTGACTAGTAAAATAGGTGATATTGAGCCTCGTTCTCCCACCCTTCAGAATTAGGTGGCCGCATCCAACCCCCCAGCAGTCCCCATCCCATGCTAGCTCGTGGAGCGTGTTTAGGAAAGTCTAGCCTGATTGCTCTAGAGGTTGCAGTGCCTGCCTCTCAGGGCTCTGCTTTCCAAGGGACAGGCTGTCCCTTTTCCCCTGGTTTACTATCCTCAACACGTCATCGTGCTTGGGATGACATACAGACACCCCAAATGCATGAAAATGCAGCAGCAGCTTCGGCTGATGGCAACGGGGGGATATTCTACTAACCGGGGCGACCGAAGAGATTTTGTCTGGCCCCACTTAGAGAAAGCCTTTTTGGAGGGAGAAAGTGACTTTTTTCCTTTTTCTTCGTCTCACATATAAATAAGACAACTAACGAGGAGAAATGCAAACATTTTAAAACAGACACCTTTCTGGTGACCTACCTCATGGAAGCATGAATTTCCACCGTCCAGAATCAGTACAACCACTTGCAGAAAACAGCCGCTGGAGGAGCATCTAGCACAGCCCTCTGCCCCGAGGCAGCGTCAGCCCTCACAAAACCTTGCTGGAGAAGCCTGTGGTCCTTGCTCCCGAGATCCTGCCCATGCTGGCCATGACGGTGCCGATTCTTCTCTCCCGCCCACACCAGTCCTCCCTGCCAGGCTTTGATCCAGAACCTAAAGTTACACTTTGAATATCTTCATATATCATAGAATCATAGAATCAAAGAATGGTTCGGGTTGGAAGGGACCTTAAAGGTCACCTAGTTCCAAGCCCCTGCCCTGGGCAGGGACACCTCCCACCAGCCCAGGCTGCTCAAAGCTTCATCCAGCCTGGCCTTGATGTCTCTATTTTGAGTGGTTTGCATCCCTCAAAACGTCAGGAGCACAGATGGCTTCTCCTCAAAAGGTGACCCCCTCATTCTCGCAACCGTTATTCGCAGAGCTGTGATGGCCCTCTCATTTACAGCAAACCTTTGAAATTTGGCGCGGGGGGGTCATCTGGGTGTCAGCGTCTTTCTCACCCATCAAATTCCATTCAAACCCAGCCGGGCTATAAGCAGGCAAAAAAACCCACACACCGATGGCCAAGGACTCCCTGGAATGTTAGGCGTTGCGGGGTTATGGGAATAACGTGAGGTTTGGGTTTTATTGGCTGAAATTAAATATCAAGAAATATTTTTGTTCGAAATGACAGGGCTTCTGTGCGCCTTGTGACAAGTTTGTCAGTCTCCAAAACTAAATTTGTCTAAATTTCATAGGAAAAGCACATCCCGGGATGAACAATTGAGACAGAAGATGGAGGGCTTTCACTGGAAATTAAACATCTTGGGGCTTGGGGGAATTTTGGTCAAAAACCAGCTCAAAAACTCCCCACCAGTTTGCCAGTTATCCCGGTCCGGCCAGCCTGATGCTTCTCAGTGGAAGAAAGCTTCCCTGGAGTGAGAAGCTTCACCCAGTTGCACTTAGGAAGCAAAATCCTCTAAACCCACATTTTTGTGGGTCTCGGAAGGAGAGAACCACACCGGGGCAGAGCTCCCCAGCACCCATTAACAGCACAAGTTTGTGTAATTGTGGTGATTTAGGGAGAAAAGCACATTTATGGCAACTGAGGCCCTTTGTGCCCCAGGTGGGGTGGAGGTGGGCGCTCATCCCACCCCGACCCACCGAGGCTCAGCCCCTCCGGGAAAGCAAAGCTCTTGGTTAAAAACAAATTCCTCTTTTTTCTTTTTTTTTTTTTTAAGGAACCAACAAAAATGAAATCTCCTTTGGACTGGAAATGTCCCAGACTGGATTTTCATCACATGTTGTGGAAGTAAGAGAGTAAACGTGGGGTTTTTTTTTCTTTTCTCCTGCCTGTGCAGGCGGGGGCCCTGTGCTTTTTATCATCGCTGGCAGCTGCGGGCGGGGAGACAGGTACTTTGGGCAAGTTATTAATCACGAAGCTAAATTGCTAACGTGAAGAACAGGAAGAAAATGCTGTTGCTGCTGGTTTATCCCGTGGGGAAGGGAGCTGCTGGGAGACCAGTGCCTGCCTCAGGACCAGCCTGCAGCAGCTCCTCCCGATACCACGGCCACGGGGGAAGGCGCGTGTCGGTGGTGGGATGCAGGGGATGGCCCTTCCCACCCCCGGGCTCCGCGGGCTGGCAGGTCCGAGCGGAAAGCCAGGAGGAATTTCTGCTTGGGCTTTTCCCGAGGAGGAAGAGCACGCTGAAAAGACACGAACAGGGTGTGAAAAGTCATTGCGGCGTGTTTAAAAATCTCCATCTTTCCAGGTGCACTTTGGAGAATGGTTTGCTTGGGTTTTTTTTTTATTATTATTATTATTATT
>VWZL01000023.1:121882-142217 GCA_013396915.1 Stercorarius parasiticus | reverse complement strand
TTTTTTTTCTTTTCCATTGGTGAGATTTCTCCCCTTTTCTGTAAAACGTGCAATTTCTGGGAGGGACCGTTTTCTGTTTTTCTTTTCTGCACTCCGCAGCCTCCAATAAGTATATAGTCAAGGATCTGGGCTTTGATGGACCACCGTACGTGTTGTCCCATCAGGTCCCCTCATCCATCTCAGCGTGAATCGGCTTTGCCCGTATGGGCAGCGTGGGGGAGAATTGCCTCCACTTGGCAAGAAATACCCTCAAACTACTCCTGCTCTCCCACAGGACGGGATCTTGCTGGGGGCAGTGGGTGCCTACGACTGGAATGGAGCCGTCCTGAAGGAAACCAGCAGCGGGAAGGTCATCCCCCTGCGGGAATCTTATCTCCAGGAGTTCCCGGAGGAGCTGAAAAATCACGGAGCGTATTTAGGTAAGAAAGCTGAATGAGGCTCTCCTGCCAGGGCTGAATTCATGATTTTACACTTAATAATAGGAAGCGCAACATATTTCTCCAATGACTAATAGCAGCCAGCGCTCCCAGCGTAGGTGGTGCCATGCCGGGCTGTTTGCGAGCTCCCGTTGGTGTGAGACCTGTCTTGCCCCTCACTCAGGGATGCAGCGTGCGTGAGCATCCTCGCCTGGGAAGAGTCCAGCGTCCACCACAGCGTGCAGCACAAAAGCCATTTAAATGCAGAAGTATCCCAGACACCGGCCAGCCCTGGTCACCTACAGCGCTTACCGGAATGGTTTAAAAAAGCACTGATGAAATTTCATGCCTAGGGAGGAAATACCTGCTGGGTTAATCCGTTCCATGTGCGGCTGTTGAAGGCCTGGAGTGAAAACATCAGCCTGGTTTGCAAAATGAAGCCTCTCTTCAGAGGGGTGCGTGCCAGGCCGGGCTGCCCAGTGGCGGGGAGCAGGGCGGGATGCTGTGGGGCTGCTCGCCAGTGTATCGGGGCTCTTCCCTCCACTGGGGACACAAACAGGCCCTGGGACACACGGCTCATCTCTTGGGGTGACAGCAGAGTGTCCCCTGGGCTCAGCTGCAGGCACCTGGAGCGGGGACGGCTGTGGCTGTTCAAGGGGTACCCGTGACAGCATGTGGGAGCTCAGCTGGGATCTTTCTTTCCTGTTATCTGGAGTAAGAAATCCAGAAATATTAAGGAAACGCCAGTCCCCCCTGCTGCAGAGCAGCCCAGCTCACCCAGCGCCGGGACCATGGGGTTTCCAAACTGATGGAGTCATAGAATTGCCCAGGTTGGAAGGGACCTTTCAGATCATCTAGTCCAACCATCAACTTTGATGCTTGGCTTAGGAACGTCCCGCCAGGAGGAGAATATTCAGGGAGACAGAGACCCCAGGTAAGGCCAGTACCCAGGGAAAGGGGTCCATAAACCCTGATAATCCCTGGAGATACTCAAAAGTTCAATAGGATGTGACCCCGAGTGATCATCTCCAGCTTCATAGTTGGCCATGCTTTGTGCGCCACGCACACAGGGAAGTGGTGCCCTCTACAACTACCTGACAGGAGGTTGCAGAGAGGTGGGTGTTGGCCTCTTCTCCCAGGTGAATCATGACAGGATCAGAGGAAATGGTCTGAAATTGCGGCAGGGGAGGTTTAGATTAGATATTAGGAAGAATTCCTTTACTGGAAGAGTGGTCAGGCACTGGAACAGCCTGCCCAGGGAGGTGGGTGAGTTACCATCCCTCGAGGGATTTAAGAAACGTGTAGATTTGGCACTTCAGGGCATGCTCTAGTGACAGAGATTGTAGGGGGTTTTTGTGGGTGTATGGTTGGACTCGATGATCTCAAAGGTCCTTTTCTAGCCATGAAGATTCTATGATTCTATGGTAAGTGCCACAGCCTGGCGTGTGACGTGTGGGGTCGGTGATCCCGGCGCAGAAAATAACCCTTCTGGGTGGGAAAGGGGGATTGCTCAGGGTCATTCGCTCACGCAGGGTTATTTCCATAAGGACTCGTGAGCAGCGCTCTTGATGGCTTCGTGGCTTTTATTGGACTGTGAATGTTAGCGTCAAGCATCAGCAAAGTCTTTCACGCCTGGTTTTGGATGCGGTGCTGCCGGGGTCTCGAAGACTCCGTGCAGCGGGCACTGCAGGCACCCAGCGTGCACACACCTCGCTAGCGTTTGTTTAACTTGATGCGAGCCATGAAATAAAACACTTAATCAGGTCGGGAATTGGACTTGACTTCGATGAGAGAAGGATTTTGCACGGGCTTTGCCGGCTGCGTTCAGCAGTGCCAAAACTCCTGGCGCGGCTGCGCTGCCCGGGGTGCAGGTAGGACCTGAGCAGGCGGCTCAAAGCCCAGGGTCAGGGCGCTGGGTTTTGTTTGAATGACTTTATCTTGGAAGCAATCTGGGTTTCCAGCTTCCCGATCTGGGAGGCAGCCAGAGTTGTGTCAGCAGCTGGGGGCTAATGGAAAGCAGATCACCGGGCAGCGGCTGGGAGCAGGCAGGGAGCTCCTCACCCCGCGCCCGCCCCCCTTCCAGGTTACACCGTCTCCTCCGTCATATCCACCGACCACGAGCGGATTTACGTCGCGGGTGCGCCCAGGTTCAACCACACCGGGAAAGTCATCATTTTCAGCATGCACAACAACCGAAACCTCACCATCCACCAGGCGCTGAAGGGCGAGCAGGTAACGTCGGGGCGCATGCTGCCAAGGATGCTGCGCAGATCTTTCCACCTGGCGCGCAGGCTCCTCCATAAATCCTCCCCCCCTTCATTTTGCAAATTGTTCTGTTTAAACGGCTCAGCAGTGCAGTGCGTCCACAGGCAGCTGGGGATGTCCTCGCTCTCTCTGCACCCGCAGCTCCAAACCACGCGGCTGTAGCAGGGATGGGGCTCAGAACATCCCTGCGGTCCTCACCGGGGGGGTAGCAGTGTCCCTAACCACCGGGAGCATTGCTCCCGTCCCCTCCTCTGTCTCCTCCAGATCGGCTCTTACTATGGCAGCGAGATCAACTCCCTTGACGTCAACGGCGACAGCGTCACCGATGTTTTGCTGGTGGGAGCCCCCATGTACTTCAGCGAGGGCAGGGAGAGGGGGAAGGTCTATGTCTACACCCTGCGGGAGGTACGTGGCCGCACTGCGGGGCGAGCTGGGGACGCTGCAGGGGCCAAGGCATTAACACGGGGACTGTGTCCCCTGGTGTCACCTCCCCGGGGTGGCTCTGGGCAGCGCGCACCCGCCAGCTCCCATCAAACCTCCCAGGGCAAGGCAGCACAGTGCGAAGGCAGCGGAGCTTGGCAGCGCCTCGCTGTTGTGGCTGCCACGAGACTCGGGGAGGGTTTGTCTGTTTTCCTTGTTTACAAACAATCTCGGGGGGGTTTGCTCGCTGCCAGCGAAGAGCGTCCAGCTGCTGCTGGAGCGGAGCCACCTCGTCTCAAGGCTTCGCTGCTCCCGGCCAGGCGAGTTCCCCGACCCCGAGGAGGCGATGCACGGGGTGCATGGTGGGGTCTTTGCGACGTGAGTGTCTCTCTGGACAAACAGTCTCCATCCACTTTGCTTCCCCCAAAACCGTTCCCTCCAAGGGCACCCTCCTGCCCAGGGTCGTGGGGAGCAGCAAGGTCAGTCCCTCCACCGTCCCTTCAGGGCACAGACAGGACACGTGCTGCCCCCGTCCCCTTCCCTGGCACCCACCAGCGCTCTGGGGCAGGACCAGCTTTCCTGCCGCCTTCAAAGCTGGCTCAAAATGCAGTTTCAGAGCCAAATCCATCAGGCTCCGGGGGCATCCAGGGCAGCGAGCAGGTCATGCTCAGTATCCAAGGCTGCAGAACCTGCCCAGAGCAGCGGGAGTCCCCATATCTAAGGCACAATTTTTTATGCGACTATTTATGCAGGTTGCTATAAAAGTAGCCATAAGCAGGCGTGGGGCTGGCGTGGGGCTCGTCTGTCCCCAAGGACGTGCTGAGCAGAAAGTCCCACAGCCCCAGGAGGGCTCTCACCTCCTTCCTTAGAGAAATTGCATCTTATTTGCTTGCCTCTGAGGGTTTTCTCCTCTTGCCAGGCTGGCTGCTGATGGGTTTGGGGTTGGGTTGTTTTTTTTTTGCCTTTTCTCTTTGGCTGGCCCGGCAGAACCGCTTCGTTTCCAGCGGCGCCCTTGTAGATCTGCAGAGCTACCAGAATTCCCGCTTCGGCTCCTGCATTGCCGCCGTGCCCGACCTCAACCAGGACTCCTACAACGACCTTGTCGTCGGGGCGCCTTTGGAGGACGAGCACCAAGGAGCCATATACATCTTCCTCGGCTTCAAAGAGACCATCCTGAAGAAGTACAAGCAGGTACAGCTCTCGGGTGCTCCAGTTGTGCCCGTCCTTCATCAGAATAAATGCCATTTGTGCCTGTTTTAAAGACTGATAGAGCACAATCAAGTCACATGTAGTACCGCGTTGTTAATTATTATTGCTGGATATTTTCTCTTGTGAGGGGTCCAAGACAAAGCAAATGTAGGGGATGGAAAACATGCTCGAAATTAGGGGCAATGCTTAGCACTCTGTGCAATGGATTACTATAGATGATAAAATATTTCTCGCACTTGTGAGAGACACAGTAAACATGCAGAGTAAATCAGTAGAAATCTCTGGATGGTGTCCCTGAAGAGAAATCGCTGTCATTCCCTGGAAAATTATGTTTGGTGCAATCGTTGGGAAAGGGGCATCTTCAATAGCATGGTGGAGAAGTCGGCGTGGCAAACCCTTCCTTCGCAGGCAGGGATGCTCCGGCTGGAAACCAGCCTGGATTCTCCCCTTTGCTTTTCAGCGGATAGCAGCTGCGGACCTCGCGCCAGGCCTGATGTATTTTGGATGCAGCATCCACGGACAGCTGGACCTGAACGAAGACGGGCTCGTTGACTTGGCCGTCGGCTCTCTGGGGAACGCCGTGCTGTTGTGGTTAGCTGCGTCTCGTTTGGCTCTCTCCTCTGCCCAAAGCTCATTGCAATACGTTGACATTTTGGGGGGGGAAAACTGATGCCCCAACAATCTGACCCATCTTTCTACAGTAATGATCCCCTGTGCAGGAGGGCCATGATGGCATTTCAATGCACTTGGACCCTTGAAGGACATCAGAGTTGGTTTTGCATTGAATTTCGTCATCAGGTTCCCCAAAAGTTTCAGACCATTTGTGGTGATTTGCCCAGGCTCCCTCTGCTCTTATTTAATAAGAAGAATTTAATATTTGCAAAGGTTGATTAATGTTTGGAAAGTCCCTTGAAGCTGTTAGGACGGAGGGTAGCCGTGCCCAGCAGAGATGGGCCACCCCGAGGTCTGCTTTTGGAAGGGCTACGTGCCAAATCCTGCTCTCGGTGCTGAGCTACTTCACTGTCACAAGCAGGAGGCAAATACGTGCCAAGAGATTTTATTCTTCAAATCCTACATAGATGAGCTGAGAGAAGATCGGCACGCTGTGGTGGCCTGTGGTCTTCCTCAGCACCTTCTTGATGTTGGGAAAAGGGGTGAAAAAGCGTGAAAAGGATGAATCTGGAGGCTTTTGGAGGCTGCTGCAGATGTCTGCGGGTGTGTGTGCCCCAGCACATCTCCCATCCCTTGTTTGCCCCACAGGTCCCGCAGCGTCGTCCAGATCAACGCCAGCATCCGCTTTGAGCCCTCCAAAATCAACATCTTCACCAAGGACTGCAAGCGGAACGGGAAGGATGCCACCTGCATGTCGGCCTTCGTCTGCTTCACCGCTGTCTTCCTCTCGGCTCACTTCCAGACGGCCAGCCTGGGTAAGCGGCACAGCTGCTCGCGCAGCAAAAAACCCAATTCATGCGTTGTTTAGGTCTCCAGCCCCAAAGGAGCACTCGGCTTCTGCCAAGGGAAACCATCCAGGAGCTTGGCATGTCTGGAGGAGTGCACGTTGCCATCTGCCACGTCCCTTTTTACCCACAAATTTGTCCCTGTGCTGGCTGATGTAGCAGGGACGGTGGCTCTGCCATTAAGCAGTGCCGAGAAACATCCCAAGAACTCAACCTTGCCAGTGTTTAACCTTTTCTCTCACCTACGCCCTGGCACCAAGCTCTCCTGCAGCTTGCCTTGCTGCGGTGCATGTGACTGGGGTGTCACCACCGCCTCACCGGGCAGAGGGACAGGAGAGGATGTGCCCAGACCGTGTCCCTCAGAGTTCATCGCCGCGGCAGGACGCAGCTGCCGACCATATGTGCATGTTTCCCTAATATCCCGGGGAACCTCTGTGAAGTTATTGGCCAGCTCTGCTTTTAATCCCTCGCGTGTCGCTGTGACCCCGAGCCTGCCCGGCGGATGCCCATGACTCAGCCGGAGCCGGGGGAATCAGTGGAGGCTCCGTCCCCAGCAACCTGGCAGCAAACGCTGTCAGAGGGAAACTGGGTCCTGAGTGAAGCCAAAGGAAAGGCTCCCAACCCCTAGAGCAAGAATTTTGAGTTGTGCTATTAAATCCAGTGTTTTCCTGCTAACCGCTATCATTGCAGAGTTTGCAGGACAAAAAAAACTGAGTGGGGTTTCCTTAATTTGTTTACCTTTACACTGATTTCTACCCAGAAGAGCCACTTGGTGGACGGTGCCTGCTGGGGGCTGATGGCTGCTCTTTGCTTATGCACGTTTTGCCCCCGCCCTGCTTGGCACTGGGTCGAGGACCTTCGGTTTCTTTTCCACAGCGCTGCAGGAAGCAAATGATTTTCCAGTGAAGCATTTGGGAGAGGAGAGTGCTCTGGGGTACAATACCTCCAGAACGGGTACAGGCCAGAGGCAAATAAGTGTATATCCTGCACAGATTTTACGCAGTGTCTTTTGATAATGCATTTTTAAAGTTCCTTATTCGTCCTGGAGAGTGGATGCTTTGCCCAAAAGAAACGTCTGTCAGAAACAGGCAATAACAACTATAGCCCCAACTTTCCCAGTTTTCCCTTAGCGTGCTCCCTGCCACGCTCCTCCCAGTGGGGCGATAGGGGTTTGAGCGCGCAAAAGCCCATTTTTGCCCTGGCTTTGCTGTATAGCGAGGGTGGTAACCCCGGGGAGAAGCCCTGACGGCGCTGCTCTCCTTCCAGCACTGCGGTACAACGCCATCATCGACGAGCGCAGGTACACGCCGCGGGCTCACCTGGATGAGAGCGGAGAGCGGCACACGCAGAAGGGGCTGGTGCTGCTCGCCGGGCAGGAGCACTGCGACAGGCTCCAGTTCCACGTCCTGGTGAGTGCGAAGGGGGACAAGGCTGGGGTCTCCTCCTCGGCCAGCCCCCGGAGGAGACGCAGCCGCCCCGGCAAAGATGCTCTCCACCACGTGCAAAGCAACAATGCGCTGGGACACGGTCGGAGGAGCCACAATGGCTGGAAAAGAGCCTCATCCTCCCGCCTGGATTTCTTCGCTGTGTTTGATGTGGTCAGGGATGGAGCTGCTGGCACGCAGCTGCTGCTGGGTCTGCAAGCACTGACTTCATTGCGGCCCCGGCTCGCACTGTCCACGAGCCACTAGCCGTGCCCTCAGGGAGGGCGTGCACTCCTGATGCTCAGGTCAGGCTGGTCCTCCTGTTCCAAAATCAGAGAAAACTCTTTTTTTTCCATTAGGGAACCAAATGCCTCCCTGCCAGTCCCCAGTGCTCTCACCCTCTGCACCCCTCCGGCCATCAGGGTCCCCCTCCCTGGGTGCAGAAGCCACCGAAACCCTCTGCATTCCTCGCAGGGAACAGCTGATGCACAAACCTGGCCAAAATCAAACATTCCCAGTGAATGATGAGAATACTGCCGAGGCCAGGGAGGGTCGAGCTGCCAGACTGGCCCGGCCCCAAGCCCTGGCCTGAACTGCCGTGAACTTCTGGGAAATTTGAGTCTGGAGCTCGAGATGGAGCTTGTGATTTAGCCCAAGAAGCATCTCGCTTCAGAGCATCTAACTGCACCCCGTGTGGCCGGGGCAATGCATGGGAAAAGCTCACAGAGCTGCAGGAAAAGTGCAGCTTCGCTGCCGTCCGGAGAAGCCCCAGGTCAGGGTTGCAGGACAGCCCTGTGTCCCCTGGGAGCCTGGCTCAGGGTCAGTGATCCCAGAGCATCCGTCTTTTGGAGGCAGCGTCTCCAGGGTGCAGCATTTCCCACACCGTCGGATGGGTGTTGAGTGGCACCGCTGAGCTCGGGTTGTCCCTGTCCCTCGGTAAGGGCTAGCTGGAGAGGCAGGATGATTACACACCAAGCATACGAGATTGCAAAGCTTTTTATTTCATAAAATAATCACACCTGCCTGCAGTTCTGCCTTACCTTGCTCTCTGATGCTGCCCCTCCACGAGCAGGAGCCCTGTCCTTCTCAAGGATGCTTTCTGTCCGCCGCAGGACACAGCTGACTACGTGAAGCCGGTGACGTTCTCCATCGACTACGAGCTGGAGCACCCCGAGAACGGCCCCATGCTGGACGACAGCTGGCCCACCTCGCTCAAGGTCTCGGTAGGTAGCAGCACCGACCTCCCAGGGTGCCTTTTATAGGGCACTTGGTCAGCAGATTTATCACCCAATGTAACATTTGCTTCTTTATCTTCGGGCTGGTCCCTCCTGTGATAGGAATGAGTTTGCAGCCTGGGATCACCGCCTGTGTCCCTTCTCCTTGGAGCACAAACTGGGGCTCAAAGTGTCACCAAGCTGCTTTTGTCATCCCTCTCAGGTCCCTTTCTGGAACGGGTGCAATGAAGATGAGCACTGCGTCCCCGATCTGGTCCTGGATGCCAGAAGTGATGTGCCCAGTGCCATGTGAGTAGGTCGCTCAGAGCATCCTCCCAATCAGTATCACAAACTGGGGGGGCTCCAAAACCCACCCCCCAACCCATGCTCCCTAGATTCTGCCATCGCAGCTGGTCCTTCATCCAACACCACCATAAGGTTCCTCCAGCACCACCACGAGGTGCTCCTCGGCACCTCGGCTCGCAGTGGGTCTCTGAGCCTCTGCCTGCTCCCTGCCTGGAAGGAATCAGTGCTTTTTCAGGGAATCCACAAAACAACTAACATTTGATGCCATGGTGATGAGCCCCAGGGAGACGAATCAGAAAATAATAGGGGGGAATAAATGCAAGGCTGGCATTACCCACTTGGCAATTACAGGCTTGACTCACGCAGCAGAAATAATTATACACTACATCTGATCACTTAAGGAGCTTTAAAGGTTATCTAGGAGCACAGGAGCCTGAACCTCCACCTCCCATCGATGGCAGTGGGCTCCGGACCAAGCTCATGGCCAGCACTGCTACCTGGGGATTGCTCGTATCCCCTAATTCAGCGTTTATTGTAAAGCTCCGTAAAGCTCTTGGTCCCTGAGGCTGCGACCCAGTGCATGACCGGTTCTGGCTGGGCTGTGCTGCCGGAGGTTGAAGCGAGCTGCAGGTAGGGGATTATTTTTGGAACTTAGCGGCTGGAGTCCTACAAATAACCACGGGCAAACACCATGGTCTACCAGGGTGCCAGACCCCTAGTCCAGTTCCTCCTGAAGCCTGTGGAGCTTTCCCAACGGCATCAGTGGGCGCTGGGTCGTGCCCTGCAAGAGCAGCCAGTGCGGAGGTGATTTCTGCTGAGAAAACCACTTTTGAGGTGACTTGTTGGACTAGAGCTATTCCTTCAAACCGGTGCCCTCACTGCCCCACTGTGGGGCTCTGAAGATGGCACCATCCCACATTTTCTTTTCCTTTTTTGATTTAGCGTAAAGAAAATAAATGCCCAAACACCCGTCAAGTCTGTAAAAGCAGACGCTGCCATTGCAGTTTGTGCCAGTAAACTTACTGGGAGGTAGATCTCAGCCAGCCTGAAACTCGGAGCCAGCTTTACCCTTTGCTAATGGTGTGGGATTTATCTTTTTCTTTACATCCCAGCTGTACTCAAAGCTCCTAACTGGGTCACGCAGAATCCCAGAATGGTGGGGGTCGGAAGGGACCTCTGGAGATCACCCAGTCCCACCCCCTGCCAGAGCAGGGTCACCCAGAGCAGGTGGCACAGGAACGCGTCCAGGCGGGGTTGGAATGTCTCCAGAGACGGAGACTCCCCCACCTCTCTGGGCAGCCTGTGCCAGGGCTCTGCCACCCTCACAGGAAAGGAGTTCCTCCTCGTGTGGAGATGGAACTTCCTATGGTCAAGTTTGTGCCCGTTACCCCTTGTCCTGTCGCTGGGCACCACTGAGAAGAGCCTGGCCCCATCCTCCTGACACCCACCCTTTCAGTATTGATAAGCGTTGATAAGGTCCTCCCTCAGTCGTCTTTTTCCAGACTGAAGAGACCCAAGTCCCTCTGCCTTTCTTCATCAGAGAGGTGTTCCAGTGCCCTCAGCATCTGAGACAGCTAGGCAGCGTTAGCCCAAAATCACCAGCAAAATGATGGCCCGTGGGAGGAATTCATGATTCCTCTTTCCACAGCAGCACAACAGAGGAAGAGCAGGGATTTCCTTGCACTATCCTACATGCCGTGCACATGGAATTCCTGGGGCCAGGTCCCCGGGGGGGTGCTCGGCAGGGCTTGTCCGCAGCGCTGCCCTCCTCTCGCAGGGAGTTCTGCCGGCGGGCTCTGCGGAGGGCACCACCAGACTGCTCGGCCTTCAGCCTCTCCTTCGACGCCTCCGTCTTCGTCATCGAGAGCGGCAGGAGGAGGGTGGCCGTGGAGGCGGCGCTGGAGAACCGAGGCGAAAACGCCTACAGCACGGTCCTCAACATCTCCTTCTCCAGAAACCTCCAGTTCGCCAGCTTAATCCCCAAGGTGAGCGGCCGGGGGATATCCGGGGCTTTCCAGAGGCGCTCCTAATCCTGGCCGGATGAGAAAACTGTGTCCTAAACCAGAGCCCAAAAACGCCTCCATTCCTCATAAATCAGACATGTTTATTGGCATCGTTTCTAAGCACTTACAGCCCTTTCAGCTCTTTATTTTGGAAATACAAAAAGGTTTGAATTTTAAGAGCCTGAAAGAAGCTCAACGGCAGATGAAATTATTTCCCTCTTTATTTTTCTGCTCCAATAGTTTAAAAATACTTGCTGCACATGGCCAAGTTCCCGTCAGGGATGAATTTTTGCAGCTGAGATAAAACTCCTGGAAGTACGGGCTGATAACGGGAGCTCAGCATCGAGCTGGGCGATGCCGCTTCTCTACGGCTTGTCCCCTGGGTGAGCCCGTCCCCAGGCCCCTGGTGCCCTCCCCAGTATTTCACCCCCGCCACTTGCTCATCTCAGTGCGACTCCTCCCTTTTCCCCGCGAGGTTTGGGAAATTTGCTGATGCTGCTGAGCCCTCCTCGCTCCCCCCCACCCACCCCCCGCCACCAATGACTTCATACCCGCCCGCAGATCCCATGTCCTGCCTTTGTTTTCCTATGAACCGTGCCAAGGGAAAATGGTGGGGCACGCTGCCCACAAAATAAGAAGAACGCATTTTGGGAGAGATTACTACAAATCAAGTGAGGCGGGGGGGGAAACCCTGCGACGCTCGGTAACGGAAAGCAGCACGCAGCGGCGGTTGCAGGAAATATTTGTAGCTGGTTGTAGAAGCATCACTCTGCTAACGGGCTCCTTGCTGCTGCTTATAAATAAGCGAATTGCCAACCAGAGGGGATGAATGTTGGTGTCAGGGGCTGTACAGAGACGCAAATAAAAAGTATCTGCGGCCCCCAGAAAGTCCGTAATCTCAGCAGATGAGTGAGAGAAAGCTCCAGGCCGTTGCTAATGGCTGTCAAGGCATTTTCCTTGTAGCTTCAGCTCCTGGCTAGGACCTGTCTACTGGCAGGAGCTCAAACCAAGACCCTTACGGGGTCTAACACAGTGCCAAAAACTGGAAGAGCTCATTGTCTCACAGTGGGGACGGACACCTGCGTGCAACTAGGCTACAACCTCTTGTAGGTGTCCCATCCCGTCCCACCCCAGCCTGCGCTTGGGCTTTGCGACAGGGCAGGAGCTTCCCCCGCCCGGTGGGGAGCCGGGAGGTGTTCAAGCAGCAGGAACCTGGTTGTCGAGATGGGGGAATTAAATGTTACTGCTTAGCTGGTGACCACGCAGAATAACAGCTCATATTGTCTCTTGATGCTTCCCTGTGACTCTGCAACACAGGAAAATATTCTTCTTCTCGATTACAGTGCCAAGAATAATAGGGCTCATTCATTCACTGCTGTAGTTAAATTTCTTAAGAGGATTTAAATCGGAAAGCTGGAAGTTGCGTGCTAGAAATGCCCTCTCCAGGAACGACCCTAGAAATTCAGCTGCTTGGGAGGGATTCCCGGCCTGCAACAACCGGGGTTGGTTGGGTTGGTTGGTTTTTTCCAAAACTTAAAGCCTGTTTTGAGCCCCGGGGCGGGGGGGGGTTGCTGGTTTTATAAAAAGCCAGGTCACGGGGCTCGTGCCCGGTGCCACGGACACTTCGCGTCCCATTTTAGGATGACACGGACATCAACATCGACTGCATGACTGAAGAGAAGCACCCCAACAAGAAGGCGTGCAACGTGAGCTACCCCTTCTTCCGAGCCAAGGCCAAGGTAAAGCTATTCCCTCCTGCCCCAGTGAGGCTTCACCCACGGGACGGGAGCCCCCTGCCTCCGGCACGGCCGTGGGGCCGCAGCCATCCATCTTTGAACAGGATTTTTTAAAGATAAAATTCTGGGTTCTTCCCTTTCTCTGTCCTTTGCTGGTGTTCGAAAGGCGTGTTAGGGAGCCGGGGATGGTTAGCATGCCGCCTTGATGCTCGGAGGTCACCCGGCTCCTCCAAGCCAAAGGATTTGACTCCAGTCCTTTGGAGCAATTTAATGTTGGCTTCAAACCATGCTGGTGACTTCCTCGAGCTCCTTCCTCGCAGGATGAGGTACACTCTTCCAAGAGATTTTCTACACTCTGAACACCCGGGGTCCATCCAGACCCTCCTCTGAGCCCGCCCAAGCCCCCACGGGCTGGTGGCATCCTGCAGACCGCAGCTCACAGAGGTTGCCAGCACTGGGCATAAGCCCAGGTCCAGCAAACACCATGTTTTAAATGCCGTAAAACCCTTTGGAAACATCACGTGCAGCATTAAGGTAGGGAAGGAAAAGCGAGGAGATGCAGGACCTCGCTCGCCGGGGCCACTCTCTGCAGGCACCTTGTGAAATCCCACCTGCCTGTCCTGCCCCCGCCACGGGAAAATGGGCCAAGACAAGCAGGATCTAAAGAGAAAAATCTTTCCAACCGCCGTATCCGTCTGAAGCCTTTCCTTGTCAGAAGCTTGAAAATGACAGACGAGCTCCAGGCACCTCGCTAGGCCTTAAAGCTCCCAAAAAAGCCCTCTCAGATGCCTGTGGCCGTACACGAGAGCGCAGCAGCCCGACTCCCCATGACCTATGGGGGCTGAGAATGCATCTGCATGGCATCAGGTAGTCCAGGTCCTGCCAAAACAAAGACAAGCTGGAAATGGAAATTTGGCCGGAGAGCAGCAGGAGCTTTAATATTATACTCAGCTGTGCAGTCCCAGACAGTTTGAGGTCATTGCCACAGCTCTTGCAGATGTGACATTTATCACATTTTATTGTTGTTGGCCTCTCTCCGGCTGCCTTCCCCCGCCAGCCGACCCCGTGCCGCAGATGGGAGCGAGCGGCCTCTCGCTGCAGGTCCCCCGGAGGGTTTCTCATCCAAAGTTGCGGGGAGGGGGTTGCTTTCTTTCCCAATCTCAGAGCTAAAAAAAAAAAAACAATGCAGAGTGCGGGGCTGAGAGCAAATCCTGCAAATACCCAGCGGGGCCTCTTCACCCCCTGGAAAGCCGAGGCTCTGCCCAAAGCCTGGCAGCATCTCCCGATGGGAGCGGGGGGATGCTCTCACCCACAGGGCTCCTGGCTGGCACTCAGGTGTGGGGGTTTTCCCTTAATATTTCCTCCAATCTGTTTCCAATGTCCGCAGGTAGCTTTTCGCCTGGATTTTGAATTCAGCAAGTCGATTTTCCTTCAAACCATGGAGATCCACTTGATCGCCAACAGGTTAACGCTTGCTTTCTCCCTTGCACGTGTTTGCGAGGTCGTCGGGATGCCGCCGGCTTGGGTTGGGTTTCCTTCTTCCATTGCCATAGGTGATGCTAGAGGCTTTACTCGGGGAATAACCGCAAGGAAAACTGATTGCCATGGGTTGTTAGAGTGTGCAGCCCTGTATTCGCAAACCAGGCTATTTTTATTTATCTATATATTTATATCCACCATTTTTTATACATGGAGGCCGTGCAGCCGCTGCCAGGCTCTGCGCTGAGCAGAGAGGGGCTCCGGCCACCGCCGCTGTCTTACCCACCTTCACAACTGCAAACACTCCCAGGGAAAATATCTCCCGGCAGCTTTGCGAAATTCTCCTCGCTCACTTGTCCTGCAGAGCTAAAGTTTTCTGACAGCCAAAGGAAATCTCGTCAGGGTTCGGTGGTTTGGGTTTTTTTTTCATTTTCATCAATTATTAGCGCAGCCGAGGATTCGCTCTGCCGGGGCTGCTGCACGCTTTACGGCTGTTGGGTGTGAAACCTGTCTCCAAATGATGTACTTTTATGGCCTTGGGCTAATAAAAGTTACCAAATAAAATTGCTTCCTTTTACACTTTGGCCAAAAAGCAAAAGTTCAGCCTTTGCCCACCTGCTTCCTACGACCCACCCACCCCCCAAAAAAACAATGAGAGGGGACCCGGCTCCCACCTCACCCCCTGCTTGCCCATTTCAGTGACAGCGAGGAGAAGGAGAGCACCAAGGAGGACAACTTCGCCCACCTGAATTTTCACCTGAAGTACGAAGCCGACCTGCTCTTTACCAGGTGCCCGTTTCCGAAGGGGATGCAGCTCATGGAGGGGGACACGCGTCCTTCAGAAAAACCAGTACTGGCCCCATGAGAGCTGTGTTCAAACGGAGCCCAGTGCAAACTGAGCTTTAATTTGGGGAATTTATCTAGAAAAGGGGCCGAAGGAACCATAAAATCAGGGACATCCTGCTCAGCGGGTCCTTATAACAATCAACAGCAAGAAGCAACAAGCTGCTGCGCTTTCACAATGGTTAAATGTGCGACAGTTATTAAATAGGCGTGAGGGCAATTTTCTTTCAAGGGGAAAAAGTACTTATGGTAGGTAATGATGTTGATAACGTGTTACTAGCCAGCGCCTGGGCTGGTAGCCATCCCACTAAAAATCATCCCACCAGAAGCTCAGCTGAGGGATGTGCATGGAAGGGTTTGGGCATCAACCGTAACTAAAGCAGAGAGCATCCTCGGTCCAAGGAGAGCCGGGAGCTAAGGCACAGACGATAATTTATTAACCTGATTACAAAAAAAAACCCCGTGGATCCCAGAACACATTCCCTGGCACTGCTTGCCGTAATTCTTAGCGCATTTTTGAGACCTTCGGTCATTTATTTATTTTTTTACACTAGAGGCAGCGGGGCACTGAAAATAAAATCACTTTAATACTTACAATTTATGGGAATCGGGGGGATTCTCTATTTAACCAATATCAGAATCGCTCTTACGGGAGAAGGGAGACCTTGGAGGAAAAAAAACAACAGCACAAAAAAAATTAAAATGTGGATACCTTGGGAGGAGAGAAAGGGGAAATCATTTCAAAGAGTTTGGGGTGGGGGTTTTGGGCCATGTGCCCCATGGTGTGACAGGTGAGCGTGCGTCCCCCCCACAGACGCTCCCGGCTGGTCCCAGGAGCACCCGTCACATGCTCCTGGCTCCTTCCCTTCCTTCCCAGCTGCGAAACAGAGATGTGATTTACCTCCCAAGATTCATAGGACATTCAAACTGCCGACCGGGGCCTTGGATGGCTCTGTTATGTTAAAAAAGCAAGAAAAATTCTACAACGAAAGGGAAAATGCTGCAGAAGCAGAGTAGCGTGAAAATCCCCGGTCTTCTTTGCACAAAGTGGTAGCCAGGCGATAGTTTCTGTCCGAAATGGGGCCAGACAGACCTCAAGTCCTCTCCTTGAGGAACCTGCCTGCGGAGGGGGCTGTTTGGGCTGAGCCCACCTCGTGACTTGTCTTCCTTTGTCGCAACAGGGCGTCGAGCCTGGACTACTATGAAATCAGGTCCAACAGCTCCCTGGAGAGATACGACAGCATCGGTCCCCCCTTTCATTGCACCTTCAAGGTATGGAAGGGGTTTAAAACCGGCCGAGGGACCCACCCCGCCCCGCAAAGCGCCATCCTGGAGGTGGGATATGCCAGGATCCCCCTGCTTGTCCCCATCCCTTGGGACACATCTCTGTCCTCTGCTCTCGCAGCTGCAGAATCTGGGCTTCTTCCCCGTGGAGGGGTTGACCATCAAGCTCACCGTCCCCGTGGCCACCCGGGCGGGCAACCGCCTCCTGCTCCTGAAAGAATTTGTGGTGGACCAGGTAGGAGGGGGATTCATCCCCATTAAGCACGTCTGGGTCCCTTCTGCACCAGGGAGGGACACCCCACAGCGGGTCACCCCATCCTTTTGCAAACCCCCCCCCCCGTGCTCACACCTGCACGGACAGTCTTGGCTCGTGCCTGGGCTTCTGCCTTTTGCATTCACATGGCTGGAAACATGATAAATGGTAGCAGCCAAAGGGTTTAGTCCAAGTATTTCGCCGAGCCAGACCTCCCTCCAGTATGCAACGAATTCTTGAGGGTCTTGAAAGTATTAGCGGTGCCTGGGGTGAACCGCAGGCTTGAGCACCCGTAGGGCAGTGAGAGGGCTGGGAGCAGAGCCTGGGGCATCCCGAGCCTCCCGCAGCCCCGTGGGACTCTCGTGCTGGTGATAGAAAGAGCCCGGCACGGGAGACAGAGTGTTTACAGATGGGTTTGGCCTCCGTGGAGGCATTTTGTATTGCTAGCGCTGGCCAAGCCCCCGTGTCACCTGTGACACCCCAGCGCACGTGGCTGGCATGCGGGATAGGGGTCTCTGCCAGGCTGGGGAGAGGCTCAGCCACCAGCACCAGCAAAGCCTGGGGGGTGCCAGAATCACAGAATCGCAGAGTGGTGGGGGGCAGAAGGGACCTCTGGAGATCACCCAGTCCCACCCGCTGCCAGAGCAGGGTCACCCACAGCAGGTGGCACAGGAACGCACCCAGGTGGGGTTGGAATGTCTCCAGAGACGGAGACTCCCCCACCTCTCTGGGCAGCCTGTGCCAGGGCTCTGCCACCCTCACAGGAAAGGAGTTCCTCCTCGTGTGGAGATGGAACTTCCTATGGTCAAGTTTGTGCCCGTTACCCCTTGTCCTGTCGCTGGGCACCACTGAGAAGAGCCTGGCCCCATCCTCCTGACACCCCCCCTTTCAGTATTGATAAGTGTTGATAAGGTCCCCCCTCAGTCGTCTTTTTTCCAGACTGAAGAGACCCAAATCCCTCAGCCTTTCTTCATCAGAGAGGTGTTCCAGTCCCCTCAGCATCTTGGTAGCCCTTTGCTGCACCCTCTCCAGCAGTTCCCTGTCCTTCTTCCCCGTCCCCCCACACCCACCAGGATGGGTGCTGAGCACAGGGCAGGACGCGGGGAGGCAGCCGCCATGGTCCCCGTCCCCGTGCTCGGAGCCCATCGGCTTCTCCCGCAGGAGAACACGACCTGCAACATCTGGGGAAACACCACTGACTACCGGAGGACGCCCGCCGAGGAGGACCTCTCCCGCACCCCCCACCTGGTAGGTGCCTTCGTGAGCCTGATCCTGGCCCTGAGCTCAGCCCTGTCGCCCCAGGCAGCCACCAAACCACAGAGAAAGCTCCACAGATGGGGATGCCCCACGGCCACGGGGGAGGATGGGTGGGTGGCCACTACACCGGGGTTTGGATCTCGCTCCCCTCGCTATGTGCCGGGGTTTTTATCCCCTGCTCGGCGGCGATGCTCCCACAGCACACACTTCTGCCCTTGCAGAACCACAGCAACTCCGACGTCGTTTCCATCGACTGCAATGTGAAATTAGCCCCCAACGAGGAGACGAACTTCCACTTGCGTGGCAATCTGTGGATGAAGTCTCTGAAAGCAGTAAGTCCTCCTGAAGCAGGTGCATGGCTTTCGAGGAGAAATACCCCCAAGAAGCCCTTGCACCATGAAATCGTGTTGGGTTTTTTTTGTTGTTTTTCCTCTCCTGTGATTGCTTTCCCTCCCAGGAAGCCTGGGTATGTGTGGGGTGATTTTTGTTTGCAAATCCCACATATTCTATTGGTGTGCGCATCCAGCATCCCACGCAGCACCTCATTATGGGGAATTTCATCTTGAGCAGTCCTTTTTGCTGCAATTTAGCCACATTCCCTGTTTGATCTGCATCGTCCGTCCGTCCCTGGCCCCGGGATGCAGCACACAGCATCCCCAGCAGGAATGCTAAGCCTGGTGGGGGGAGACACCGAGCCGCGTGCTGGGTCCTCTCCTGTGGCCAACGCTCAATCCAGCATTTCTTTGTGCAGCTGAAGTTCAAGTCACTGAAGCTCACCATGAACGCCGCACTCCAGCGACACTTTGGGAGCCCTTTCATCTTCCGCGAGGAGGACCCCAGCCGCCAGGTGAGCCCCCAGGCAGGACGGTCACATGCAGACCTGGCAGCTCCGGGGACGCAGCAAAACCTTGCTCTGATCCCAGCGGGAAAAACCCTGCAGCCAGCAGAAGGAGCATCCTGCCCCAGGCACCCAGCGCTGCAGGGCCCGGAGCAACTCGGTGCAGTTGTGGCTGGAGCCAGGCAGCTCTGGGCCCAGCGCCACCGGGTTCCGCAGGGAAAACCTGAGCCAAATCGCTGTTGCGTAGGGTGGGCGTCCTCCCCAGCAGCTCCAGCATCCTCCCAGAGGGACGCTCAGCATCCCCACCACCGCGCCGTCCCTGCCCACCTGGCTCTTGCACCCAGCGGCAGCAGCGTATTTGGATGCTCTTCCCTTGCAGATAACGTTTGAAATCTCCAAGCCGGAGGAGTCGCAGATCCCCATCTGGATCATCCTGGGGAGCACGTTAGGAGGTCTCCTGCTCCTGGCCCTGCTCGTCCTCGCGCTCTGGAAGGTGAGCAGCCCTTAAGCCGCACGCGTTGGGGGCTCAGTGGAGACCCCCGGGTGTGGAGGGACCTCCTGGCCCCCCAGCTCCATGTCCACAGCCCCACGAGCCCCTCAACACCGCCAGGCATCACAGAAACCTCCTCTAACCGCCACTTCCATATTATTTATATTCAGGGTCCAAACCTCCTGGCAATATCCCATTAGAAGAAAGGCAGGTCCCAGCAACCCGCTGAAGTAACGGGGTGGGGTTGGTTTTTTTCCTTATGTTTCTCTTTAATCCCTACAGCTTGGATTTTTTAAAAGCGGGAGCCGCCGGCGAGCGGCGGAGCGGGAGCGGAGCACCCAGGGGCTGGAGTGATGCTGCCGGGGATCCGCCGGGTGCCCCCCGCCTCGCCCCCTCCCAGCCCCTCGCCCGTCACGGAGCGGAGGTTCGCCTCCATGCCGAGGGATTTGGGTGCTGAGCTCGGGTTTGCATCGAGATGAGAGTACACGCACACTCAACCCCCACTTTGTGTGAAATCACCTAAGCAGGTCCAAAAGCCAAAAAAATAGAAAATAAATAAAATAGCCCTACACATACCAAAAAATCCCCAGCCCCAGCCTCGTGGCCCTGCGCCACAGCAAGAGGAGCTTCACGCTGGGTTTGCAGGAGGTGGCCGCGGCGCGGGGACGGAGCGGCCACCGAAGCATCCCCCAAGTAACTTGGAGCAAACTACGGGGCTGCAAAAATCTTTTTAAAATCATATCCTTTAAAAAAAAAAAAAAACCAACAAGGCTGAGCTGTAGCAAACCCCCGGGCTTTGCTGGCCCCGGCTCTCAAACTGCGTTGCATTCGTTAACCGGAGCAATTGGGTGGAGATTTTAATTTGCCTTCTTCTTAATGCACTGAATACAAATGATAGCAAATTAAAGCACCTTAATGCAAATCTCCAGTGGCCAGCTGTACATACTTATTTTAAAAATATTTACCTGTTTAAGCAAAGGAGAAAAAAAAATTTTTTCAAAAAAAAAATTTTCAAAAAAAAAAAATCAATCAAAAACCAGTTTGGAGTGTTTTCTACAAACTGAGCAGTTTGGAAGAGCTTGTGTCCAGCAAGGGTCCGCACGTGTATTATAATTGTACATACTCAGTGTCACGCGAAACCGGATGATCGGTGCTGTTTGACAAAAATCTTTCTTTTTGCATAATAGAATTATTTATGCTAATATTAATTTTATGGATGATAAAAAGAAAAAAAGAAAGCATATGTCCGCCGGATGTGTAATGAAGTTTGTTAAATACTGTCCTAGTATTTTTTAAGGATTAAAAATACAGTATTTAAAAAAAAAACAACAAACCACTGACTCGCCTCCCCTGCCGTTCTGTGCCGGCGCCCTTCCACGGCTCGGCTGGGTACCGGGGGGGTGCTCACACCCCTCTGGGACGCAGCGGAGGAGGACGGGGG